>CM038708.1:11246517-11574017 GCA_021613375.1 Megaleporinus macrocephalus
GCTCTCCGCACCTGACATGCAAGACAGGAGCGCTTCCAGTTTTAGACGCGGAGAAAGGCGACGGAGGCTCTAATGAAGCAGGCGCGCGCTCCCCCTCTCCTTTTCTCCAGACCCCCCCCCCCCCTCCTCCCCACACACACTTCTTCTGTACGGCGCGTAAACCCGCACACAATGGCGCGCGCCCGTGCGCTCGTCAAAAGGCGCTCGATTGCCGTGTAATGAATTTGTCTAAACAGCGGACGAGAAGGAGGAACAGGGCGAGTGGGTGGCAGCGCGGGGGGTTCATTTGAGGACCCCGTGGCTTCCAAGCAGTTGTTGAGAGTCATTAGGATGCACAGACATGGTTCGGCTAATGGAAGGACAAGCAGCCGAACTGCTGTGGGTAACGAGGCTGTATTGAGCTGCCGCTTGGCACCGGGAGGACGCAGGTTGTTACTTCTGGCACCTTGCCTCCCCTCCCCCCCCTCTCGTTCTATTTTTTGGGGGGAGCTCGTCGAGGGTACAGTTTCTCACTAAAGCTCGCGATCCGAGTCTTCCGGAGTCTATGTGTTTGTAAGGGGGGCACTTTTCTTTATTCATTATTTTTATAATTCATCCTCGTTTCTCAGCTCAGTAAGTGATTCATGTGGGTGGCTGCGGGCCTCCCTGCAAATATCCAAAAAGAAAAAAAAAATAATAGTAATAAATAAATAAAACAACCCCGCGATGCTCCTGCATGCGAAAAAAGCCCAACGCCTTCCCAAATCTCAGGTCGAGCGAAAGCCCGGAGAAAAGTCACGCCGCAGAAGCCTCTCCCTGAATATCAATGCAAAAACAACACAACACAGAGTCTGTGCTTAAGAGATTTGAACAGATTAGGCCGCCACTGTTTAGCGAAGGATTTTCTGGCCTGCCGTGTTTGTTGTCTAATTTTTTCCTCCTTCTTTTCTCCCTCTTTTCTCTCCTTCTCCATGACAGTAGAAGACAATGTGACGGAGGACCAGCAAACTCCCGGGCAGGCTGCCATTCTAAGCGGTAATATTTCATCGATTTTGTTCCGCGTCCAAGCGTTTATGTGTAGCCTGCGTAGCCTGCGTAGCACAGCGTGTGTGTGTGTGTGTGTATGTGTGTGTGTGAGCCTTATTCACATCACTTCTGCTTACCTGTCGCTCCCGTACCCGTCTGCTGCGGCAGCTCACGGAAACGGTTGCGCGTCCTGTGCGTCCTGTGTTGCCGTCTGTATTGCGTGAGGTGTGTGCATGTAAGCATGGCTGTGCTAACACACTCTGGGCCAGAGGCGGGTATGAAATGAAGTGTGTATTGGTGCATGCCATCTCCGCCATCCCTCTCTCCAACCCCCCCACCACCTCCCTCCCGAACCGCGTCTACCTCCGCTGCTCTTGATGCTGCAGTGTCGGTGCTTTACCAGATGAATGCTTCCTGTCACCTCATGTGGCATTCAGCGTTGGCCTCCAGGCAGCGTACGGTAATCCAGGTCACGCTTCCGCTCGGCTCGCCTGTGAATGAGGCCTGCTCCTGACGCGCGCGACTCCGCTCTTCTTTCATTTGTCTCGCGTAAAGGTTAGGTCTCATGTGTGGTTATTTTAAACCTGATATGGATGACTTCGCCCAGCAGGCACGGGGGACCGTCGGCCCTCAAAGGTTGGCATCGCCGTCGAGCGAGCGCCGCCGGCGCTTTGTTTTTTCCGCCTGCCGACACTGAGAAATGGCCGCTGTAACCCAGTGACAGCGGTAAACACACAGAGCCTCCGCGAGCCTCCAGCCGACCTGGCATTGGTTGAAAACTGAGAGGTGAAGACCGGAACGCTAAAATCGACACCGTTCGCGCCAATTCCGCTCACGTCTCTGGCGCGAGCCTGCGCGACAGCAAACACAGACATTCCAGAAAAGCCTCGGGAAGTTTCGACTTGCCGTGAAAAGAAAAAAAAAGGAAAGGCAGGACTCAAAATCAATGAGCGGTAAGCGGAAGTTGGAAACTCCTAGATGGTGTTCCTGCTAATTCCTCTCAGATCTCCAGCTTTAGTGTGTGTGACAGCCAACACCGGAGTAGAAAACAGTTAAGAACTTCAGAACAGTGATTGATAAAACCAAAAAGCTGACGTGCAGGCTGATTCCACTCAGATCTCTGGACAGACCTCAGTTTGTGTGACTGTAAACAAATACGTATCTGAATAAAACTAGTTAAAAAACACTAGATTGAAAAGCTGAAATCAAAAACTGCTGGTGTTCATGTTAATTTCAGCCTGATCTCTGCTTTCCAGGCTGTGACAGTAAACACAGAAACGGCAAAAGCCTTATGAATGAAGTATAAACAGCCGAAAAACAAATAATGAGCTAAAATTGAAGTCCTGCTGGTGTTCATGCAAACCCCTCCCAGGGCTCTGCTTTTAGTCACTGTGACTGTAAACACAGAAACACCAGCAGCGTCTAGAAGTTATGATTGAAATTAAAAACAGCTAAATCAGCATACCAAGACCAGGCTGGCCAACTTTACCAGCAAGGATCATACTGGTCATAGATATACAGGCTAAACGAGTAAAGACCATGCTGGTCAACCTCACAAGCAAAGAACTGCTTGCCAACAGCTGAATAAGCAAATACCATGCTGATCAACAGCTAAACCACCAAAGAATATACTGGTCAACTTCACCAACCAAGACCATACTGGTCAATTTCATCATCATAGACATACGGTATAGACATACCGTGCTGGTCAGAAGCAAAACCAACATGCTGGTCAACCACACCAGAAATGACATGCTGGCAAACAGCTAAACAAGCAAAGACCATGCTGGTCAACTTCTTCACCAAAGACTTACTGGTCAGCAGCAAAACCAGCAAAGACAATACCGGTCAACCTTTTTTTTAACCAAAGACCTACTGGTTAGCAGCAAAACCAGCAAAGACCATTTCAGGCAACTTCTTCACCAAAGACCTACTGGTCAGCAACAAAACCAACAAAGACCATACTGGTCAACTTCTTCACAAAAGACCTACTGGTCAGCAGCAAAACCAGCAAAGACCATATCAGGCAACTTCTTCACCAAAGACCTACTGGTCAGCAACAAAACCAACAAAGACCGAGAATGAAATACATTAGTTAAAATAATAGACTGTAGTAATGGGTTTAAATCATAAACTGTAGTCATTACATAAAATCATAGACTTTTTTTCATTGGTTTAAATCATTGACTATAGTCACTAGTACAAGTAATAGACTGTAGCTATTGATTAAAATCATAGACTGTAGTTTTTAGTTCAAATTATAGACTGTGGTCACTAGTACAAGTAATAGGCTGTAGTCACTTGTTAAAATCATAGACAGTAGCCATTGGTTAAACTCATAGACTGTAGTTATTAGTTTAAATTATAGACTGTAGTCACTAGTTAAAGTCATGGACTGTAGTCACTGGTTAAAATAATAGACTGTAGTCATTAGGTAAAGTCATGGACTGTAGTCACTGGTTAAAATAATAGACTGTAGTCATTAGTTAAAGTCATGGACTGTAGTCACTGGTTAAAATTATAGACTGTAGTCAGTAGTTAAAGTCATGGACTGTAGTCACTGGTTCAAATAATAGACTGTAGTCATTAGGTAAAGTCATGGACTGTAAAACACTGGTTTAAAAATCACAGACTGTACTCATCACCTAAAATAAAAATACTAAAAATAATAGAGTCACTGGTTAAATTCATACACTGTAGTCTCTGGTTAAAATCATAGACTATAGTCTTTAGTTAAAATTACAGACTGTAGTTAATAGTACAAATGATAGACTGTTGTACTTAGTTGAAGTCATAGACTGTATCCATTGGTTAAAATCATAGACTGTAGTTATTAGTTTAAATCATAGACTGTAGTCACTGGTTAAAATAATAAACTGTAGTTATTGGTTAAAATCACTGACTGCACAGTGAATGGTTAAAACAGAGTGGAGTGATTCCAGCAGCAGGATTCGAGAGTTGGAGTTGACTCCAGACAACTCGGGGTCATGCATCACTACTATTATGTCTTACCAGCAGTCTCACGGTTGTCTGAAGTGTTTAACAGGAATAAAGTCACGATAGCTCTTGACTGTGGAGGATAGACCTCAAACCACTGAAACACAGTGTTCCTGCCATGATGGACAGCTTCTAAAGACGGGCACAGGATCTTCAGTCACATATGCTGAATAGTGACTCTCGCGATGCTCTCGGCTTTACAGTTCTTCCTGAAACCGGGAAATCCCGGTCGGTGTTATAAATTTGGAAGGGCTGATGCCATACTGCGGTCAGGGGAGATGAGGTGAACTAACAGTGGACCTCAAGGATCAGTCTCTTCGACTGCACGCAAAAAAAAATCTATTCTTTTGCACAGAAAAGAACATTGCCTGTGTTGCTGTGTGCTGGGCTCAATAAATTATTGGTGGATGCATGGCAGGTCGTGTCACTGCATGATTCACAAGAGCTGTTGACACTAGCCAATACTCACCGTGCAATAATGCTGAGGTGGACTGAAGCAGACTGTGCTCAGCTGGCTTGAGAATGTTAAAATGGCTTTAGTTGTGTAGCGGCGAGTGGCTGCATCCGTTTTACATATACTGGGCAATACATACATTAGGAGTTGGTAGGTTTGTATGGTTGTAAGGAAGTTCTACTGGATGTCTGTTGAGCCTTATTGGGGATGTTTGGAATACTGATAGGCGGACCGTGGACCCAAACCAATAACCTATTGAGAATGGTTTAATTTTGAATGTGTTTATTTTAAGTGGCTGAGCTTTTCTTGTCTTTACGGTATACGGGCTTTACGGCACAGTGAAATCAGAACCCAATCGTGTGTGCTGTAAGATCACTGAAGGCGCTCCTCAGCCAATCAGATCAGTGCACATTGGGGTTTGGAGACTAAAGCGAGTCAGAAAGAATGGTTCTGGAATGGACTTGGTCGCCTAGTTTTGGAGAATACCGCTCTGTAAAACCAACATGTCAAAAAAGTTAACAAGAAGACACATTTTATTTACTTTCTCTATAAATAAACACATTTTTTAAGCATTCTGTTTTTTTTAATGTAGCCCTTGTTTTTACTTGAAGTAAGCTTTATAAATAATTAATTCAGTTCCGCATTGAAACAGTAAATATACTGAAATATACTGAACGGTATGTGTGATGTGTTGGTGTTTCAGTAGCTGATGGTATGAGATGCTGATACTAGACTACTTCAGTAAACAGGATACACCACTGAATCATAACAAGTTAGAAATGATGATGGTCCGGACCTTAGCCTGAGGAAATCTCCCCTAACTGGACATTACCTAATTCTAATTAAACACCCCTGGTATAGGCGCTTGCCAGGGATTTGGTGTATAGTGGCAGCTGATATGTTTTATAGTTATAGTTCACAGATAGATGATGAAGTATAATTATTATTCTTAAATGATTGGACCACTAATTAGACACACTGCTGCAGTATATGGTAGTGGTGGGTTTATTGGTTCTTTTCAATGTTTATGAGGAAAGTACATAATAAAGTAGACAGCATGGTGAATCACCGCTTCGGCCCACTCAGAAGATTCCCTGTAACAGCAAGACATTGCCATGGCTATACACAAATTAGATGATGTTACATCGTTAAGTGTATTAAATGTTGGTGTACTGCTGGTGCAGGTTCTTATGAGCTGGAACAGAACCACTCTGCAGTGACCACTGCACTACATTGCACTGCCATGCAGTGAATCATCACCTAGGCACCTGGTGCATCTTCACCAGTAAGAAGATCAGATCTGATTAGAACAGATGTAAATAATCATACATACAATACAAAGTAACATGAATATCTTATTGTGAAAGAAGTAGATCATATCTTGAGCTCCAGTTTGAAGAACAAAGTGTAGTTCCAGATTTCTCCTGACGCCCCAGACATTGTATGAATGTGTATCAGTCCTTCAGCAGCAAATCTTGATTTAGCTTAATGAAGCACTGAGCAGTCAAAGCAGGTATTAGATGAGAACTGTAAATAATACTGGGTTGTTTATAGAATGAGAAGCTTGGAAAGGGTTAAATAAACATACTGACGTATGTAAAAGCACTACTTACTTTATTAATGCTGTTTAATTTTTTAATGAAATGTCTGGAAAAATTGGTTTTTAAATATAATAATAAATATTAAATGTTAAATGTTAAATAAATTAAATATAATAGTGTAAAATGAAGTAAGCATTAATATACTAATAAAAGTAAGAATTTTAAAATATATAAAATAAAAAATAAAATATTTTTATTTAAAATATTTAAAATAAAACTAATAATAATGCACTTTTAGGGCACTCTAATTGGGGTCCTGTGTGTGATGTGTGTGTGAGGTGGTCCTAGTTGACTGATTATGCTCTGTGTGCAATAAATACAGTTGGTCAGCGCCACGTTTAGCGTGTAATGTGAAGGAATTGATTATAATAAATATTTTCATATCAGCCACACTAAGTAAGACCTTAAGTCTGATTGGAGCTACCTGATTGGAGCATCTGGAACTGGTGCTGGGAATGAGAATTCCAGGTTTAGGCCTTTTCCAGGTTCCGTACGAGCGTCACTGTGTGTTGTAAGCTCGAGAATCTTCGTCTCGGGAGCCGCGCTTTACATTCATTCGGGCTCCTTGATTGAGTCGACCTCTCTGGCCAATTACAGCTCGGCCTCATGGTGGCAGCTCATAAATTGGCCTCCAGGTATGTTCCTGGCCCTTTTCTCTGTGTGTGTGTGTCTGTGAGCACAGGAAAGAGAGAGAGAGAGAGAGTAAGAGAGTGAGAGAAAGAGAGAAGGAGGGAGGAAAAAGAGTTTCCAGCTCACATCACCGTTTGACACGCACCCAGAAGAAAAGAGGAATTAGTCACGAAAGAAAACGGCGATGGAAAAGTGTGTATTCTACCTAGCGCGCGGTTCAGGAACAGTGTGGTGTCGGTGATTTAATGAGACAGTGTACTTTCTCCCCTTCTCCGCTTTTTTTTTTAACCTCCTCCTTTTTTTTTTTTTCTTCCTTTATTCCCTTTCTCCTTCCAAAGTCAATCGGGTTTGTGATCCACAGCTTGGCTGAAGCTCTATGTGCTGCCTGGGTGTAATTATAACCACATGCGTCTTGTGCTAGTCCCCCCCCCCCCCCCCCTCTCTCCAACCCACCCCACTTCTTTCTTTTCTTCTTTTTTATGTACTTCTTTTTCTTCCACCCAGGCTGTGCAGGGTTCGAGCGATTCTGTGGAAGCGAATGTCAGTTTTGGCTAAACTGGAGTGGACCGACTTTGGTATTTGTGTTTTAAAAAATAATCGGAGGGGTGGGCCAGACAGCAAGGTGCAGAGAGAGAGAGAAAGAAAGAGATCAATGCGGTGCTGCCAGAGGAAAGAAAGAGTGAGGGAGTAGCAAGGGAAGCTTGTGCTCTCTCTCTCTCTCTCGCGCTTTCCTCTGGCTCTGCTCAAATCAGCCTCTCTATTATTCATTTCCTTTGTTGTGCGACTGTGCTAATGGCATGGCAAGACGCTTCGCTCAATAGTATATCTCTTTCCTTGCGAGAAGGAGGAAGAAAAGTAGGGAGCGTGGGGGTCTTGCTCTCATTTTTGATAGCTTTGATTTTCTTTGCCCAGTTTTTCTTTTTTTACATTATTTCCCTCCCTCTTTCTCTCTCTCTCTCTTTCTCTCTTACTCACGATCGCTCTTGATCACTTGCTCCCTCTCCTCCAACCCCCCCCCCCCCCCCAACACCACTCTTTTGGAGAAGGGCGCCCTGTAACATTATCCATATGCACGTTCCCCAAGCGTTCTGTTTGAAATACGGGAGTCGTTCCCTTCCTCCTTTTCTAAAGCTTCCACTCTTTTCTTGGAAGAGATTTTCTATTTAGTTTTAGAGCGATTCTGATTATGCGGCCAAGGTTGCGTCTTCGAATCATTCGCCGAGCCCCGCTTTGCCTTCGTTTTAGGCTGAGCGGCGTCAAAGCCGTGGCTTTTCCTACAGCTTTGGGGCGAAAACCAGCGCAAATGGGTTAAAATGGATTTCTCGTGTACGAGAAGACACGATTAGTATGAAAACATATGAAGATACGTCGACCGTTTGGTGAAAATCTAGTTTAGGCAATCATCACCTTGACTTGAAAGTAGCCGATCAGCTGAGACATGTTTGCTTTGCTGTGTGAAGTTTGCTTCTTAAGCCTCGCTTTGAAGCTAGGCATCTAACGTAGCTAACAAAGTCTGAAAGCTTATAGCCGTTAATTAACGTTCTGCAGACCGAGCATGGAACCTAGAGTAGACCTGCTTATGTGGTTTCATATGGAGTGTACATGAAGGTTTATTTTATTGATTACTGCTTTCAGTATAATCTTATAACTGGACCAGATTTGGCTCTAGAGGTAGTTATCTCAAATTTCCTTTGGACTGCACAGCTCCGACACACCGGATGCCCCTCTAATGATTATCAGGTCCTTAGTGAAGTGACCCCTTGCAGTGTGGTAGAGCAACGTGATGTCTTCCCCAGGTCAGGGGTTCAGAAACTCTACTATGTGCATGATCAACCTAGTTCTGATATTAATATTGTAAACTTTAGGATTGATCAATATTCCCTTTTTTAATATCTTCCTTTTTTAAAAACTGACTCGCCTCAAAAATGAACCAGTTTTCATTGCAGCACAACAAACGTAGTGTATTAAAGTATTAAAGGGAAGCTTTCATGCTCAGTGTTCAGATATTAATAGTTTGGGGTCTATTACAATAGATTTACATGCCTTACATGTTATTGAAACACATTTTTTTTCATACTGTACATCTGTGTTCACCCTCGGCCCCGCCTCTAGATCAGCCCAGGGTGCTCTAATTGGCCAGCTCACCTGCTCTGTTTTGACTGGTCCATACGGTCTGTATATGGAAACTAGGCCTGCTTTGAACTATCATTGACTATCATGCAAATCCATTACATTTACATATATCCTCCTATTCAGGCTCCAGCAGTTTAGCTCCGCCCACTCGTGCTGAAGTTATAAGGGGTGTTTCGGCCTGCTTTTAAGTTTAACTGATATCAGGTTTAAAGGCATGATAATGAAAACAAAATGCAAGTTTGGGTCACAAGTTGCTGAATACTAGGAGTGTAAGAACTATTATAAATTATATTATAAATAAAAACTATTATAAATATTGAAATATCAAATACTGGGATATTATGTTTAGTGATACTGTATCGATTCTCTAAAAACACAGTATCGATACACAGATTCCTGGCAGACAGTGAATCATTGTGTGTTGTGTTTAAACCTCTGACCATTAGATGGCAGTGTTGTAATCCATTTTCAGCTCCACTCCAACATTAACAAGCAGCACAAGGGCGCAATGCTATTGTAAGCATTAACAAACCTGTTCATACAGTGGTGTGTTTTAATAGTAGTATTTGAAAAATCGCAGTATATCACTTTGCTTGCAACATCGCAATATATCGTGATGTATTGAATCGTGACCGCTGTATCATGATACGTATTGTATCGCCAAGTTCTTGTTAATACACAGCCCTAGTGAATACATGCGCGAAAGAAGGTATATCTGCGAAGTAGGTAGGGATGTGTTTAAAAAATTTATTTTTTGATTCAAATCAATCTTCATTCGAATAATCGGATATTAATTCTTATAAACCTGAGATCGACCTTTAAAATTTGCATACCCCCCACACATCAGTTAAGCATGGCTGGAGCACAAGTGAAGGCGCCCCAGAACTTGAAAGCAGATGAGTGGCTACATTTTGGATTTAGAAACCAGGACAGTATATAAACATATAAACACTAATGTTTTTAGTAAAGGTAGGTTGAGTGTTCCTTGTACATTTACAACATTAGTTCTCTGAAAATCTCTTTTCATATTCAAACTAAACATATTATTGTAACTGAAATATCCCTAAATGAATCAATATTGAATTGAATCGAATCGGAAATCGAATTGAATTGGGACCTTGTGAATCAGAATCAAATTCATGCGGGAAATCAGTGGCGATACCCAGCCCTAGAAATAGGTGATGTGTCCTGTGACACTGGACAGGTAAAGCAACCGAGAGTGTTGTTGACCAGAAAGGCCTAGTTTTCTAAAATGAAGTCATAATTAAGCTAGACATAAACATGCACGGCGGCTCACGCAGACGTGTCTGCATCTCTACGTTGCGGCGCTACATCTGTTTCCCTTTACCCGGCCGTGCTGGAAAACGTGATCCGCTCTGCGCTCTTGCATAACGACCGCTGGACCCGAACCGGCCTTCCGCCATGACATCACCGCCCGGGACGCAGTCCGCCCGGCGATCGCGTGCGTCTCTGTAATCGCCCGCAGTCGCGAGAGAGCAGGTTCACCCACTGCCCCGGCGGGTCGGGTGACCCACATCGCCGAGTGGCGGCTGGAAGTTTTTTCCCGACTTTTCTTTCTCTCTCTCTCCGTTTCGCTCTCACCCTCTTTTTTAAAATTCCTCTTTTTTCAGCCCCCCATAATGAGAGGTGGGTGTTGGCGTGAAAGTTATTCAATCTTAATGTCCTCCCGTGCGAGTGTCAGCTCTCCCCGACTGCACTAAAGGAACGCGCGCACCTTTGATCAGAAGACGCAGACATGTGTCGAGTGGAGCCACTCGCTGGTTAAAATAAATTCTTAATTCGAACTCTGTGGTCGGGGGGGTGGTGGTGGGGGGAAGAGGGTGGAGGGGGTGAGGGGGGCGAGCAGCAGGAGGCAGGGCTCACTACATGTGAAATCTCTTAGAAAAGGAGGAGGAAGTAAGAGATTACAGGCAGAAGAGAAAAGGCTGAAAAGGAGGCGAACTGTCTTTAGCGTGCGTGCAGCCTTTAGTTCCCGGCCTTGCGAGGTGGAAGTCTCCGGCATGTGCCTCATGTGGGGGAACCTGGTTCCGAGGTTCCTGATGGGCTGAACCGTGTTAGATTATTATCTAGACCTGTAATTCTAGACATGTTTCATATTTCAGGTTTGATTTGATTTGGTAACCAAGCAAAACGCCACACCACCCGTCCCCCTCGGTACCTGTTTAGACAAGCCCTGGTGCTCTTAGCCTCGTCATTTCCCTTTGGTGGACCCCCTGGCGACATCTTAAGGACCCTTTTGTTACTTTTTATTAGCTCGAGTAAAGGGTGTTAGACGAGGGACGAGGGACACCAGTGTTGACTTCAGCAGCAACTTGGCCAAACCCAAAAATGATGGCTCCAAAAAATAATCCACCCCTCAACCTCCCCCTCTGCCACTTGTATATATGTTATATGAGTATGACATCCGAGTGGTGCGTTAAGGAGTTAAAGTTAGAAAGGGAATAGGAACTGGGCCCTAACTATGTATGTAGGACTCAGAAGTCTTACATACATTGGGTCACCATGTCTACAACAGAATTATAGCCATTTTATTCACTATCCAAGACCACCAGTGAACCTATGCGTGTCCTCTGAGTGTTTATATTTAATGTAATAATGGTAATATGCACTGCTATGCAAAAGTCACAACCTAAGCTGATTGTTTAAAACCAGTTAGCTTATCAATTAGTGTATTTACACCAGTTAGAACAGCAGATCTGATTAGAACAGATGTAAATAATCATACATACAATACAAAGTAACATGAATATCTTATTGTGAGAGAAGTAGATCATATCTTGAGCTCCAGTTTGAAGAACAAAGTGTAGTTCTAGATTTCTCCTGGACGCCCTCAGCAGCAATCTTGATTTAGCTTAATGAAGTACTGGGTTAAATAAACATATTAACCGTCTTGTTTTTGGACATCCTAAGTGGAACAGATAGATAGATATAGATAGATATAAATACTGGTGCTCAGTGGTCCTATAGGCTCGGGCCTGGGCCATAATGAAAGGAGCTGCTTTGGCTCTCAGCATTAGCAGGTTATTTGTAATGAAGAGGTTTCTCTGGAGTGTTTGCTACTGCTCGCCGGGCTCGGGGCTGGGACGCGCCTGACGATGTGGCCTGTATTCCTAGTGAATGTTTGAATCTGGCTCTGGCGGTTATTGATCAGCTGCAGCGCTAGCTAGACAGAGCAGTGCACCAGATACAATGGCGGATTCCCCAGGGCTTTCTCAGGAACTGCAGCTCAAGGGTTGTTAATGCCGGGCCCGGGCTCTTGGCTGGCACAGCCGGTTCAAATTTCTGAAACTAATGGCTGCCGCTAGATGTACTGTAGTGAAATACCCAGTCCTGAGTCTGACGGACGAAGCCTAGTTTGAAACGATTCCGATTTAGCAACAGGTTTGGACGCATAGCGCTAGACTGATTCCAATCAGGCAGTGATCAATGGGCCTGCAAGACCCTGAGTGATCTGCAGTGAAGCATTTCAGTCGTACGTCTGCCTTAAACATTCAGTCTTTTTGTCTCGAGTCCAGTCTATTTGTCTTTCGCTGGAGAGAAGCCATCAGTTGGGTTCGCTTGGTTGATATTATTACATTAATTCCACACAGTAGAGCATCTTATCACAGCTACAGCCTTATAAGTAAGTAAACAAAGACAAACTGTGATTGTATTCACATCCAGTGTACATATTAATGAAGCAAATTCCACAGACTGCTTTTTTCCTGCTCTCTCTCTCTCTCTCTTCCTCGCTCTCGCCCCCTCTCTCTCTCTCTCTCTCTCTCGTTCCCTCTGGTGGTTTGACAGATTGGCAGGCGGGTGTTGCTGGGTGGTATGGTCCAGGCCAAAGCGAGAGGCCACCCCTCCTTCTGTCGCAGTGGGAGGCTCCGTAGAGGGAAGCAGAAAGCTCACGCAGTCGGGGGTCTGGGGCCCGCAGCAGGAGAGCCCCATAGCTGAGAAGAGAACATCAATTAAAACACTATAAATATTTAAGTGGAGAAAAGATTCAATAATATTAGGTCAGGGAGGTGTCAGAGCCTGACCCGGGATGAAAGTTCCGGAATGATAAATGTCATGGGAACGCCGTCCGCGGCGGGCAAGACTGTCGGACGTTGACGAATGGCCGGAAGCAGACGCACGATGTCGCGTGGCTTATTTCAAATGGCATCAATCAGTGTCCTCAGAGGGCGAAATTAAACCCGAAACAGCCCCAGTGACCCCTGCGGCCCCTTAGAGAAGAGGTTAACAACTGCATGTAAGAAGTCAGTTCATATATATATATATATATAATATATATATATATATATATATATATATATATATATATACATTTTTGTCTATTACAATTTTTGTAGGACGTGACAGCTGCTGTTTAGATCTTTAGAAAATCTTTATGATGAATGGACCAATAGGAATGCTCCAAAAAAAAAAATCGGTTCCATTGACTTACATTGAAAGTAAGATGCTATTGGCTGTGCTATAGCGCTACACACAAACAGCACTATGTAGTTCTACACTTACAGACCTTAACAGGACCTCCGCTGGTCTTATTTGGGTGGTGGATCATTCTCAGCACTGCAGTGACACTGACATAGTGGTGGTGTGTTAGGTGTGTGTTGTGCTGGTGTGAGTAGATCAGACACAGCAGTGCTGCTGCTGGAGTGTTTAAACACTGTGTCCACTCACTGTCCACTCTATTAGACACTCCTACTACTTGCTGGTCCACCTTGTAGATGTAAAGTCAGAGACAGTAGCTCATCTGCTGCTGCACAGTTTGTGTTCCTCTAGTTCTTCATCAGTGGACACAGGACGCCGCCCACAGAACACTGCTGTCTGGATAGTTTTGGTTGGTGGACTATTCTCAGTCCAGCAGTGACACTGAGGTGTTTGAACACTCCAGCAGCAGCACTGCTATGTATAATCCACTCACACCAGCACAACAAACACTAATACACCACCACTGAGTATGATCCAATAGTGCCAGCTCTGTGGTGGTCCTATGAGGGTCCTGACCACTGAAGAACAGTATAACAAAGTATGCACAGAGTAGTCCACAAACCAAAACCAACCACTGTGCAGTGATGGATGAGCTATCGTCTCTGACTTTACATCTACAAGGTGGACCAGCAAGGTAGGCGTGTCTGATATAGTGGACTGTGTCTGATCCACTCACACCAGCACAACACACACAGTGTCACTGCAGCCGTGAGAATGATCACACAAATAATGATAATACCTGCTCTGTTGTGGTCCTGTGGGGGTCCTGGCCATTAAAGAACGGAGTGAAAGGGGTAATTGTAGAACTACAAAGTGCTCCTATATGGCGCGTGGAGGTAATAAAATGCACAGTGAGTGTAGAAACGAGGAGATGTGGTGTTATTGCTGATCTGGGTATTTATCAGGAGTTTTTAAATCAGTAAATAATATAAAGTGTATTCGCCCTGATGCATTAGCAGAACTTTATTTTGCTAAATTCCTCCCACATCCCAAACGGGTTATGGCTTATTAACCATGCAATTACAGAAACAAAACATCTTCAGAAAAGCCAACTGCGTCCCACCTATATTATCCAAACTTAATGGCCTGATCTTGGTATTTTTATCTTTCCTCTCTCCTTTGACCCTCCTCCTCCGACACTAAAGGAAAAAGCTGATAGAGAGAAGCATGAGTGCTGATTGTCAGTCAGTCTGAGCAGAGTGCCATTGATCCCCTGTCCGTTCTTTGGGGAATTCGGGCGGGAGGATGTCTAGATCTAATGGATTAATGGGTCTAAACCTGGGCGTAGAGCAACCTGGTATTGACATTGAACTCTAATCCCATGCATCACCGTGACCTTGCTCCAGCGAGTGCCCACACTGCTCATCCTAGCAGCACAAGGAGCGAGGTTGTGTTCGGAACCAGGCACCAAACAGCTGAAGCAAACAAGAGCAGTAAGTTTTGGGGCTGTTGGAACATAGATTAGGTCTGGAATTTCATTAAATTACAGAGTTCTGCCATCCTGTTCTAATATAACTACTGGATTATGTACTGGATAACAAAAGTTGGATTTATATCCAAACGTCCTGCACATGTTAGGCACAACTCGAGCTGAAAGAAATGCAAACTAAGTGTTTAACGTTAGATGATGGTGGCCACCATGATTAGGGGCTGCATTGAAACCAGCGAGATTGAGAGATTTAACTCGGATAAGAATCTTTTTCCCATCTTTTTATGGACGTGCAGTTTAGATACACCAAGCAGGACAAGAATGAGGATCGATTCTCTCTCAACCCAACAACTATGGCTGGATTACTGATTGGGCCAGTGGGCCTGGCACAAAACATTTTGCGATGCCTATCAACATTTATGATACAATATATTTTTATTTCTGAGGGCCCTCCATTTTAAGGATCCTCTGACTTTTAGGGACTTTGACCCCAGGGCCTCTTGGGGGCCCTAGCCATGCTTTTGGGGGCCCTAGAGATGCTTTTGGGGTCCCTAGCCATGCTTTTGGGCCCCTTATGAAAATAGAACAGGCGTCGTGGCACTGCTCTATCTTCGACTTCTAGCTATTAGGAGTCCTAGGAAAGAGGGGGGCATAATTTTAGAGGGCCCTGGTTATGAGAGCCCCTACCAGGGGGCCCTAGAGAAGAGCAGGGCATACCATTAGCGGGCCATTGATCACGAGAGGCGCAGGTTGGGGGGGGTTATCTCTTTGTCCACCTTTGTGAAGCTGAAGTTGGCTTCTCATGCGAATTTCTTGAGCCACCATAAGTGGTGCCACAATGCAGCATTGAGATCTAACTAGCGATGCGCTAACACTAGAGTGAACTGTTACAACTGTGCATTGTGATTCATATTTTATGCCAAGTATTTTCTTCTCAGTGGATGGTGTGCCAACATGCTAGGTTTAGAGCGTCAGAGAAATCTGGAATATATATTTTTTTTACTCTTTCTAGACCACGTTAACATCAGCATCAGCGCTACACACAAACAGTAGTTGATCTATGTGGTCAGCTGCAGATACCATATAGGAGCACTTGGTAGTTCTACATTTACAGACTGTAGACATTCTTCATACCCATTTTCCCTGTTCTTTAATGGCCAAAACCTCCACCTGACCACTCTGACCTAATGAGTTAAGAACATATGGACAGCAACCATGATCGGACCACCTGTAGGTCCGGTTGTTGCCAGTCACCGGTGCCCCCTGATAGGAGAATTGCAGCTGCGGTATTTGACTTGGCCACTTGTGCGGAGGGTAGGACTGTGGTTAAAGTGTTTGCTGTACGATAGGGCTGTGTATTGGCAAGAATTTGGCGATACAGTATATATCATGATACAGTAGTCACGATTCAATATATTGTGATATATTGCGGTACTACAAGTAAAGTGATATACTGTGATTTTTCAAATCCTACTATTAAAACACACCACTATATGAACAGGTTTGCTGATGCTTACAATAGCATTGCGTCCTTGTGCTGCTTGTTAATGTTGGAGTGGAGCTGAAAATGGATTACAACACTGCCATCTAGTGGTGTTTTTGAGAATCGATACAGTATCACTAAATACTATATCCTGATATTCGATATTACATCCCTCGTGTTTACACTGTATGTCCAGCGATAAGATCAAATGGAACAGAAACATAATTTTTTTTCTTCAGTCCTTAATGTGGGCCACTTCTCGCCAGTACTCAGTACCGGACCTTCTACTTTTTACTATTTGGTGAACTGTAATGAAATCATAATTTTTTTTTGTTGTTTTAAGAAAAAAATAGTTTTAAATAATAATCTTTAAATAGTAATATTTTATTTAATGCAGAAATTCAGAATGTAGTGTTTCGGGAGTTGCTGTTATCAGCTGATACACACGGCAGCATGTGAATAAGGAGAGTAACAGCACTTCTTTATTCCACGTCCAGCCCTGCTTTTCTTCAAAATCAAGTCGTGAAAACAAATCTTCTCCTACAAACACAGATGTGCTGGCGATTGGAAGTGCAGAATTCGCAGTTGCGGGCTAATCTGTGTCTGGACTTCAGATGATTGCAAAATAACACTAAGCTGGTTCCTGTCTGTACAGTGTAAATGTTTTTGCTGTTCGAGCGTGTGTTGCTGAGACCACCTATAAAGCTCGGTGCCTAAAGATCTCCAAAGAAAAGGATCGTGTGCGTGAACGTTTTAGACATCCCTTATTGAACCCGGCAAGGAGCTGCACTTTGAACAAGCTCGCTCTCTCCCATTACATGCCTGACAGTCTAGAAAAAGACACGACGTGCTGCGGTCACGTCCGCTGAGATTTGATGGAGTTCGGGTGTCCATGCTTGACGTGACTGGCCCCCGTCCCAAGCTTTCTTCAGCTGAGTCGGCCAAGCATCTGCCAGGAGCGGGCTGGGATTTGCGTCCTCTCCTACCACCTCCTGCTTGGTTCGGCCGGGTCCCAACGGGGACCAGCGAGCTGATATTTTTAGAGGGTATGTTCCACAAGCCTCTGTCGCCATGAGAGAAGGACAATGGAGGGTGTTGGGTTACATCGATACTTGGCGTGGAGGCTCAGGGAGCTGGGAGAGGAAAGAATCCTGGGTGGCCTTGATGAGTTCTGGAACGGCGCTCCTTAAGGAATTTCACACCCATGTGAAACGCCCCCCTCCTTATGAAATAAGGCACAAGCGGTAGGGTTTATACATACACTTCTTTCCAAAATCCTAATGTGGGTGGCCCGTATAATGGGACGCTTGAGTCAGTGGAAGTGGATACTGATCGTGTCTGTGATCACAGTGTACTACCTTTAAGTGAACCTGACTGTTGTTCAGTCTGTCAGGCTTCTAGAAAAAGCTTGTTAATACACAGTTGAGTCACATTATTATGACCACCAGCTAAAATCCAGAGTAACCACCATGTGCAGCATCAGCTAGATGGGCTGGTAGACTCAATAGGGCCTGGTAGGTTGTCACAGGTATCTGGAGCCATGCTGACTGCAGTGCATCCCACAGCTGCTGGATTGCGTGTGCAGAAGTATATCAGAGCCAAAACCACCATCCAGGTTTTCCCACAGATGCTCAATTGGGTTCAAGTCTGGGGAATTAGGGGTCCAGGGTAGTAGTTGGAAGTCTTGGTCAGCTCTTCCAACCAGTGTGGGACAATTCTAGCCGTGTGACGTGTTGCAGTGTTTTGCTGGGAGATCCCATCCGCCCCAGTGTATACAATCACCATGTATGGCTGTACGTGATCTGCAAGGATGGATTCAGACCCAAATCAGTTGAGAGTGTCTTCCACTTGGAAGAGTGGGCCCAGAGCTCCACAACTGCATCGAACAACATCTCTTTACATGCACTTACATTGAACTTGCATTACAGTTCAGAAAGAGAGATTTTGGGATACCTTGTGTGATCAGTATGTCTTATTTTGCTTGGTATTTGTGAAAATATGGTTAAATATTGTACTAGAAGAAGAATCTAGCTGGGTAATGTCGCTAGGATGTGTTTTACTTCTCCATACATACATTCTACAGCTAAAATCAGACACTTACCTGCCAAATGTGGTCCATAGGACCATCTGGCACAGCATCCTGAGGGTACATTGTTTATGACTTGGGGGACAAAACTGTACCTGTACCTTTTTTCTGGCCAATAGAACGTTAGCTGTGTCCTTGTTGACATCTTCTGGATTCTGTAATGCAAGTGGTACTCAAGAAATGGCATTAGTTTGAACCCCCTCTTTCACATATGACTTGTGTATTTTGTATTGACAAGAATCTGGCGATACAGTACGTATCGTGATACAGCGGTCATGATTCAATATATTGTGATATATTGTGATACTGCAAGTAAAGTGATAAACTGTGATTTTTTAAAATCCTACTATTAAAACACACCACTGTATGAACAGGTTTATCAATGCTTACAATAGCATTGCGTCCTTGTGCTGCTTGTTAATGTTGGAGTGGAGCTGTTGGATGTTGGAGTGGAGAAAATGGATTACAACACTGCCATCTAGTGGTCAGAGGTTTAAACACAACACACAATGATTCACTGTCTGCCAGGAATCTGTGTATTGATTCTGTGTTTTTGAGAATCAATACAGTATCACCAAACATAATATCCCGATATTTGATATTTCGATATTTTCTTACACCCCTAATATGACTGCAGTATGAGTAGAGTAAGTATGTAGTCTATAGGAAAGGACCTCAATGAGCTGTGGGTGGTAACTTACCGAAGAATGTGATTTCTAGACCAGGTTTATATTATAAGATGTTTGCTATCGCTTCATAAACGTAGACCAGTATTCCATAGAACAAAGTTTATGAAGCGTAACTCTGTTTCGATTGCTATAGATTATTCATAAGAGCGATGGAGCTCTGCTAAGACGTCTTCGGGAAGATGTTTGACAGATGAGACTTCGGACTCACGTACAGTAGCCACCATTTGTTTCGCCACTGTCAAATCCATTCGGAGACAAGGTTGATCTAGGAATTGGCCTAGAAGGCTCGTTCCGTATTACGAATTAGATGGCCACTGCAGAGCAACAAGATTGATAGCCAGCTCTGTTGCGGACCTGGTTTGTCTTTGAAAGACAACGCTGCAGATAGGAGAATATTGATGTGTGCGACCCGTGGCTGCCTGCAAGCAAGGCTGAATTATTCAGGGAAGTGTGTCACATTGAGAACGTAACAGACACCAATCTCGGCTTCGTGTGCTTTGTCTTGCTTTGTCTTCTGTTCCGTTGAATCGGCTGAGTCCATGTACAATGCATGAGCTCCGAGTTCAGCACGAGCATATTTTATGTTCTTCACCGAGTCCGTGATTGTCTGCCTTCATGTTTTCAGACCGAAACACGCCGTCATGTGGAATTAACTCAGGTAATTGCAACAGTTTGGGTGATTTTGGGTTCCTCGTTGCTGTAAAAGTTCTCTAATGTGGGGACACAGCTTGTAAAGGCAAATTTTGCTTACGGTTCTCAAGTTTTCATGGTTGGGATAGTATCTGTATTCAACATCACAATGCTTTGCTTTTAGGGGGCCTACGTTTGAATTGTCGGTGTAGGTTCCCAGCTGGCCTCTTTCCCCAATATTAGTATTGCACCATTGGTTATTCTCTTCTGTGAGAGGTTTTGTCCCTCCAGTTCTGGGCTATAAGCCTTGTAGATGAGTCAAAATGGAAAAGCATAGTTCTAGCAATTAAAGTTCATGAAAAATATAATAATATACGGAAAGAATATGAAGAATAAAGAGTATTTGAAGCAAATTCTTTAGACGTTCTTTGCCACTAAAGAAAAAAAACACTGTATATGGTTCTGAGAAACAAGTATTGATATTTAACCTTAGCCAAAAAAAAATACTCCCCTCTTTTTTACTCACCTGTTCATCAGAAACCAAGCAAAACAGATCAGCTGCACCATTTAAGGTGGAAAAAGGAAATGCAAACAGAAAGCCGACTTCAGCTTGATTAACTCTATGAAGTCTCTCCACCATCACAATACCTCTCTGTCAACTCTCTGAGGTCTTTCAGGTGTTGACACGCTCTCGTTTCTGCATCAGATCTTCTCCTCTTTGACTGTTTCTCAGCCCTCTGTGTAGAAGTCAGCATACGGCCCCTTCCCTTCCCCCTGTCCTGTGCACAAGTACTAACGCCCGCTGTTACTGATTGGCTGGAAGACTGTTGTGATGCTCTTCCCGAGTCATACACAGAACGAACAGAAAGAACTTGCCTGCTATCACTGTTATTGCTCCTGCAGTCAGTTCAGTGTACAGGGTCTTAAAGTTAGAAAGAAAATGTGTGAAGGAAAGAAGTTCCAGCTGAATCTTTTACTGTTCCAGATGATGACTTTTCTCATTCTTCCTTACTTTCCCTTTTCCTTGCCATCCTTCTTCTTTACATTCCTTCTTTCTTTTTCCTCTCACTTTTTTCTTTTTCTTTCCCCAATTGTTCCAACATTTTTTCTATTTTTCCTTTGTTACTTTCTTCCTTTTTATTTTTTTATTATTCTTTTCTCAATTTTTACTTTCCTCTTCATTTCTTACTTTCCTACTTTTTTCTTTGTCTTTCTTTTGTATTCTCTTGTCTCTCTTTTTCTTCACTTTTTCTTTCTTCCTTTCTGTTTGCGTTCTTATATCTGATCTTTTCCTTTTCACTTTCTTCCTTTCTTTTTTTCTTTCTTATTCGTTTTTTCTTTCTTTCTTATTTCCCTAATTTCTTTTATCCTGTTCTTTTAGTTTTTTCCTTCCTACCTCCCTCATTTCTTTCTTTCTTTCTTTCTTTCTTTCTTTCTTTCTTTCTTTCTTTCTTTCATGCATCCATTATCTGCAGAGAGCTGGCTAAGAAGTAATAGAAGCTCCTCTAATATAAATATATATTTCTTACTTTCCTACTTTTTCATTCTTTCTTTTGTACTTCCCCCATATCTGTCTCTTTCTTCCTTTCTGTTTGCATTCTTATAACTGTTTTTTTTTTTAATTTTCACTTTCTTTCTTTCTTTCTTTCTTTCTTTCTTTCTTTCGTTTTTCTTTCTTATTCGTTTTTTCTTTCTTTCTTATTTCCCTAATTTCTTTTATCCTGTTCTTTTTGTTGTTTTTTTCCTTCCTACCTCCCTCATTTCTTTCTTTCTTACTTTCTTTCTTTCTATTTATTCTTTCTTTTTTTCATCCATGCATCCATTATCTGCAGAGAGCTGTCTAAGAAGTAATAGAAGCTCCTCTAATATAAATATATTTCTTACTTTCCTACTTTATCTTTGTCTTTCTTTTGTGCTTCTCTCATATCTGTCTCTTTTTATCCGTTCTGTTTGCATTCTTATAACTGTTTATTCTCTTTTCCTTCTTTCTTTCTTACTTTCTTTCTTTCTTTCTTTTATCCATTCATTCATTCATCCATGCATCCAGTATCTGCAGAAAACTGGCTAAGAAGTAATAGAAGCTCCACTAGTATAACTACATATTAAAGTTATTAGACACGTGTTTTGGGTGTTTGATCTCAGATAGACTTACTGATGGTCTCTGACACTGAAGACCTGTTTTCTACAGTACCAGACAGAAACACCTCCAGGAGCGTAAACGGTGTTCGCTGTATGTTCTGTGGTTCACTGTGGAGCGTATGTGTGATTCTCTGTAGATCTTTTAAATTCTGATTTCTACTGTAACTGTATCAGCGTCACGTTCATGTTACCTGCCAGGACGTTGGCAGCGTCTGTGCCTGACGTCCACGCTTCTTCACAGATAGAGGGAAGTTTGTAGCTTGAAGGTCAGGTTCACTCTAAACTTTCTACACTGATCTGCATCCACGGATCTTCAGTAAGAGCTCACGTCTCGCAGCTGCCAGCTCTCAGCAGGGACAGTCCCCAGCAGTGACCACCGCATGCCGTCTTCTGCCACAGATCCCGAGTGTGCCCCCGAGAGGGCGTCTGAGGATGCGGAGGACGGGCGTCTGAGGAGGAGAAGGTGCTCTCCTGAGGAAGGGGACGAGGCGGAGGAGGAGGACGAGGAGCACAGCTGCCGCGCCTGCCGGCAGGTGTTCGACTCACTGAGCGATCTTACCCAACACAAGATTAATCAGTGCCAGCTGACAGGTAAACAACGCTCACTCCACTGTGCTTAGCCCAGCACCGCCATCGCCGCCGCTCCCGTCACTCCCGCCTCCTCCTGCCTCCTGTATACGTCCTGTGTCGTTTCTCCTACTTTCTTGTGTTGATCGTGAGATAAACAGGCGCGTGATGTTTCAGAGCTCTGAAGACGGAGATGTTTATTCAGATGTTTATTTGTTTTTAATGATTGTGATGTCCTCGGGTTACTGAACACACCTGACATCATACCATACATCACAATAACGCTGAGCCTCGTCTCTCACGCAGTCACACAGTATAATCCATAAAGATTACAGGACTCCTCAAACACGTCTACCTGCAGCCAGGAGACGATCACTCTCTCTCTCTCTCTCTCTCTCTCTCTCTCTCTCTCTCTCTCACTCTCTCTCTCTCTCTCTCTCTCTCTCTCGCTCTCTCTCTCACTCTCTCTCTCTCTCTCTCTCTCTCTCGCTCTCTCTCTCTCTCTCTCTCTCTCTCTCCTCTCTCTCTCTCTCTCTCTCTCTCTTGCTCTCTCTCTCTCTCTCTCCTGCTCTTTATGTTTCTCTTCTTTTTTCTGCTTTAATTAGTTTGTAATGGTTCGGATGGTATTCGGGTTTCTCAGACACACCTGATGTTCTAAGATCATAATTATTTTCTAATTATGTTCAGTTTCAGTTTTTCTCTAATAGACACGCAGTTACAGGAAGTTTAATCCAGACTCTTTAAACGATCCTTTATTTTCTTTATTTCCTACTTTCTTCCTCTTCTTCTCTTTCTTTCTTACTGTCTTTTCCTATTTTAACTTTGCTTTTGTCTGTCCCCCTTTTTGTCCCTTCCTTCATTTATTTCTTTATTTCTTCATTCCTTCTTTTTATTTTCTTTTTTGTCTTTCTTTTCTGCTTTCCTCATGTTTTCTGTCTCTCTTTTTTCTTTTCCCCTTCATTCCTACCTTTTCCTCTTTCTTCCTTTATATTCTCTTACTTTTTTATCTTTCTTTTTTGTCTCTTTTTTCTTCCTTTCCTTTTTTCATTTTAAAGATTTTCTGTCTTTCTTACTTCCTTTTTTTCTTTGTTTTCTTCTTTCTTTCTTTATACTTATTTTTTCTTTCATTGTTTCTGTCATTTTTTCTTTTTTCTTCCTTAATTTCTTTCTTTTCCCTTCTTTCTTTCTTTTCTACTTTCCTTTTTTTTACTTTTTCTGTCTTTCCTGCTTCCCTAATTTCTTTCTTTCTTTCTTTCTTTCTTTCTTTCTTTCTTTCTTTCTTTCTTTTGTACTTCCCTTAATTATTTCTTTCTTTTATACTTCCCTTACTTCTTTATTTCCTTCTTTCTTTCTTTTTTTCTTTATACTTCCCTTAGATTTTTCTTTCTTTCTTTCTTTCTTTTATACTTCCCTAATTTTTTCTTTCTTTCTTTTTTTTTTCTTTTTTTCTTTCTCCTATTTTTTTTTACTTTTTCTGTCTTTCTTACTTCCCTAACTTCTTTCTTTCTTTCTTTCTTTCTTTCTTTCTTTCTTTCTTTCTTTCTTTCTTTCTTTCTTTCTTTCGTACGTCCTTCATTAATTTATTTATTTTGTACTTCCCTCATTTCTTTTTTTTCTTCTTTCTTCTTTTTCTTCTTTTTTTATACTTTCCTTAGATTTTTTTCTTTCTTTCTTTCTTTCGTTCATTCTTTCATTTTTTCTTTCTTTTTTCCTTCTTTCTTTCTTTTATGTTTCCCTAGTTAATGTCTCCCTTTCTTTCCTCCAGACGTGGTAGTAACCTTCTTCTCAGGTCGTGTAGGAGGAAGTGGGGGGTACTTTAGGTAGATCATGGTCGTAGGAGGTCTCATTTGTCAGCTCCTACAATCTTCTGGAGCTCAGCTAATATCGGCGAGTCTGTGAGGGTCACTGGCAGACGGGTGTCATTGCTTGTCTGATGTATGAACAGGACTAAAAATACACTGACAGCGACGCTGGGGAAACTAATGGTATCAGCTGAAGGCTTTTCCAGCCTGTTTCTGCTGGACTGGCCGTCCTGTTTATACTGGACTCCATTCTGTGTCAGTGATCTAGATTAGTGTACTGTTGTGCTCTTCTGGTCCCAGAACTTCCCCAGAATTTCAGAGCAGCTATCTAATGGTTTTGCTTCTCACTGTCTGAAACCAAACAAACATGAGCCTGGATTTCAGCATAGCTATCTAAAGAAAATACATTTAAACATGTTAAAGAGTAACTGAATAAAAAACTGGGATGCAGATGTGGAAATTGTGCACTGCTGTTTATATTAGATTAGATTTGCAGAAAGAGCTGAAAGTTCAGTAGAATTAAAGAACAATATGGCTTTTCAGTTATTTAATAAAATAACCAAATTTTTTATTTATTTGAATAAGTAAAAAATATTTTGAGATTGTTAAAGAAACATCCCAATAACCCATAGTACATTACATCATCTCATAGCTTTGCTATATCTGCTGATACCACTGCAGTTTGTATGTTTATCCCTAATGAAGATAAGCTGGTTAGTCAGTGTTACATTATTATCATTATTATTATTATTTCTTTTTTTATTGGAGTTCACATTTTGCTCAAAATGAAAAGGTCTGAGTAAAATTATACGTATCACGCCTATGGGACTACAACCTTGTATCTTTAATTTTCCCATTTCTGATATAATTGAAAAGCACTGGTTGCCTATTACATTGTCTGTAATATTCATGATGGACCAAAAAAAAGATTCTGGTTCCATTGCCTTGCATTCAGATTGAAGTGTGTTATTACCTTGTTGCTGTAAGGCTACCATTTTTGAGATATAAAGTTTTGTTATGACAGCAGTGATATAATAAATAATTCATATTTACATTTATATACATTTTACACAGCGTACCAACTATTTTGCCATTGGGGTTCTAAACAAAGTCATTTGGAGGAGTTTAAGATAAAATGGCTCAAACTTGCCCACTCTGATTTCTTTACAGGGGTCACTGTGTACAACTTATATATAGCCATTTTATTTACTTAATATTGATACATATCACAATATTATGTTATGTGATAATGTATCGTTTCTCAAAAACATAGTATTTCAACACAGCTGTTCATTTTGGGTTGCATCTAAACCTCCAACCGCTAGATAGCAGAGCTGTAATCTATCCTCAGCCATTAGACTCTTCCACTCAGACGTAAACAAGTAGCATAAATGGACTCTGCTAATGTTAGATGGTGGTTTGTTTTTTATACCATGACAGTTTTACAATACCATGACAATATATATATATATATATATATATATATATATATATATATATATATATATATATATATATATTAACCCCTATATTGTGATCCGTATCATACCACCTTTTCGTACAGTACACTGTATTATATCCTCGCTGTCCAAAGAAAAACATGGGTCTCCAAAATGGCAAGAACAAACACCCTCTTTACTTTCAATGTAAGTCAATGGAACCAGAATTTTTCTATTGCTCCATTAATCATGTGACTTTTTCCATTTCTGATATAATTGAAAAGCATTTGTTGCCTTTACATTGTCTGTAATGTTCATGATGGACCAAAAGAAAGATTCTGGTTCCATTGACTTGCATTCAAATTGGACTGTGTCTTTACCTTCTACTATTTTGAAGATACAGTTTTTTTTGTTTTTTTTTGTTTTTACGACAGCAGCGACATAATAAATTAATTTAGCAGACGTAACAAAGTGAGCGACTGTTTCTCGGAGGAAACGTAATGGGTTTGAAACGATTGGATCTTGCCAAAAGGAACATTTAGAACGGTTAGGTAAATATTTTCTATGGGACGTGGACTCGGCTCGGGGAGTGGTTTGGTCCGGTGGGCACAGATCCCTATAGGCCCGCTTTACTTTGCACATGACAATAGGCCTTTGTGTGCCTTGCCATCCTAAATGTATAAGTGAGAGAGAGAGAGAGAGAGAGAGAGAGAAGCTTTGCGTATAAGCCCGTCTGAGCGATCCTCCTGTATCTAACCACAAGTCATAAGGCATGAATGATCTGGATTGGTCTCGTGTGTCTGTGCGAACAGTAAGATATTCCATATGAGCATTACAGAGATTTTCCGTTTGCCTGGAGTCGCTGCGTGTGTGAGGGACTCGACTTTATGAACATGTTTCATGTGTTTTAGCGGGTGTTCGGGAGTGTGATGAGTGTGTGTGTGTATATGTATGAGTGTGTGTGTGTGTGCGAGGCGGAGGGAACGAGCGATGTGTGTGATAAGACATATTATTTTATTCATTTGAGAAAGACAGGCAATCAGCTCAGGAACACTAGCAGGCAGGGCCGTAGTGAATAATTTAACTAAGACCTAATGCTATTCAAACGCTGTCTGAGTACATTCGCTATGAATGTATTTGTCACTCGTTGCTCCCCAAATTAGCACTGCTCCTCACTCGTACTGGCTCGAGCATCTACTCCCCTATTTCTTATTCTAGCCCTGCCTGTGTGCTGCATGCAGAGCTGCTGGAGAGGATACGTGTGCCACAAATATCTTCATAGTGTTTTGTATTTTCATCAGTATTACCATACTTTAGCTCTGAGAGGGGGATTCCAGCAGATTTTCAAAATTTTACATAATTACAACATGAGATGTACGACCCCAGTGATTTGAAAACCTCATAGAGCCATGTTTTATATACAGTAGAGTACAGAACACATATCAGATGCTGAAACTGAGACATTTTGACATTTCAAATAATTATTAGTTAATAATAATAGTTAAAATATCACATATTTATTATATTTTATATTATTTACTATAGATTTTTAAAAATAGGTTTTAGACTAGGCAGTATGGTGGTGTAGTGGTTAGCACGGTGGTGTAGTGGTTAGTATGGTGGTGTAGTGGTTAGTATGGTGTTGTAGTGGTTAGTACTGTGGTGTAGTGGTTAGTATGGTGGTGTAGTGGTTAGTATGGTGGTGTAGTGGTTAGCACGGTGGTGTAGTGGTTAGTATGGTGGTGTAGTGGTTAGTATGGTGGTGTAGTGGTTAGCACGGTGGTGTAGTGGTTAGTATGGTGGTGTAGTGGTTAGTATGGTGGTGTAGTGGTTAGTACTGTGGTGTAGTAGTTAGTACGGTGGTGTATTGGTTAGTACGGTGGTGTAGTGGTTAGTAAGGTGGTGTAGTGGTTAGTATGGTGGTGTAGTGGTTAGTACGGTGGTGTAGTGGTTAGTATGGTGGTGTAGTGGTTAGTACGGTGGTGTAGTGGTTAGTATGGTGGTGTAGTGGTTAGTATGGTGGTGTAGTGGTTAGTACGGTGGTGTAGTGGTTAGTATGGTGGTGTAGTGGTTAGTATAGTTGTGTTGTGGTTAGTATGGTGGTGTAGTGGGTTAGTATGGTGGTGTAGTGGTTAGCACGGTGGTGTAGTGGTTAGTATGGTGGTGTAGTGGTTAGTATGGTGGTGTAGTGGTTAGTACGGTGGTGTAGTGGTTAGTATGGTGGTGTAGTGGTTAGTATGGTGGTGTAGTGGTTAGCACGGTGGGTGTAGTGGTTAGTATGGTGGTTGTAGTGGTTAGTATGGTGGTGTAGTGGTTAGTACGGTGGTGTAGTGGTTAGTATGGTGGTGTAGTGGTTAGTATGGTGGTGTAGTGGTTAGTACAGTGGTGTAGTGGTTAGTATGGTGGTGTAGTGGTTACTATAGTTGTGTTGTGGTTAGTATGGTGGTGTAGTGGTTAGTACGGTGGTGTAGTGGTTAGTATGGTGGTGTAGTGGTTAGTACTGTGGTGTAGTGGTTAGTACAGTGGTGTAGTGGTTAGTATGGTGGTGTAGTGGTTAGTACGGTGGTGTAGTGGTTAGCACGGTGGTGTAGTGGTTAGTATGGTGGTGTAGTGGTTAGTACGGTGGTGTAGTGGTTAGTATGGTGGTGTAGTGGTTAGTATGGTGGTGTAGTGTTAGTATGGTGGTGTAGTGGTTAGTATGGTGGTGTAGTGGTTAGTACGGTGGTGTAGTGGTTAGCATGGTGGTGTAGTGGTTAGTATGGTGGTGTAGTGGTTAGTACGGTGGTGTAGTGTTAGTATGGTGGTGTAGTGGTTAGTATGGTGGTGTAGTGGTTAGTATGGTGGTGTAGTGGTTTAGTATAGTTGTGTTGTGGTTAGTATGGTGGTGTAGTGGTTAGTATGGTGGTGTAGTGGTTAGTATGGTGGTGTAGTGGTTAGTACAGTGGTGTAGTGGTTAGTACGGTGGTGTAGTGTTTAGTACGGTGGTGTAGTGGTTAGTACGGTGGTGTAGTGATTAGTAAGGTGGTGTAGTGTTAGTACTGTCTCCTCACAGTAAGATGATCTGGGTTGAATTCCCGGTCTGGGTGGTTCTGTGTGGAGTGTGTATGTTCTCCCCGTGATTGAGTGGGTTCCTCCAGGTACTCCAGTTTCCTCCCACAGTCCAAACACATGCATGTTAGGTTGATCGCTCACTCTAAATTGCCCATAGGTGTGAGTGTGTGTTGGCCATGCGATGGACTGGTAACCTGTCCATGGTTTACCCCGCCTTCGCCCGATGACGGTGGGATTGACTTCAACTAGCGGGATAAAGTGAAAGATAATAAATGGATGGATGTTTTAGACCCCAAGCCATGTTTTAAAACTATCACAAAAACTATTTTGAGTAATAATTTTCGGAGATGGACGTCTGGTTACCATCACCACCATTTTAATAAATTGTTATAATGTCTCACTTACAACATCTGATATGTGTTCTGTGTTCTATTGTGAATAAAGCATGGCTCTATGAGGTTTGCAGATCATTGCATTTCGTTGTATGTTTACATTTATATACATTTTACACAGCGTAACAACTATTTTGGCATTGGGGTCTAAACTAAGTAATTTAGAGGAGTTTAACATGAAATGGCTCAATATTGCCTACTCTGATTTCTTTACAGTGGTGGTGATGGGAACCAGGCGTCACTCTGTACAACTTAAATATAGCCATTTTATTTACTTGGGTGTAAAACATATTGATACATCCCGATATTGTGTGTGTGATTCGGTATCGATTCTTAAAAACATAGTATAACACTATGTTATATGAAAAATATATATTAGCTTAAAGCCTTGTTTTAAAACTATCACAACAATAGGGTTTCAGGCATCAGTAAACACATTCCTAACAATTTTGAGTAGTAACTTTGAGAGATGGAACTTCAAGAGACATTACATGCTTTAGACGTCTGGTTACCATCACCACCACTGTGAACAATTCTAAAGTATTACTGCTCTGAATGACTTTCTTTACATCGTGTTCATTTTGTGGAAATTCTAATTAGACGTCACTATAAAAAGATTCTGTCCATCCATTCAGCATCACATTCAAGTACCAGAGATCCAGAGATGTTTCACTTCCTTTTGAGTTAAATGTAACTTCACTGCAATTTTGCATTTAACTGTGTGATTTTGTAAAAAGTGTCTGACGACTTTTATAACAAGTTAGTATTAACTCTGCACTTATGAGGGTTAAACTCGGCTCGACCGTTTCCTTTTAAACGCCGGAGTCGTACTTCAGTTCATGCTATTGTTTCTTTTCTCTGTGTATTTCATTTCTCTCCGTTGTGATCCCCCGTTCCAGACGCCTCTTTGTGCTGCCTTCCTGCTATTAGGCCGACCCCTCATTAACGTCAGTCTCTTGGAAAAATAACTCCTAATTGAACAATGCTTGAAAAGTGGTCTGAATTGGACCCCCCGTGGAAGCTAAATGAAAGGAGGTAATTGCCGTTTCGGAAGTGCGCGGAAGTCGCCACCTCCGGAACAAAAGGCACAGGTACAGTTAAACCAGGTCTTTTCGGAAAGCGGACACAAACAGACCCCTCATTGAAAACGGCTTTGCACTTGGGGTCCCGAAGCTGATTGTTTTGAATGCTAATACGCTGAAGGACTGTGTTATTTGCTGTTTCTGTTAGCGGTCAGAAGTAAGGCTCTATGTTATGAAAAAAAAAAAAAAAACTCTAGTATTGTGATGTTGTGATTGCAGTGCAGCTTGCAATAAGGTTAACCCTCTAAGGCCCGGCTGTCCTTTTAGAGACTCGGGTGGAGTTCACCGTAAACACGTTTAAGTCTGCTTGGTTGTAGATGCCTGGTTGGTCATAGAAATATGGAGCAGTGTCAAGAGCTTCCTGTGTGTTAGCCAGTTGCTTTCACTGCTTTTAGTTAGTATAAATAATTAAAAAAAAATTCAATATACTCTCGTTTATAGCTACTTGTTACCGTTACTCTGGTATTCATTCGTAACAACTGTTAATATTTGTTAAAATTAAGTGTGATGGAAATTTGAATGGCAGCCTTGTGTACTTGGGAGCCCCTGTATGTGGGAATCAGTGAATAATAAGCATGTACTGATCTCTGAAATCACTCTGAGAGAATTCACACACTTCCAACATTAAAACAAGCCTTGTACATCTTTAACACAGAAATAGGAAAAACACTAGCACACAGAAAGCTCAGACTCCACACGCTGTAGGCTTTAAAGCAGCGCTATGTGAGATTTAGTTTTTTTCATTTTGCTCTTAGGCTCCCCCTACAGCTGCAGAGTGTAATTCACTTTTGCGCCACTGTAGTAAATACAGATCATGCTTTAACACCCTCCCCCTTATGGATAGCTGTACATATGCATTTGTTGACGAGCTGAAGGTAAAGTCCGAAGTCGTGAGTGTAATCTGTAGCGTCCATATGCCTGCATGACGCGGGTGCACACGAAGGGAACGAGTCTGAATTGGGCACAACACCAGCAAAGGCAAGATCCAAAGAGAAAGATTGACGTGGACTTGAAAGGTAGAGTAAAATTAGAGGACTTTATTATTTTTAATGCTTTGTTTCTTATTTCTTTATTTATGTAAATGAAAGGTGCTATTCAAATAAACTTGCCTTGCCTTGCCTTACAGGAGGTTCAAACTTTTTAATCTCATTTGGCGTAAGGTGGACCAAACTCTTGGCCCAAGAGGCTCTTTGCAGCCTCTTCCAGGATTTCTATGCTGGGAATACCGAGCTAGCTTCTTCTTATAGCTAGCTGATGATGACCTATAGTTGTTGGTATGGGACATGGTGCTATAAAGAGATAAGCAGTTCTCGCAAGAGGTCCCGTCAACACTACTTCAAAGTCACATAGCGCTACATATCAGGCATGATCATTGCATTGGCTTGCATTGCATCATGGCTTGGAGTGGCAATGTAACTGGAAGCTGTTATTTTAAGGTAGTATCGATACATGATGTTGCTTTAAGGGTCTTCACCAAAGCAAGAATAAAAAAAAAACATTGCACTGTTGTGATAATCTAACGTTGTCCAGTGATGCATCGTGAAGCTCTAGCGAGGAGGGAAGTGTGAGCATGTAGGAAGCTCGACTATTGCAGCAGTAAAGTGGAAGAGAATGAAACATAGACACAAACATAGACACAAACAGGTTCGTGGTGAAGGGTTTCGCGGCCAGACTCCGATTTTGAGTGCTGTTAGCGTTCTCCGTTTCCTCCGGCGCTCGGAAAAGAGTGGAATATGAAGTGTGTGCGTTCCAGCAGGAAAGTGGGAGAGAGCGAAACACAAAGAAAGGAAAAAGAGAGAGATGTAACATGTCACCCCGATCAATGGCTGCCTTTGTCTCCCCCCAGTCTGGGAGAGGTTTAACACCTTTCTGTGCACTTAAGGCGCGACCGCTGGCCCGCGCTGAGGGAATCCGGCGGTATGGATCGGCCTGTGTCCCTAATGCGATCGGTGCTATTGATCGCACTAATGCTGGACTGCAGAAGGAGCCGGAGGAGGAGAGAGGAAGAAAGTGAGGGGAACGCTAGAGAGAGAAAGAGAGAGAGAGAGAGAGAGGAAGAGAGTGGAGAGGGAAAGTGAATAGAGAGAAACCAAGAGAGAGAAAGAAAGCCAGAGAAAGAAAGAGAAAGAGAGAGAGTGAGCATGCTGCAGGAATGTGTCTCCGGGGAGCAGGCCATCTTCGACTAGGGCAGGGCTGGAGGAATGTTTGCAGCACCCCCTCCTCCTCCTCGCTCTCCTCTTTCTTGTATCGACCCCCTCTGCACACTGCCTTCGACAGGGACTCTCCAGATGCTTGGGCAGGGCTGCAGGAATGCCTCCCCTGAGACAAGGTCTACTGCACACATGGCGAGGGGTGGGCGGAATGCGCCCCCGGAGAGCAGGAGGAGGCAGAGCCGAGGTATGTTTACCCCTGAAAGCCCCCCGCACTCTCTGGGGCAGGGCCCACTCAGCTCCGCTCTGGCTCTGGCTCCAGCACGGCTGTGGATCAGGTTTCTGCGGGGCCGGGCGCTGCATCCTGCTGTCCACCCCGGGCTCCGGTTGCCTCAGGGAGCTCAGACAAAGAGGAGCGCTCATTCTGCTCTTAAGAGCCTGTTATCAGTCTCTGCCATACAGCTGATCAAGGTCAGAGGGAGTACAGGTCACTCACCTGCATCCCAGTGTAGTGTTTCTAGGTTGGATAGTAAGGTGTATAGATGAAAACAGTGTACATCTGTATTTATAGGCAACGCTGCGTTAGGCAGGGACAGCAACCAAGTCTGTTTGCGAATATTGAACATCTCAACATGGTTTGATTGACATTTGCGTTGATAATAGGTGTTGTGTGGAGGAGGGATTGATAGGTAAGCCTAGCTTTTAGAAGCAACACGTCTAAGATATCAACCATGCAATGTGCCTGACTGGCTATCTGGTAGCGTTGGGGACAAGAAGAGACCCCCTAGTGGATGGAAATTTTGTCAATATATTCAAGTAATACTGATTTTCCTTCATAAATCTGCTTTTAAATGCATTGGGCTGCCGTATGCAAATAGCTGAGGTCTGGTGAGCTGCTAGTGAGCAACGAGGAAAGAAAGTGTTGGGGTTACAATTCTAATATTTGAACTCTCCTAAGGGAAGACCCTGCCAAGATCAATTGGACAGTATACCTGTAGCTTCCTGGTATCCTTGTGTTCTCCCATAAAATGTTACCCCTGGGATAAAATGTTATGGCTCCCTAGGAATGTTAGCAGACACCTACGCGAATGTCTGGGCACCACTCAGAAGGAGGCGAGTGTAGCTTTAGGAGTCTGGTTTATTGTGGTGTGGTTGCCCAGGCCAGGACTCCTACCACTAAAACAGACATTTTCTGCAATGCTAGTTAATGGTTATAGGTGTCTTTTACTCGTTAGCCTCATTAGACTCAATGCGAAACCAAACTTTAGACACCAAACATGTCTTCGTTGTTGAGAGTTACGAATATGTGGAAATTTAGTCAATATAACCAAGTAATACAGATTTTTTCCATGAATCTGCTTTCAAATGTATTTGGTCACTGTATGCAAAAGGCTGTGGTCTGGTGAGCTGCTAGTGAGCAACGAGGAAATAAAGTGTTGGGGTTACAATTCTAATATTAGAACTCTCCTCAAAGAAGACCCTGCCAAGATCAATTGGACAGCATACCTGCAACTTCTTGGTCTTCTAAACGTGTTCTCCCATAAAATGTTATCATTTCAACCCATTAAAACACTGTAGTTAACATTATCTTGATTGAAACTGAGGGACGTCCTCAAAAATTAAATTAAATTGGTTAATTCTTGTATTGAGCTGCTAGTGAGACAAATACAGGAAAAGACAGCTCCCTTGGAATGTTTGTGGACACCTATGCGAATGTCTGGGCACCGCTTACAGTTTTAATCAGGAGAAGGCTGGTGTAGCTTTAGGAGTCTTGCTCATAAACCTTTACTGGTTTAGTATGGTGTGGTTGCCCAGGCTGGAGAGCAGTTTTCTGTAATTCTAGTTGATGGTTATGTTGCTTGCTGTTGTTTGTTAGCCAAATTAGACTCAATGCAAAACCAAACTTTAGACACCAAACATGGTCAGTGATATCCAGCTTTAGACCGAGACTTAGTTACTAAACTAGTCTTGACCCTTCCCTGCACTTCAGCTAATAGTAGAAACCTGCACGTTTATTGAGAGCACTGCTGACCACATTCCAGTCCAGAGAACAGAAGCTCCCCGAGCACAGTACACCGAGCACCTTTCCTCCACAATGAAAGCCAGCGAGCCTGTCTCCTAATTGTTGCCATCTTTTAACATCTGGAAAAACAGATGAGACGACGGAGCACTCCTCAGCAAAGCCGCTACCCAGTACAAGAGCTGATTAGCATTGCGGTGAGACTTACTGCTGAGAGTCAGGTTTCAGTCCGGCTGCACGATGTGCTGCGCCGGTGGGTCCAGAGGAAGCAAATGGCCGTGTTTATGTTGGGAGGGAACGATGGCAAGTTCTTACTTACTCATAATAATGTGACATCCTGTGGTCACCAGGCCAAGTCAAGCACCTAATGTTCTACCCCTGGTGAGGTACTTGCCAGCAGTGCCTGGCCAGCAGTTGGGGAAAAAAACAAAACATGGCAGCCTTCGAATTCTGCCTGCTTGCACTCGACTGATACCATTATTAAACAAAGGCAGTTTCTGCTGTAGTGGGGAACTGCTTGTCGTTACCATATTGTAAGGAAATGGTGTGAACTATACAAGAGAGACTCTACTTTGACTACTTATTTGGAGTATTGACTTTTGATTTGAAGTGCTATGTTGTAGAGAAACCTCTTCTGAGTTCTTTTATGTAGTATTAATGATGCTAAAATATTGTAGAACATATTTTCTTTGGGAACTATTTTGCCCTACAACACCCTGCAAGTACGTCTACACCGTGACATTTAAAAATACAGTACTGTGCAAACGTTTTAGGCACCTTATTATATATAAAAAAGCTACTTTTCCAGACAGTAAACCTTTATTTACTCAGCAAAACACTATTTTTTTAATATTGAAACAGTATTAATACAGTGTAGAGCTTTTACATACATCAGTGTGTTTATTTAACCCTTTCCAAGCTTCTCCTTCTATAAACAACCCAGTATTATTTACAGTTCTCATCTAATACCTGCTTTGACTGCTCAGTACTTCATTAAGCTAAATCAAGATTACTGCTGAAGGAACTGAACACATTCATACAATGTCTGGGGCGTCAAGGAGAAATCTGGAACTACACTTTGTTCTTCAACCTGGAGCTCAAGATCTGATCTACTTCTCTCACAATAAGATATTCATGTTACTTGGTATTGTATGTAAAAGCTTTTAAACAATCAGCTTAGGTGCCCAAGACTTTTGCACAGTGGTTTACATATACAGTGCACTAAAACCTTCACAGAACTATAAACTGTGAAACAATGTAAAGTAACAGTTTTCTGTGAGAGGGCTTGTAGAGACATTAAACGCTCAGGTTTCAGGTTCCCATCACTGCCACTGTAAACAGTTCAGACTCGGTCATCGTCTCTAGAAGGAGGCATTTCACAGCAAACCACTCTGAATGGCTTTATTTACATCTGAACCATTTAATTATGCAGAGATTCGGGCCGAGATGGAATTCCCCTCCAACAAAGCAGGCCCCACCGGTCGGTTTGGCGAATATATTTTTAGATGTTTTTGTTAAAAAGAAAAGGCTATTAAGAGAAATACATCCTGTATCTTAGTCACTTGCTGAAATGTCCTTCCTCCATCCTTTGGCTGCTCGCCCCGTGGAGATTCTTTCTTCTCTTGTTTCCCCGAAGCTGCTCCTTTCCTCCTGTCCTTCTGCGGAAGACCTTCCCCTTGTGAGGACTCTTGCGAGATGGCCTTTTTAATAAGTGCCTTTCCCTGTTCTCATCACGCCACTGAGAGAATACGCTAAGCATGTCTCGTCCAGATGGCCGAAGATAAAGGAACCGATGGAGGTCGCAGGAAGAGAGTGGAAGAGTTAAGGAAGACTTTGTTACAGGATGCTAACGTTGCTAATAGTCACAGATATGGGCCTGTTAGCTTTGTTCAACTGCTGCCAGCAGCTGCCTGGATATAGATAGATATTTGGGAATGAAGAATTTAGAATACTGGCCACAGCAGAATTTGACCCATCTGTGCAGTCAAAAAGTGCATCTAGTGAGCACACTTGGGCAGCCCTGTTCACAGAAGTTGGGGGTTAGGTGTCTTGCTCAAGGGCACATCAGTCGTCTCCTGTTGGTCCAGGGTCAACCTTCTGGTGACAATACCTGATCCCTAACCTTCAGCCTTTAATATTTTATTAATTTTATCAAAAACTGATGAGCTATGAGTCTGTCCCGTAGACTGGTCTATGCTGGTCTGGTGCTAGCTGACCTGGTCACTGCAGCATGGTCATGCTGGTTGAGCAACCATAGCTCAGCATGTGCTGGTGAGCAGTCATGCTGGTCTGTGCTGTGAAACAGTGACAGTGAGTGTGTTTACTTGCACTTATTAATCTGTTCATAATCAGATCTCTGCAGTTTTCTGATTATTCATGCAGTCGTGTAAACAGCATGCTCCGATTTCTTAGACAGCATTAAAAGGCCTAGAAGTCTAATAAAGAGAGCTGGAGTTTAGCTTAGTAATCAGGTTTTCTTCTGAATTTCTGTTGTACCAGAAATAGGCAAGGAGTGTTTAGCACAGCAGCTGCGAGGCAGCAACAAAACACTTTTGGAGCTAAACCAAAATGCATTACGTGCTTGACGAAATGAAGGATTTCAATGTTTTTCATTATCTAGATACAGTATGCTCATATTTTAGGTAAAGGGACTCTTGTTCTGTGAGTTTATTGGCTGATTGCAAGGCAGAAATCCATTTATTGTCTCAAGTGCACATAAATGTGTTGTTCATACTACTGACATAATCTGATTTTAATAGTATTAAGTATTGGCAGATACTGATCTGAACCTTTACGTCTTCATTAGTAATACACTCACTGTTTGGCAAGACATATTAAAATAACTTTATATATATTAATTATTTAATATATTAAATATTATTGTATATAAAATGACTACAATAGTTCGTCTGAAAACTGAATACTCTGAACGTGAGTACAGAGATAATGCCTATTGATACTTGTAGGATCGTTGCACATAGTATTGCTCTAATATACCTATTCTGCCCTCACCTGAAAATCCAGCCTCTTCAGCTAGGCAGATAGATAAACTCGTCCAAACACTCTTGAATTTGAACGGGTTTATTGCCATTTAGTGGAAAAATGCACCAGGAACTCAGTAAAACTAGTTCTATTGAATACACATTTAACAGCCAGGAACAACTGGCCACAACAAACAAACACTCAAAATCAAAATTATTCACTCATATGAAACTTTAGCATGTAAGTATAGTGTCTACATCCAGACGATGCTTGAATGAATGATTACAGGCAGGATGGATGAAGATGCATGTCAACAGTATGCATGTCTAATGTGGAGTTCACAATGTGCTTTGATACCATAAAAAACAAAAGAAGTTGCGCCACCTGGTGGTGTGGAGTATTAGGAAAGTTGTACCAACTAGTGGAAGGGTGTAATAGCAACAAATACCAGAAAAACACCACTACACAGCTGATTCTTCATTGTTTCATTATTACATTGTTAAGAAGCCACTATCAGGATCGTTCACAGTGGTGGTCAAGTCAAGTCAAGTCAAGTCAAGTGGGTTTTATTGTCATTTCAACTACATACATAGTACACAGTGAAACGAAACAACGTTCCTCCAGGACCATGCTGCAACATAGACACAAGTGCAACACGAACAAACAAGTGCGGACAGAGAACACAACACAACACAGTACAGACAGAGAATAATAAATAATTGCCGGTAGCGTGCAAATTGTAAATAATAGAGTAATAATAGAATAAATAGAGTCCAGTGAGGTAGTAGAGTTATTAGTGCAATGCTTTGTGCAAAAATGCTTCCCTTTTTTATATCTGGGGTAAATGGTTGGAGATAGGAACCAGAAAGGTTCAATGTCTCGCTCACAGAACTTTATCACATTAAATGGTAAAGAATGTTCCTTATGACAGTACTGAGATAAGGTTTTGGCCCAAAGCAATTCTTTTTACATTTATAGGCACACATAGAGCGTTTCATAGCAAAATTGTCCAAAAAACCCCCCAAAAACGTAGATTTATCACTATTTTATTAAGAGTACATGTAAAAATTGATGGTTTGATAATAAATAAAATGTCTGTTTTGTAGATATGGTGACCCCTGGTTCCTATTCTCCACCAGTGTAAAGAAATCTGGTGCACATTTCTCCACAGAGAACAACTTCATATTAAAACCAGTGAAAAATCTGAATGGCTCGATGATCTCGAGCACTAAATTATGCAAACCTTTGGAACAATCAGTGGAGTTTCCCCAATAACTACACTATAGTCTGCAGTGCTTTTTCAGACATTAGCGTGATAGAGAAGCTCCGTCGCTAGCATGCAGATGATGTGTTGCCGTGTCACAGACGCAGTGTTCCTGGCATGCTAGCGTCTGAACGTCGGAACCCTTCCATTAATTCGCAATTCCTCCACGTTTGAGGCTGGGTGTCATGATGCTCTGATGTGATGAGATAGGCACAAGATAACAAGGCTTTGAAAGGAAGCAGCGGGGTCAGGGGAGAATAGCACTTTCTGAGCTGTCGCCCCGTTTGAAAAGAAGCCTCATGGTAGACTGAGCTTTCTGAATTGGTCTCAAGCCTGTCTTGAGTGCCTTATGTGTGTGTGTGTGCGTGTGTGTGTGTGTTTGGTGCATGCTTGTGTGCTGCGATATGCATGCGTTTGTGCTATCGGGTTTCTCTGTGCGCCGCTCGCTAGGGCAGCGATGTATGACGCTTTTGGACATTGTAGTCATCGGCTACGGTACCATTGTCGGGTCCGCGTGCGCGAGTGCGCGCGCCTCCCCTCCGCCTGAGTGCAGCACAGCTTCCTGCGTCTCCTCTGCGATGCCGGGAACATTAGCAGGAGTGTCATTAGACATTCAAAGCAGCTGCAGTCTCGTGAGACGTGCCTCTTTGCCTCTCCCCGGAGCTTCGCACCGCACATTATGCACTGGATCAACTATTTATTGGGCTTTGTCAGGAGCTCAGCCACAGTGAGAGGAAAAGAGAGGAGCCTGCTGCTCAGAAGCTGGGTGCCAGCATTTCCTCCGTGTGTCCTTCTTGGATGGCGCCACACTGCTTTGTATAGCACCCATTCTGATATTCAGATCTTGATTACCAGTAGTATCGCCATCATTTCTCTAAACGTTATGGTATAAACAGTGCAAGGGTACCCTGAAAGGTACAACAATCAAATTGGGGAAGGTCCATATTTGTATATATATTCATAGAGAAATTAAGCAATGGGTCTGGGAGTTGGGGCAGGATGTATGGAGTGTGCTAGTGCACTGATATATGGTACCAGAGTGTTCTCTAAATAAGTGTTACTGAGGATGTACCATGGAGTCCAGAGGTCTGTGCTGATGCTGATACTATTTTTCCTTTTAAACCTGGAACCAAATCACAGAAAGCTTTCAAATCTTGAAAAGAGATAGGACAAAGGAAAGCTATGACACTTAAAATTTAGTAGAAATATTTTTAATGCCTGGATCACTATTTCAAGTGAAGTGAACTGGTGAAGGTATACGTGTTAAGGCCTTAGTACAGAAAAGTTAGAGCTTTTTTTTTCATTATATTTTTATTGGATTTTTTCCAATGTGCAAAATAGAATGAAAAGGAAAAAAAATGAATAAATAAATAGAATAAAATAACAAAATAAATAAATTAAATAAATAAACAATACATATCAGGCCACACTCAGTATAGTTCACAACATATATAGCAACTGGACACGGCATATAGAATTACAAACAAGAGAACATAGAGGTAAATATATAAGTCATGGAATAAGTAGGCTTAAATTTTCAAATACACGTACAGAGGAGACCATATCTTCCAGAATTTTCCTGAGTTATGGTGCAAATCAAATGTTAGTTTCTCCAAAGGTAAAAACTTAGTTATCTATGTAAACCACATCCTGACTGAGGGCACCTCAGATTTAGACCACAGCAATAGAATGCATTTTTAGCCAGGTTCAGAAGTGTGTTCAATGCATAAACAGTATCAGTATTCAAGGTATCAGGGTATAAGTTCAACAGGTAGATACAAGGTGACAATTCAAGATCCGGTTCGAACACCTTCTGTATGACAGAGTGAACTTCCTTCCAATAGCTAAGAACTTTGTCACAGTTCCAAAACATATGCACAACCAAACCAACTTCACTTTTACATTTAAAAATCTATGTTTTACATTTAACATAGATTGGACAAGCTGGGAAACATCTTATGTAGACCATACTTGACAACAGTCTATAAAAAGCTGAAATCTTGCCCTTGAGGTTATCAGAAGACAATAACAGCTCCTCTAGGCCCGTAAGCTCCATTCGTATTTTACCCTCTTTTTTCAGAGACTCAAAGAAATGTCTTAATTGTAAAAATGTATAAAACTTTTTATTTGGTATTTCAAAAGGTTTTCTTCAAATCGTCTAAATATGTTTTTAAGTTAGAGCTTTTTAAAGTCTAATCTCCTCCGTTATGGCTCAAATCTAGGAGATAGATTGGATCTTCTCATCAGTGGGATTTGGACAAATGTATAGAGTCCATGTCAATTCCAGTGTCATTAAAGCAAAAGGGAGACATAGGGCGTGTCTGAAATCACACCCTAGTTACCGTTTAGGGTTCTATTTAGGGTGTTGGCCATTTGGTAGTGTTGTCCAAATTCTCAGTGGACAGTTAGATTCCCTATGTAGTTCACTACGTTCTTACCCACAATGCACCGTAAAACTAGTGGACAACCAATGTACACTACTAACGGGTGACTCCCTACAGTGCACAGCGGTTTCTTTGGAAAGTTCCTCGTCCAGATCCCGCCTGCTGGAGGTTGTCTAGGTAGCAGCTGTTTAAGTATCAGCGTTCTCTCCTCATCTCTCCTCATAAAACAGATTACTGAGACGCTCTAGTTAGAGAGAGACTGCGTCACGGCTTGTTCCCGCGACCTGTGTTTTAGCTGGTTGCTAAGTTACCAGCCGGCTATCCAAAACAATAGCCCGAGGCTTAAAAATCTGCTAGCATATATGCTAATAAAAGTATAAAACTGCAATGATATGCTATGATATCACCGTATCACAGTTAGATGGGATGATCACATGTTCACAGTTCATTTAGCCACCTTAATACTTTAGAAATTGCATATGATGAAGCAAAGACAATGAAAAATAGTCATCACAGTTATTTATATGACATGTCCGGCCTTATTTGTGCCTCAGTACACACGTTTATCCTTCATATACCATTCTTTTCTGTAGCCCACGGGAAGAAAACCCACCCAAAATCACATTCTCACGCATGTGATCGTTCAGTCTGACGACTGCGGAAAACACGGCCGGCTTAAATAATTGCCATCAGGTGATTATGTAATAGCTGCAACAGGTCTGCTCCATCTTGCCATCTGCTTTGCAGGTCTAGTGGTTCACGAAAGCAAAGGCAGTCTCCGTTTCTTCCCTACCAGCTTCTCTTCGGTTGCACACAAGCACGTCGGCGATGATCCGCTCCTCGGTCATTTGCTCGCTGCTCGTTTCCCAGCCTCGCCACTGCCTCCTGGTTTCCTGGGCCGGGCTGAAGAATGGAGCATTAAATGTTAATAGGGCTGTGTCTGGCTGGAGCACAATCACTGAGCCGCTAATGCTCGTCCTCCTGTCCTGGCACGCTGCTGTGGAAGTGCAAAACAGCTGAATAAAAGAGGAGCATTCTGTCAGAGCCCGCGTTCACATGCTCCGGGCAGTGTCACAGCCCACCAACACTGATGGAGCAGAGAAACCCAGACAATTCCACAACAACAGAGCTGTAATATACACAGTGCTGGAGGGGGGCGACACAGGGAGTGAGGCAGGAGTGCAGCAAAATGCTACTCTTTTATTATATGTGTGCTTAATGTGACAGTCGAGTAAGGCATGTGTGGATTGGAAGAAACAAAAAGAATTAAACTGTGTTTATTTGGGTCATGTGTTTTCTTACAGTCCTCTAGATTCTAGGTGTTAACTGCCATTCCACAGCCATTCCACCTTGCAAAGAACTAGGGCTGTGTATTGGCAAGAACCTGGCGATACAATACATATCGTGATACAGCGGTCACGATTCAATATATTGTAATATACTGTGATACTGCAAGCATATCAAGTGATTTTTCAAATTCTACTATTAAAACACACCACTGTATGAACAGGTTTGCTGATGCTTACAATAGCATTGCGTCCTTGTGCTGCTTGTTAATGTTGGAGTGGAGCTGAGAATGGATTACAACACTGCCATCTAGTGATCAGATGTTTAAACACAACACACAATGATTCACTGTCTGCCAGGAATCTATGTATCAATACTGAGTTTTTTAAAAAATCAATACAATATCCCGAAACATAATATCCCGATATTCAATACTTCAATATTTTCTTACATGCCTACAAAGGAACACAACAGCAACCGTTTACATTGTGTGAAAATTTCATGTCGAATTGACCAATAAACGTGATCCAGAATAGCTTGGAAAAAAATCTGGTTCCATGGACTTTGAAAGTAATGAAAGGCTTTGGTCTCTCCTGTAATGTATAATGAAATGTGAAGTTTTTCATTGGACAGCGATGAGATATATATATATATATATATTGTTGATTTTTTTTTCTTCTATATTTTTTTTCTATATTATTTGAACACGGCAGCTAATCTATATATTCTTGGAAAGTTTAATGAGGAACAGATGAATAGAAATGCTCCACAATATGTTGGAGTCCATTGACCTACATTAAAAGTAAAGCCAGTTTTTGGCCTCTCCTGTAAAGTTGCTATTTTGGAGATAGTTGTTTTTCTTTGGACAGCAACGATATATGTATATATGTATATTTGTGTATGGTATATTACTGCTTATATTATTAATCTTGAGTCTCCAAAATAGACAAGACACAATGTTAACTGTTAATGGATGTTAGTGGAGTTTGGCAATGGAACTGGAAACTGCCTATTTTGAATTATGCCAAACAAATGAACAACAACAAAAATATAGATACGACTTTTATTCCCAACCGTGATGATACATATTATATATATATAAAACAATCTTGACTTGTCCACTAAATGCATGTGTTCTCTGTAGAGGAAATACATTAACAACACATTTAATAAAGATTTAGTTTGCTGAACTGAACTGGGTGCAAATATATTAAATGTTTTTATTCATAACCTTATAAAATATTTCCTAGTTGAGATGTTTAAATAATGTGTTTCAGTGATTGTGAATATCTGAAGACCAAAACTAAATATAGTGCTAAGATCCTCATAAACCCTTCCATTTCTCTAAAACTGGGAAGCGTTCAGTCACTGCCATCTCTTGACTCATCAGCCGGATGGCGAGACGAGGAGCGAGTGATTCCAGAAACGACAGATGCGTTTAATATTGAGGGGCCCCTCTGCTGGTAATTAGTGAATAATGGGCCGAGCGGCCCCCGGGGAGCGGGTGTGCGGGAGCCGATAAGGGTGACTGTAGTTTTATCCGTATGTGAGGGCAGCGACAAACATGGCCAGACCGGTTCGACCTCCGTACCCGCATACCTGCCCCTTCACCCCTCAAACCAGCTGCCCTTAACAATGTTGTTAATGCCAGACGCAGCAAGAGCGCGGGAGCAGGGTGGGGGGGGCAAGGCAGGCGGGAGGGGGTTAGGTGGGCAGAGATGCGGAGACGTCTCAATTCCGGGTCGAGTTCGCTGAAGGGATGCTAGTACCGTGAAACGCAGCTAGCATGCAGGAGAGAGTGAGTGAGTGTGTGTGGGAGGGAGGGAGGGAAGGAGGGAGTGAATCTCTGAGCTGAGTCTCTCTCTCTTTCTCTCTCTCTCTCGTCTTCACTGCATTCAAATTATTTTTCCTTCTGGTATCTGTGACGTGTGCCTGCTCACCAGAATGATGATGAGGCTGTTGTGGAGCGCGAGGGCAGGATTAGGGCCGGATCACGGTCGATCGTTTTAACAACTCGGAAGGCAGCGCGACCTCAGCCGGCAAGGTTTTTGATACCGCCAAGTGGATTTCTGAGAACAAATTGTACCTACAGGCAAGCAGGGGTTATTTATTTGACAGTTTGTGTAAACTGTTAGCATCAGACGTGGGCGATATGAACTCAGATGGCATTTTTTCTACTGTTTGGAGAAAATATTACATTAAAAACTGACTTGTTTTATTATAATTACAATAATAGTAACAACAGAATTACAGCAAGCAGAATTCATTATTATCTATTAATTTTTATGATTCAGCTTCGCACAGATTTGAGGCGGGCAGCATTGGGCGGCTGTGGTAGACACTGACTCTAAAGGATAAATAAGTAACAACATTCGGAATAAAATCCCCTTTTTACAGAGATTATGAGACTATTTAGACTATTTTGTCAGTTCTAGATAAGAATGAGTAACTCAGCTGTTGAACTGCACTAGTTAAACACAGCTCAGTGCTGCAGATAGACATCATGCCTGTGCTAGCAACCAACTACATGGTACAGTGTTTGATGTAGCAATATATTATTTTTTTAAATCATAATTACAATTATAATAACAACAGAATAACAACAAACAGAATTTATTGTTATCTATTAATTATTATGATTGATGTTCAAACTGATTTAAAATACTGTGGTGTTTGGGTGGGCAGCATTGGGCGGCTGTGCTGGACACTGACTCCAAACAATAAATAAGCAAAAGCATTCAGAGTAAAACCCCCTTTTTACAGAGAATACACTCATTTACGAGACTATCTAGACTCTGTATGTATAACACTCTGTGTCAGTTATAGGTAAGAATGAGTAACTCAGCTGTTGAACTGCACTAGTTAAACACAGCTCATAGCTGCAGATAGACATCATGGTACCATGGTACAGTGTTTGATTTAGTGATATATATATATATATATATATATATATATATATATATATATATATATATATATATATATATATATATTTAAAAATATATATATATATATACAAATGATTTATTTTATCATAATTACAATAATAGTAACAATAGAAGAACAGCAAACAGAATGGATTGTTATCTATTAATTATTATGATCCGTGTTAGCACAGATTCAGCACAACATTCAGTTTTTAATATAGTGTAGACTCAGTATGCATGTCAGCTGTTGAACTGCACTAGTTAAACACAGCTTAGTGCTGCAGATAGACATCACGTCATATTATGATGTATTAGAGTCTTATTTATTTCACGTGTCAGACAAAACAGCTTCAGGTTTCAGGGAAAGCCCATGTATTAACATATACATATAATCACAGCTCTTGTTGATCAGGCGAAACAGGCTGTTTTAACCAATCTCCTGAAAAGACTATATATATATATATATATATATATATATATATATATATATATATATATATATATATATATATATATATATATATATATATATATATATATGTGCACAGATTTGAAATACTGTGGGGCTGAGGCGGGCAGCATTGGGTGGCTGTGGTGGATACTGACTCTAAATACTAAATAACTAAGAACATTCAGAATAGGACCCCCTTTTTACAGAGATTACACTCGGCTAATACAAATCTAGTTTTCGCATGTTTAATTACAAAGAGAGAATAATAAAAATAATTAGTTTAACCACACAATAAAACCGTTGTAACAACAATTATAGTCACAATTTTTCTAAGGTAGCACTACGAGTTTTGTTCCTCTGTTCCAACTGATCAGTGTAAACAAATAAATATCATACATATTGTGTGTTTTGAAAATTTCTTGAAATATTGCAATATTATATTTTCGCCATATGCCTCTATTTTGTATCCATACACCTCCCACCTATATACCTCCAGCATAGTGGCGTACAAAATAACATATCTTTAATTTATAATTGAAACACTCTACAGAGAGCACACGGCTTAACACCATTACTGTTTATCTGCTGAACCCAATACAGTAACTCAGCTGTTGAACTGCACTAGTTAAACACAGCTCAGTGCAGCAGATAGACATCATGCCTGTGCTAGCAACCAACTATATGGTACTGATTGTAATTAATTAAATTGATTTAATTGTTTTTATCCCAATGGGTCAAACTCATAAAACCAGACCAATGTAAACGATAGCCTTTTTGACCAGGGGTGCTGCAACTTTGGCTGTGTGTGAGCTCATCTTCATACGATTCCTATTCCTCGTAATAGGCACTTACAAAAGTTTTCATTATTAGTGTCGCTTGTGACAGCCCGTGGCACACGTATCGCATACCTTTGATCGTTTCTTCTTGTGCGCCGCTATCCTTCCTCCTGACTCTAAAGGCTTTGGTGATTTGCTTTCCCCTCCGAAAGGCAGAAACAAACCCTCCATTTGATCAGCATGAGCGAACCTAAAGAAAGCGTGTTTAATTCAAATTCGTCTTCAGTAATCACGTTTGTTTCCTTTGATAGAGACGAGCTCTAACAGGTGTCTCACGCGCTCGCTACAACCGGCTGCCTTGCTTTGTTGCACAGGCTTGAATTAATAAATAATCGCGCAAAGTGTGAAACATAATCAAACACACACCACGTAATTGCGAATCGCTATTAGCATATCAAATGCCAAAGAGCTTTTCAGGGGTGCGCTGCTCTCTCAAGATAATGTGTGCGTGCGAGGAGACCGGCGGAGTCCTGAGTGCGCTCTCAGCCGCAGCGCTCGGTGTCTCGTGGATTTAAATACTCACTCGATGCGGAGATCTCTATTAATGCACGTAGCTCTTAGCGCAGAGCAACGCGGCACATAGTTTTTTTTTTCTAGCTTAAGGAATGAGTCGAGGGATCTTTCTTTTTCTTTATTGGACTGGAATAATTGAAAACAAAGGTGAAATAATAAAATCATTAAGTTCGTCAGCACCCGTTTCTTGACGTCTGGAGCGTTGTCAGTGAGTCGTTCTGTTTGTTTATCCCGACTTTAGCTTTGATTGGTGCTGAAGCTTGTAGGAGGACTGAACCGCCTGGTGTGTTGTTGTTGTTTTTTTTTTTTTTGGGCATCTCCTCGAAACATGGACATGGTCCAAGGCCAGGGTCAGATAACATGGGCATATTCATAATTAAAAACGAAAAGGTCTAATAGGCCAGAAGGTCAGAACCAGAGGACCACTATAACAAGAAAAGCATGGGAGGAGCAGCTAGGAGCTAGACTAGGAGAACAGAAGGCAGCTCGGAATGAGAATGGGGAGACTATCATTTAGGAGAAAGCATGAAGAAAAGGATAATATATACACAACATGTATGCTACTAGTTTCCACACCAACCAGTATATCCTGTGCCACTACATACTGTGCCAGTACACAGTAGACTAAGCTAGCATTGGTCCATTATAGCATCCAGCTGTGCTTTGGAAAATGACTGATTATAATAATACCACTGCTATCTCAGACTATAACACTGAATTAATAACTGATACTCACATTGATTTATCAGTCTACTCAGACTTTAGCAGAGCTCAGTAACATTGATATTAGTAACTGATCACATTGATTTATCAGTCTACTCAGACTTTAACAGAGCTCAGTAACATTGAGATTAATAACTGATCACATTGATTTATCAGTCTACTCAGACTTTAGCAGAGCTCAGTAACATTGAGATTAATAACTGATCACATTGATTTATCAGTCTACTCAGACTTTAGCAGAGCTCAGTAACACTGAGATTAATAACTGATCACATTGATGTATCAGTCAACTCAGGCTTTAGCAGAGCTCAGTAACACTGAGATTAATAACTGATCACATTGATTTATCAGTCTACTCAGATTTTAGCAGAGCTCAGTAACACTGAGATTAATAACTGATCTAATGACATTAATAACTGATAATCACATTGGTTTATCAGTCTACTCAGGCTTTAGCAGAGCTCAGTAACACTGAGATTAATAACTGATCACATTAATTTATCAGTCTACTCAGACTTTAGCAGAGCTCAGTAATTAATAACTGATCACATTGATTAATCAGTCTACTCAGGCATTAGCAGAGCTCAGTAACACTGAGATTAATAACTGATCACATTGATTTATCTGTCTACTCAGACTTTAGTAGAGCTCAGTAACACTGAGATTAATAACTGATCACATTGATTTATCAGTCTACTCAGATTTTAGCAGAGCTCAGTAACACTGAGATTAATAACTGATCACATTGATTTATCAGTCTACTCAGATTTTAGCAGAGCTCAGTAACACTGAGATTAATAACTGATCACATTGATTTATCAGTAACACTGAGATTAATAACCGATCACATTGGTTTATCAGTCTACTCAGACTTTAACAGGGCTCAGTAACACTGAGATTAATAACTGATCACATTGATTTATCAGTAACACTGAGATTAATAACTGATCACATTGATTTATCAGTCTACTCAGACTTTAGCAGAGCTCAGTAACACTGAGATTAATAACCGATCACATTGATTTATCAGTCTACTCAGACTTTAGCAGAGCTCAGTAACACTAAGATTAATAACCGATCACATTGATTTATCAATCCACTCAGGCTTTAGCAAAGCTGAATAACTGATCACATTGATTAATAACTAATCACATTGATTTATCAGTCTAAAATTCTCTAATACACATGAAACTAGCACCCTGAGACTTGACACTCAGCTTGATCTTGCTCGTAACTTGTAAAGATCTGCCACTTTTCAATGACCACTGGAATATAAACAACTGGTTTTGGATAACATGATCAAATTCTAAGTTTGTGAGTTAACAAAGACTGCATGAAAGTATCACCAGCGTTACTTTAGGACATCTGGATCTGATTGCTGTCCTCAGTAAAAGGAAATCCTAACTTGCACGCACTTTGGGGATTCTTGATTAGCTAGGAGAGCGCGGTGGCCTTGTTTCGGAGCCATGTTCGGACCCCCACAGCGCTAGTATTGCAGCATATCCTAGGGATACCATCACCGGCGAATCCAGGCTAAGGCCACACTGACACACGCTTGACTTTCAACCCTCAAAAACACGCGTATGGACAAAGGCCCACCTCAATTATCGCAGCCTAAAGCGCCAGCCGTCCTACGTCAGCGTGGAAATGTACTGCACATTTCTTCCTCCCCTGTCTCCTCGAGCTCCTCGCTGCCAAACTAGCCACTGGTGAGGAGCCACGGGGAGGGGAGAGCGCTAGAGCAGTGGAAAGAGTGAGCGGTGCGACAGCTTTATGCCTCCCCTGTGGCTCTTTCTTCCCGGCCCGGGCTCTCAGGAAGGAGCCGTGGCCAGCAGGAGGGGACGGATGATGGGGGAAGGACGTCCTCAGCCCAGCGGCAGCGGTGGGGCTCCGGGGGGCTCTGGGCGGTTTGATTTTCTGTGGGAGATCTACACAGAGGGAGGTGTGGGGAAGCCAGGTGGTGGAACTAGCTTCAAGGTCTTTTGAGTCTCAGCAAGTTAGGAACTTTGTGTGCGTAGTGGTTTTGTGCGTTGAATGAGTGAGGGAGTGAGTGGGGGGGACTAGTGGGGCTGTCCGGTTTCAAGGCCCTCTGCGGTTTCCTACTTGGTCTCAGACAGTACCCTCCAACTCATGAATCTTCCAAAGCAGTCTATTGACAAAGATTCAAGTTTTTCGTTTTTTTTTTTTTTTTGGAGTGAGCCGAAGCTGAATAAATAGCTTTCTGTGCAAAATCCATACGCAAATGTCAAACAGGACAGCCCCGGTCCACTTCGACTTCTCCTCTCTTTGAAATGAATGATGAAATATCTCATTAAGAACGTTTGTTCTTTGGGGATCACTACTGCTCGGTTTGGGATCAGAGACGCCTTCCTGAAAGCAGCTTAGCCAATATCATGGCAAGGCGGTAGAGCGCGCAGCACTTTGAACGCTCCCTCTACCAGTGAAGATGATCTCGACGCTATGAGGCTTTTGGGAGAAGAAGGCCCTGGTCTTAGCGGGCTTAGCGGGCTAGCATAATGACTCAGCACTTTGAACTAAACTTCTTGATTAAGCTATAATTCAGATCCTCTGACCAGCCATGTCTGGATACCCCGCAGCTTGCAGGTAATCAGTTAAAGCCGCGCTCGTTTTAATTAGAGATGCCACGATACCATATGTTTGTCTCTTCTCATAGCGATACCAACATCGCAGCCTTGAGTATCTGCTATGATCGGATCGGATCTGACGCTGTACTCTCTAAAAAACGACTCGTTTTTGTGATGGGCTGGGGTACTCCAGTGCTCTAACAGTGGACCGTGGTGCTGCAACAGCTCAATCACTCGGGTAACTCCGCAGGAAGAGCCACACAGCTAACGACATCTCATCACACAGTGAGAGCGAATGTGGTTTCAGGATAGATTGATAGATTCATTTTTCCCCTTCAGTATCCAATCCAGCTTTTCCTGCTGATGTCAGCCCAAAGCCTCTTACTTTACTCCAAACTGCCGTCAGCTCAGGGCTGCTGTATCAGTGTAACGTGTATCAGTAGATGCAAATCAATTGGAAACCTAATGGACCAACACTGTGCGAAAGGCTAGGCCAGTTTGAAGATGGGTACTGTATTTCAATTATATGTGGACACCCCTTTTAATTAGTTAAAGTAGTTTACTACTTTAAGGTTAGACTTAGAATATAAACCTCTGGTGTTTATAAGTTTGCGAGTTGACGAGGACTGCATGAAAAGATCGCTGGTTTTACTTTAGAACATCTGGGTCTGATTGGTGTCTTTAAAGGAAATCCTAACTTTGGGGATTCTTGATTAGCCAGGCCAGCGTGGTGCCTTGTTTCTGAGCCATGTTCTGACCTCCACGCCGCTGGTATTGCAGCATATCCTAGCGAAACCACTACCAGTGAATCAAGGCTAAGGCCACACGCTTGACTTTCCACCCTCGAAAACACTCGTATGGACAAATAATAACCCTGATTATCTTTCACTTGAGAATACATCTTGTAAAATGGCCATTGAAGAGCATTGAATAGGTTAAATAGATCATTGCATAAGGTCAGCATGCCAAAAGTGTAAGCTAGAGGGGCATAAAGGCCACCTCATTGGGCTGTGGAGCAATGATGGAGCTCCATCCAGTACATTTGGGATAATCTGGAGTTGAGATTGTGATCTACAACTGATTATCCAATATCAGTGCCTGACCTTACTAATGCTCTCATAGTTGAATGCAATCAAGTCCTTGCAGTAATGTTTCAATGGGTGGTGTAAAGACTTCCCAAAGGCTGTTACTGCAGCAAAGGAGGCACCAACTCCCTATCAATACCCTCGCTTTTAGATAAAGTGTTATACAAACAGTATTAGAGTGTATTAGCACTTGCTAAAAAAGTATTACAAATTTTCTTCTCTCGAACAGGTAAAGGGATTACTGTACCTAATATGAGATATGAGAGTCTCATTTCTTACTACTTATACTACTTAAACCTAACTCAGTATTTTATTTAAAAATAAATAACCAATCAAATGAAACGCACACTGATAGGCATGTTGCTATCCATATCCCGTATGAACAGCCCCAAACATCTGCCAAATAAAAAAAATAAAATCTTATTAAACAGAATGTAAAGCTTATTGAGGTATTTCTGAGTGAACATTGAATGTGGCCTGTTGAGGCGAGGTTGTGGCTCACTCTCCTTCAGAAGGGGGATCTGTCTCCGTCAGATCAGATGACTGGACAGGATGCTCCTGTTTACAGTGCTTACATTAATAAACAAGTCACACAGTCACCTGTTGCAGGTACTGTAGGCACATACAATGACAGGCCTGGATAATCTATATAGAGGAAATATATGGTTTTAAAGCACTAGGATTAGGACCGGATTGAAATTTTTTAGGATGATCGCAGTTCCCATTGTGCCATCTAGATGCGCCACCATTGAGATAGGATGGGACCGTTTCAGCTCACTCCCACTTTACATAAAGACTCAGTCAGAGACTGCCTCAGTCATAGACTACCTCTACCTGTGCAGCTTCTAAAGCTTTGCCATCCAGATTTCAAACAGAGACTCTTTTCTTTGGTGTTTAGTTTATTAAACTGTAAATACTGTTTGACCAGAGGAGGATGGGTTTACTCTTGTGAGTCTGGTTCCTCCCAAGGTTTCTTCCTCCAGTCTGAGGGAGGTGTTCTTGCCACTGTTGTCTCTGACTTGCTCACTGGGGGATATATATGTTGTAACTGTCTGTTTTCAAAACTCTTGACTTGAGTTGACTTAGGTTGACAACAGTAACGTTTCATATTTGTTAGATTTCTGTAATAAGCAGATTGTTAATTGGGCATGCTGGTTGTATATAACCTGAGAGTATATAACCTGAAATAAAAGAAAGAAAACTGAAAGTAAAATGTGTCACTGAACTGTGAAACATGTTGATCTGTTTACTGAGTAATGCTAGTGTATTAGCTGTGTAGCTACAATAGTATAGTGTATCACTCTGACTGTACACCAAGTATTAGCTATTAATCAAACATAGCCAGCAAGTGAGATATCTAATCCGCTAACCTGGCCACTTCTGGCTTGTACTTCTATAGCTGCATGTACTGGACAATTGTTAATCACATTTATTTCAATTTCATGATGGTGACAGGTCTATTTGTGATACACTAGTATATGTTATTCACTATTTCACTACAGGAGCAAGTAACAACATCAAAGTAAGTGAAGTTGCCCCAACACTGGTGCATATTCCTGGTCAGATTAGCCCACGACCACAAAAATCTTATTTCTCGCCTCTAGTTTAACAAGACCAGTAGCCGTTGGTGCGGGCATTCTTCCCTGTCCGTCCCTGGTTGTATACTTCTTCCACCCTTTTTTAAAAGTGCAACTTTATTTGCATCCCTGAAACTGGCACTTGCTGAGATCAGCCAGATCCGCCAGCCGGATAACCAATTCAGCAGCTGTCTTGATTATCCGGTGACAGAGATAGCCGGTGATGATGTTATCCAACTTAGGAGATAGTATTTGGATGCAGCCGGGGTGGGGGTTTAGAATTCTAGCCCAGCTCGACTTATTTGAATGGAAAATGAGGCAGGGTTGAGGGGGGTCTATGTGGGATTTGCGAGGTAATGTAATTTGTTTCTCACCTCAGGCTACTGCTCTTCCAGTGCTGTAAATATGCAGGTGGACAGAGGCTGGCCATCAATATGCAAAACCTTGATGTTTACTAATCTTCACTGCGGATTTCGGAGCCGCTCTGCGCAGAAGCGTCCTCAACCTGTGGATGAGGCCGGAGTCAAAGATGCATGAGCTGGAAGACGATAAATGCTTTATGCTGCGTCGAGGCTCGAACGGGGGCTCTTTGTCTGGTTGCCAGATATCGTGAGCCGCTACACGGCATTGCTGCCATCCAGACACTCGTTATTTAGAGCGCTCATATTCTTTCTTGGAGCTTTCTCTGATTAACGAGTTCGATTGCGATGACGTAGAGCGCCGTAGCGCGGCCGGAGCTTTCCAGCTGTTGGTCGCAGCCGGAGAAGCGGTGGGACGGCAGCTCTGGGCCACGTTGCTGAGCGCGAGTGCATTGTCATTCATCCTCCGTAATGGAGGATAAAGCAACCTGAGGGAACAAGCACCTGAGTCGTTTGGAGCCAGAGCGGCTTACTCAGTCTGCCAGATAAAGCTCATGCCTCAGGATGGCCAGGGGTCATCTGCACTCAAGAACACACTGTTGATGCCCTTGGCTCTCTCTCTCCCTCTCTCTCTCTCTCTCTCTCTCTCTCTGCCTCTCTCTCTCTTTCTTTTCCATTCCTTCCTCTCTAACAGTTTGTTTAAAGTATAGTCTCATATCCTTCGCCAGACTCCGGAGAACAGCCTAATGCTACAGATGTCCAGTCCTACCGAATAGCCTCTGCGTTCCCAGGAGGAAAAGGTAGAGCAGGGAATCACGCTGGCCTAGATTCGCCGCCTCAGGCTGTCGAGCGTACGCAGGGTAGCTTGTTGGACACGTACAGCACAGTTTGAGACTTCTCACGAAGGGAAGTTGGAGTTTGCTTCAACATGTGGACTGAGCCAGCGAGCTGCTTCTACCCGGCACTAGCGAAATTCAGTCCGTCGGTTATTTGCAGCGAATTCAGGTGAAAGCTCCTCCTCCGCTGGAGTCTTCCTTCGTGCACCGCGTCCATATTTACCGTCTTCAGGAATGAAAGGAGACCAGGGCGCCACAGCACTCGAGGACATTGCGTTGGCAGGCTGCCTGGTGTTGTTCGCTGTTCAGTAAAACGTGGTAAGGTTCGCAGGTAAAGAGGATCATTAGAAACACCATGAGGCACCTCCCTACCTGTTTGGCCTTTCTTTTTACTTCCCCAACCCCAAACTCCCACTAACCCTCCTTCGTTTATTTTTATATATGGGTATTTCAGCAAAGAGCCTTTCCTCGTAGGTCAGAACACAGTTTCTCCACAAAGATTCAAATTCTGCCGATGTTTAAAAAGGTTTTAATGTAATGAAATGGATGCAATGTAAATAATATAAGTTTATTTAAAGGCTCTTTCTTTGGGAATGCATTGAAGCAGAATAGAACACAGCAGTGGTGATGGGAACCAGACGTCCGAAGAGTCCAATGTCTTGAAAGGTGCCCTCCCTCATACAGAAAGATGATCAACGCAAAGCCTGGCGCTTGAGACATTGTTGTATGATGGTTTTGTGAAGGTTTTGGCCTAAAATGTACTTTTTTAATTCGCTTATGTTCCATTTAAAAGCATTATTAGTTAATTTTGATGTCTGTTAGTTATTAGGGTAAAATATTACCCAAAGAAATTGTACCAATATTAACATGGCTTATGACTCTCGTTCAAGATTTTGTTCGTTCATTCATTCATTTTCGAAGCTGCTTATCCTTCTCGATCGTGGGGGTTAGGGGGTGCTGGAGCCTATTCCAGCGCTTATTGGGCAGAAGGCAGGAAACACCTTGGACAGACCACCAGGCCATTACAGGGTAGCATGCAAGATTTGAAGATCCAAACCCTGGTTTCTATCACCTCCACTGTATGTCAACCCATCCATTATCTTCTGTTTTGTCCCATAAGTTGGGATCACAGGGGGGGCTGGAGCCAATCCCAGTGTTATTCGGGTGAAGGTGGGGTACACCATGGACAGGCATGTGTTTGGACTGTGGAAGGAAACCGGAGTACCCGAAGGAAACCCACTCAAGCACAGGGAGAACATTCCCGTGACCGGGAATCAAACCCAGATCATTGTGCTGTGAGGCGACAGTGCTAACCACTACACCGCCGTATATAGATTATGTAGTATATAGATTATATAGTATATAGATTATATAATATAGTATAGTATAAAGTCATCACCTCTGTAAAGAAACCACAGCGTACAACATTCTCCACAATGATTCACTTTATATCAAATCTCTGAATCTCAACCACCAAACAATCAGAAACTGTTCTTTAACGAAAGGACAGACATTTGACTCAAATCTATCTGATCTGTATTCAAAACTCTAGAATTTTTAATCCAATAATTCCACTCAAAAAAATTTATACCTCAAGCCTTTGCTTTCATTTAATTCCCCCACAGCTTGTATTTGCAGTTCCATCGCCCCCCCTCCTACATCACCCTCTTCTTATCACTCTTCTCCTTCCTCTGGTATTGTACCCGTCCCTTCCTCCTTCTGTCCCCTCCCTCCCACTCCTTCCCTCTCTATCCCTCCCTCTCTCTCCCTCTCTCTCCCTCTCTCTCTCTCAGTATTCTGCTCTTGTCTTGTGTGGAGTGATTTTGCCCAGACACGTCTGGCTCTAGGTAAAGTGCCGTCCCTGGAGAGTGCGCTCCGCAGCCCCCAGGTCGCCGCCACCATGAATACATTATGATCCCCCATTTCCATTCGGTTGCCACGGCAGCAATTTCTGAGCCGCCAGGCGATTAAGACGTCCGTCGCCTCTCGGGCTCAGGAAAATGCGATCGAAGCGGTGGCCCTTCGTCACCGAGCGGGCGCGCAAAGCCTTCACTGTTACTTTTAACTCTTAAAGTAAATGGGGTCCCGTACGGGGGCAGTGATGGCTCAGTGACTTGTGACGATAGCAGAACCGTGTTTTGATGCTATACGACTGATTTTGTTTGAAAGAGAAGAACCAGTTGGTCACGCAAACCAAGAGTTATGCTTCTATAGGGTTCTTCGAGTGCTGCTTTTACTGAAGAGCTCTTGGAGGACTCTGTTTTTAAGCGTGTACATGGGTGTTCCATCAGCCCCTCATGAATATCGTCGCTATCCCAAGAAAATCTCGATTTTTATTTTTCTACATTATTTGAACATGACAGCTGTTGTGTACACTGTGTGAATATTCCGTGAAGAATGGACCAATAGAAATGCTCCAGAATAGCTAGAAACAAATTCTGGTTCCATTGACTCACACTGTTTTTGTCCTGTCCTGTAAAGTTGGAGATACTGGTTGTTCATTGGACAGCGATGATATGCTACTGTGTTACTGTATGTGCCGTAAACACTGTGTAATCTCAATATAAACATATTTTTAGATTTTTTATTTAGTACCTCATGTTTTAGTAACAACGAGACGCAAATAGCTATAATGAGTTACAATTGAAGTGAATTGATTGTGTGTTAATGAAGTTATTGATTGTGTATTGCATTCTATTGATTCCTTTTTTAATAGTGTTGGCACGTTCCTCTAGTTTGAACATGTGGAGTCGAAGAAGAACAGCATATTAGGAAAATATATATATTCATTTACAAGCAAATGACTTTATATGGCTGAAAATGTTGATTCCAAACTTGTAAGCAGGTTACTATTGATCCAGTCTTTATATCTGTGTACAGATAGACGGTAAAGTAAGCTAAAGATTTTCTCATTTTGTTATTGGTAAACCTTTGCTAATCAAAAAGCTAGTTGGGTGCTAAGGAGGTTGTAGTCTATCCTTTTAACCTTGGTCAGTTTTTCTGTTCTGAGATATTTATAAGGAGTTATAACTTCAGTTTGAATGGGCGGAGCTGATGTGCTGCAGGCTGAAAGAGGCTGAAGTTATAGCTCCTTATAACTTGAGAGGAACTGAACTACTGAACTCAGCTGAAGGCCAAACTTATAACTCCTTATAACTTCACTGTCAGTGGGCGGAGCTGAAGTCCTGCAGGCTAAACGAGGCTGCAGATGTAACTCCTTATAACTTCACTGTCAGTGGGCGGAGCTAAAGTCCTGCAGGCTGAATGAGGCTGCAGATATAAATCCTTATAACTTCACTGTCAGTGGGCGGAGCTAAAGTCCTGCAGGCTAAATGAGGCTAAAGTTATAACTCCTTATAACTTCACTGTCAGTGGGCGGAGCTAAAGTCCTGCAGGCTAAATGAGGCTAAAGTTATAACTCCTTATAACTTTACTGTCAGTGGGCGGAGCTAAAGTCCTGCAGGCTAAATGAGGCTGAAGTTATGACTCCTTATAACTTCACTGTCAGTGGGCGGAGCTGCAGTGCTGCAGGCTGAATGAGGCTGAAGTTATAACTCCTTATTAATTCATTGTCAGTGGGCGGAGCTGAAGTGCTGCAGGCTGAATGAGGCTGAAGTGGTAACTATAATAGGCGGAGCTATACTGCTGTAGGCTAAATAAGTTTTGTTTTGTTTTTGTGATTGTGTGATTCAGTCAGCCTCGGCTGCATTTTGAAGGCACCCAGTCAGCGCAGAGCTCATTTGCATATATTGGCCTTAAAGACACAGTAACGAAGACAACCATGAAGAGATGAATGTAAATATAAATTGGTACCAAAATTAAATGATGAAGTTAAATGATCTTAACATTCCCAGAATGAGAAATCCGCTAGATATCCTATTGGCTAGATGGCCAAGCACTGATATCCTTATAGCTAGAGATCAAAGAATAAGGCAAAAGGTGGGGGAGGTGAGGTCGTGGGTCACACGAGACACGTTTAAGCGTTAGCGCCAATCTAAGAAGCCCGAAACATGCAGCGCTCAGTCATTTCCCTCCCTCCTGCACCTCCACGACTCCTGCGCTCATCTGCCTATCACTGCCTTTAAACCGACTGGGGCAGCGCTCAGCCTCCCCTCCGCTCAGCCTTTGATATTTTCTGCTCTCCTCACAAAAGAAACCAGCTTGTTTACCTTCTCCTTTTCATTGTTTCCTCCTTTTTTTCCACCCCCTTCCCCTTTTTTTTTTCTTTTTTTTTTCTTTTGGCCGAGGGTTGATGTATAAAACATGGCGCCTCAGGTAGAGGATGTTGGGTAGGAAGCCATGTCCCTCTAAATGGCCAGCCGTGTGCATGCGCCTAACACTTCACTGAGCAATCTGTCAACATGTCAGCAACACATGTTTTGTAAAAAGCCTCCGGTGGGAGCCAGGGGAAAAAAGGCTACTCCTGCCAGACCAGAGAGAGAGGAAATGCTTTTTTCCCCTTTCTCTCTCCTTTCTCTCCGCACCTCTCTCGCTCACTCTCTCTCTTTCTCTCTCTCACTCTCTTCAATGCGGTGGATTTTCTATTGCTAGTGTGCGTCTTCCCCAGAGGCCCCCTCCTCCCTCCTCTCCTGCACTTCAGAAATTTGAACTGGGGGACCCTCAGGGAGCTTCCCTCTCCTTCTCCTTCTTCTTCTTCTTCTTCTGCTGCTGCTTCTTCTTCCTCTCTCTCTCTCTCCTAGTCTCTCTCTCTCTCTCTTTTGCTCTCCCTTTCTCTTTCACTCACTCTCTTTCTCCTCCACCAAGTGCCTGAAATTGTGGAGGTATATTGTGGCTGGTCCCCGAGCGGTCTTTTCTAATACCTGAGTTTCTGGAGAAGCTGGAAATTACCGGCAGGCACCTCCAGGGACTCCTTTATCCACACCAGGAAGGGGAGCCCAACTCAGTGGGGAGGTTGCTTAATGCATGGCTGAAATAAAAGAATTTCTGACTGACGGGGGCCGCGGTGCTAGTTTTCAGCCCCCACCATCCCAACCAGCACACCCCCCCTCAAGCTTCAACCTTGCCTACTCCCACTCTCCCCTAGCCCCCAGTAGCTTAGCTCTCACTCTCTCTCTCTCTCTCTCTGTCTCTCTCTCTCTCTCTCTCATATGTGGAGCGTTCAGTTGCAGGGCTCTTCTTTAATAAACTTTCAGTGCGGCGGGCGGCGGGCAGACAGCTAGACAAATACCCATGTGTGCTCCCTTTTGTCTGAGCAACAGCTTTTTGTTATGTTCTTGCAAATTTGATTTCTCCTACAGTCTCTCTCTCTCTCTCGCTCGCCCGCCCTCCTCTCCAGCCTGGCCCCCACCTCAGCAGAGTCTCCATTTCCGTTCCATAGCATTGTCTTACTTGTGCTCGATCTCTTCACCCCTTTCCTGCTCTCTCCATCTGTCATTCTTGCTTTTCTTTCCTTTCCACACTCTCGCTTTTCTTTCCCAGAGTGGGTCAGCACTCTCTCTCTGCTGGTCTTCCGTCGCGCGGGCCACTCGTGTAGCGTCGCTATTGTATGCCTTGCTTTTGACGCCCCACAGTGATCTGGAGTGTCAGTAGACTTTGGTTCGTACAACAGCAGGTGCTGCCAGCATTCATGTCATGTCACTGTGACTGACTGGGACTCAGCTTGAGTTCACAGACTAGGACTAAGCAGAGTTAGTTATGTGAGGGGCGGGGGGCTGGCTGCTGGTTTTCCTAACTCCTTAACTTCTTGCACAAAGTCTTAGTTGCCATTCTCCAAGGTCTAGTGGTCTGCTACCTGGCTCGAGCCAAAGGTAAAATATCAGGTTCCAGGCCAGGTTCAGGTTGGTCGTTCAAGTCAACGGTGTTGTTTCAAAGCAGTTTTACAGAAGTTTTGAAAACAGACAGTTACACTACCGCTCAAAAGTTTGGGATCACAGTGAAATGTTCTTGTTTTCAATGGAGTATCTTCTTCCTTAACACAACAATGGACTGACGGGTCTCTAAAGAAAGTTGTTTCTTTCTGGTCATTGTGAGTCGGTCAGCAAGCCATCAACTGCTGATACTTCAGATACTAAACTAACCTAGAATGTTGTTCTCCCTTTTATACTCACTTATTAGTAGAATGTTTTTCAGCTGTGCATCACAATTGAGCAAGAGTGTCCTAACAACCAATTAGTCCAATAACATCCTTAACTTGGATTGGTGGTCGTACCAGGAGATTTAGACAGAGGACTGAGAATTGTTGATAATAAGACTATATGCAAAATAAGCATCTATACAAAAATAGGCTTTAATACAAACATTTTTATTCTTTAAAAATCATCTGACACACTTACATTAATTGTGAAATGGACAATATTGTTTGTGAATTGCATGAAATTTGCATGAAATTAAATTCTAAAGTGATCCTAAACTTTTGAGCGGTAGTGTAAATCTGCCAGTGAGCAAGCCTGAGGCAACAGTGGCAAGAAAAAACTTCCCTCAGACTGGACGAAACCTTGGGAGGAACCAAGACTCACAAGGGGAGACTCCTCTGGTCAAACAGTATTTATAGTTTAATAAACTAAATACCAAAGAAAAGAGTCTCTGTTTGAAATCTGGAAAGCAAAGCTTTAGAAGCAGCTTTAGAGGCAGTCAGTTGAAACAGTGTGAGCTGAAACAGTCCCATCCTATCTCAAGGGTGGTGCATCTGGATGGCACAGTGATGTAATTGAGGGTGTAGCAGTAGACACAAATATAACATATAACATCTCACTCATGCCTCCAGTTTGCAGTTGCGCTCATGCATTCGGAAACAGCTCTGGAGTTGGAGAGTAATCAAGAATGATGTAAAGCAGTAAATGATAAGAGGGATGTTTAGGGTTGGTGGACTTTTCAACAGTAGTAGCGAACGAGTGGAGAGTGGGTGTCTTCTGTCAAGCCTAACCAGCAATTCTGTAACATTTTCTGATAATAAATCTAAAATCTAAAACATAAGCATAAACATAAGCAACTCACGTTGCACAATATAGCTATATCGTTTTGGACTGATCATGTCAGGCTTCAGGTTCGCAGGTCGGAGTTCTACGGGTCGGAGTTCTGGCTTGCCCATGTTGACCTCTAACTGAGTATAGTTCTGGATGAGGCAGCATTCTGAATGTGGGTTCTATATTGAAAAAAGGAGAATGTAGACCTGGGACCAGTTGACTTTCCAATCTGTCCAATGATGCTTCTCCACTGTAAGTTCAAGTTTCAACACATCCAACTACCGCTGGTTATGTTTTCCAGGACGCCAATGAGTCGAACTCTAACTGACCTCTATATTAAAAAAAGGAGAATGTAGACCTGGGACCAGTTGACTTTCCAATCTGTTCAATGATGCTTCTCCACTGGAAGCCGTCCCACCCAGCAGTTCTCATTCAGACCCAGTTCTCTTTTAGACCATGGCTGGTGTGGCAATGAGGTAGATCCAGCATCAAACTTAAACTTACCTGATGGTTCTTTCTGCTGATGACTGCTTGCTCTATCGCTGATTATGTAGATATGATGTGATTTGTTATTTTTTGTTAGCAATTTTTCATTCAACCCAAAAATAAGCTCTTGCTGTGATAGTGGAGGTTTTCTTTCGGGGAAAACATGTGAAGTGCTGAAGTCTGGGAGTCTGGAGTTAACTTTTGACCATTGCCATAAGGTAAGGAGGAGCTGGTCCATTCTTGGCTTTGTAGGCATCACTTTAAACTCAATGCGAGCAGCTACAGGAAGCCAGTGAAGGGAGCGCAGCAGTGGAGTGACATGAGTGAACTTGGGGAGATTGAAGACAAGCCGTGCTCCTGCATTCTGGATCAGTTGCGAGGGCTTGATGGTCTGCAGAGGAAGACCAGCCAGGAGCAAGTTGCAGTAGTTGAGCCCTGAAATGAGACTGGACGAGCACCTGGGAGGCCTCCTGAGATAGAAAGGGTCGGAAGAGATGTTAGGAAAAAGCATCTTGAGAAGGAAGGTCTTGAGAAGGACACGAGAAGCGGAAAGGCCAACCAACTTCTAAGACAGAACTTATATGGAAAACACCACTGTAGAAAAAGTCTAATTCTAATTGGATCTAAGTGTAATTGGATATCATATTTAGTCTGTAAACTTTAGTCTGACAGGTAGTCTTTCCATTAAAGCATTCTGGCGTTGGTGTGGTCGGGGTTGGGGGCTTTGCAGGTAAAGCTTTAAAGGGAACATGGAATTAAGGGCTGCGTTTGCTTGGCTGTTGGATTTCAAAATCATCGACCACTGCGTTGTTGCAAGGTTGTGAACGCATTAACTTGAGGTTAAGTATTCTCGAGCTCCAACTTTCAGGGGTTTAACAATGAATTGATTGTGTTCTGTATGTCTCGTACCGTGCCCTAGCTCTAACAATACAATAGAAATTGCGTTGATGACTTGCTGTAAGCGCGTGGAGGATTAAAGAGCGGTGGCGGAGTTCTTTATCGCCGGAATGCCGATGAACAACACAGACGTCTCTGGATGTTCTCTCGCTAATCCAGTTTCTCCCCACACTCCTGCTTATTATTTAATGGTGATGGATCATTCAATGTTTCTTTACGACCGCCAAACAAACAAAGAAACAAACAAACAAACACAAACAAAGAACGAGAGCCGTACAGAACCTTGCTCAGTGCACTACACCACAGCGCCCCACCTTCTCAGCCGCGGTTCTCCTCTCCTCTCTGCTGATGGTAAATAATTCAACCTTTTCATGTACAGAGCCCTTTTCCCCTTAATAGGGATGCCGCACCTGTTGTAAGGCGAAAACAAGCCCGGCACGCTGGGGGAAAAGGGGAGGGATTCGGGATCGGGGAGGGTCAAGAAACAAGTCGTTTTCTGCTGGAAGAAAAGCTGCCGACTGGCCGGCATTAATTAAACCCCTAAGAATAGAGGTTATCTGAGGCCTAGAGAAAGCATACACCGTGCGTGTTAAGATGCCATCCTCTGCATCCTAATAAAGGACCCCTGGAGCCGGTCGGAAGGTTCCTGAGGGTGCTGCTAGCTTCCATTCAGTCCACCGCAGCTCAGACACGGACGAAAACCAAACTCTGCTCAGACTTCTCCTCGCCTGTCTGAAGAAAAGTGCGGCGTGAAAGAAAACGTGATTTTCATTCGCTCGGTTTGAGGAATGCAGACGTTAGAAACACAGCCGTGAGACGGAGAAACCAAAACCGGGCTGAATACGCTCAACTCTAATCAAATACATTTCTCAACACACACACATATATATATATATATATATAATATACATACTTATACACTTATCTGTACACAGGTAGGTGAAGGTAGTGTTACAGTTTATCTGTACACAGGTAGGTGAAGGTAGTGTTACAGTTTATCTGTACACAGGTAGGTGAAGGTAGTGTTACAGTTTATCTGTACACAGGTAGGTGAAGGTAGTGTTACAGTTTATCTGTACACAGGTAGGTGAAGGTAGTGTTACAGTTTATCTGTACACAGGTAGGTGAAGGTAGTGTTACAGTTTATCTGTAAACAGGTAGGTGAAGGTAGTGTTACAGTTTATCTATACACAGGTAGGTGAAGGTAGTGTTACAGTTTATCTGTACACAGGTAGGTGAAGGTAGTGTTACAGTTTACCTGTACACAGGTAGGTGAAGGTAGTGTTACAGTTTATCTATACACAGGTAGGTGAAGGTAGTGTTACAGTTTACCTGTACACAGGTAGGTGAAGGTAGTGTTACAGTTTATCTATACACAGGTAGGTGAAGGTAGTGTTACAGTTTACCTGTACACAGGTAGGAGAAGGTTGTGTTACAGTTTACCTGTACACAGGTAGGTGAAGGTAGTGTTACAGTTTACCTGTACACAGGTAGGTGAAGGTAGTGTTACAGTTTACCTGTACACAGGTAGTTGAGGGTGGTGTTAGGAGTCGTACCCAAGGAGTCTTATTGGTATAGTGTTAGGTGGTTACCCAGGTATGGAATTGAATCCCATTCAACAGCATGGAGAGCCACAGTGTACCAACCACCAAAATTATGTGATAGCTTGTAGTACCGTTTTCATTAATACCTTGCTGTGATGTAGCACTTAGATGCATTCAACTCTTCAGCAGTTTGTATCAGCTCCACTCTGAGAAGTTCTGAAGTCCTTCTAGAACATTTCAAATGCATTTCGAGTTAAACCATGTTTACATCTCGACGAGTTAATTATGAAGAAAGGCAGGGCCCCCGTTATATGTTATTATGACTACTTATAAAATTGCTATAGATTTCTGATGCAGGACTTCTCGATGTTTGCTGTATGTGTCCTCAGGCTAAACACACGACTCGTCCGCAGCCAGGAATGGAATGAATTTTTTTCCAGGCAGACATATAAAAAAAAAGAAAGTGAAAAAAAAACTCGATGTGCCATCAGCAAGCTGTAAAATAATAATTAGTGTGTGGCAGTAATTGTGTCTGGGGGGGCCGTAGATCAGAAGAGGTAAAGCCCCAAGCCCACCACTGTTGATTCATCCTTCCATCGATCCCACCTATCCATCTGTCCTTTCTCTCTCGTTCTGTCTCCCTCTCTCCCTTCGCTCCCGCTCTCTCCAGGATAGAGGGACGGGGCGAGCGCGGGCTTTGGAGGATTGCAGATGAAGATGTTTATTCATCTGGAGCGTATTAGTGCGATGAGAGCATTGAGGAGGGGGCGGCGCAGAGGACAGCTGCAGCTAGCGCTTTCTAGACGCTCCCGCTTTATAGACGCTAGCGCGCTTTGGCTCGTGTTCGGAGCTTGTTTGAGGGGCTAAAGATGTACTTCCAAACGTAGCTGATCAGCCAAGACATGTTTGCCGTCTGAAGTTCGCTTCTTTGGTTTAGGGCTGGAGCTACGAGGCTAACGTAGTGACAAGCAATGGAGGTGTACACCTCGCTAATTAGCACCGAGGCACCGAAATGAAAACTCTTGTCTTTCAATGAATGAATTGAATAGCAGTTTTCTCGGCCAGCTAAGAATAAAGTGCAGTATTTGTACTTTTCCCAAAGAAAACGGATGCGTCTTTAGTAGGGCTGGGCGATATGGACCGAAAATAATATCTTAATATTTTTTTAGCTGAATGGTGATATATCTCCATTTTTGTCGATTTTACGTTTTCTACATCATTCGAACACACCAGTGGGCATTTACATCATATGAAAATTTTATGATAAACGAACCAATAGAAGTGCTCCAAAATAGCTTGGAAAACATTCTGGTTCCATTGAGTTACATTAAAAGTAATGTTTTTGGTCTCTCCTGTAAAGTTTCAATTTTAGAGATACTTGTTTTTCATTGGACAGCGAGGATATATATCTCAATATTTTTTCTTCCTATAAGCTGATTACAAAAAGACACTTCTGCTTCTCTTCAATAACTTCTTCCATGTCTTTATCCGTGTCCATGTTGTCGCTGCCACCGTTTACAGGTGAAGCGGTGGGGGAGGGGTGAGTTTTGTGAGGTAGAGAGGCGGGGCAGTGTGAAGTTGAGACAAATTGGGAGCAAGTAAGGCGAACTGGTGGATCTACAAGTATAACTGCAGCACAACATAGACTATATCGATATAAACAATATTGTCTAATCTTATATCTCATATAAAAATATATTGATATTTCTTAAAAACCCGATATATCGCCCAGCCCCAATCTTTAGATTCTCACATAGAAATATAGTGTAACTTGAAATCTTTGTTTTGTCCGGGGGCTCTGGTTCCTTTCCCACAGTCCAAAGACATGCAGTCAGGTGAGTTGAAGATGCTTAATTGCCCCCTTGAAAGGCCAGGGCGTTTCCCGCCTTCTGCCCAATAAGCACTGGGATAGGCTGTAGAGGAAGGATAAGCAGCTTAGAAGTTGAACGAATGAATAAATGAATGGAAATCGTGGTCCACCAACTCAACGCTGACATCAAGCTTACGATCAACGTCCGAATACCTGTTGTAAAGTGAATGCTGTGTTTGAGAGTCTGGGAAGCATGTTTTACAAGCAAACTGCACTTAAATATCTGATAAAGACACATTTATAGCTGGTAAACTTGGAATTATAAATAATACATGACTACGAGATGATATGTATACTTCAACCTTAAAACACTAAACTTGCAGTCATTCTAGAAATATATATATATATATATATATATATATATATATATATATATATATATATATATATATATATATATATATATATATATATATCGTCACTGTCCAGTGAATAATAGGTATCTCCCAAAATGACAACTTTATAGGAGAGGCCAAAAGCCTTCTTCATTTTCAATGTAAGTCAATGAAACCAGATTTTTTTCCAAGCTACTTCTATTTCTATTGGCCCATTCATCATGAAACTTTCCCACAATGTAAATGGCAGCTGCTGCATGTGATATGTGAAAAATAGAAATTAACAAAAATATAGATATGTTTTTCATTGGACAGCGACGATATATATATATATATATATATATATATATATATATATATATATATATATATATATATATATATATATATATACTTGTTCTTCTATTGTAGACTGTTCTTCTATTGTATATGTAGACTTCTATTAGATTTGTGTGCTTCTCTGAATCTCCATGCCATCTTTTTCCGTACCTAAGAGAAACCAATGTCAACCCAGTGTGCACACTGTAAACCATGTGTATGAGTAAATTTGACCGGCCCAGAATCAGATATATGACACTGGTCACTTATGATATTGATATGAATTTTAATTTAATAGGACAAATCTTAGCAGACAGTAAAAGACAGACCCGTTCGTATTACAGTATGTATCTAGAAAATGATTGAAGGCTTATATTACATTATTTTTAGTTACAGATGACTTTAGTATGTAAGACTTTCTGCTTCTGTTGTTTAGCTGTATTCTGTTTATCAGGCTGGATATAGGGTTTCAGTTCTTGGCCATTTCTGTATATATATCACACCTTGCATTGACCAACCATGCGTCCAGCTTGTACCTGGAAAAGACTTCGACCAGGTCCACCAGCTCTGATTTTACTTTACTGTATAAAAGGCACCTCGAGACAGACACTGTTTTCCAGTTACAGTATTATTAGGAATATTGTATTTTTATAACAAAGTTTAGTGTTAAATGCAGAGCACGTAAGACTAATGACGCCCAATAAGAACGCTCCTTGACTCTTTCATATAAACAAAGTCTATCTTATAGTCGAGGATTGATATACGCTGTGCAAAGAAGGCAAAAAAAAACTTCGTTTATAAAAAAAGAAGGAAAACGAAACCCTTCCTTTAGTAATAAAATGTCTTTACTGGGTTGTAAATTTTCGGGACAGTCGTCTCAGAAAAATACGTCTTGCCAGGCAACTCTTGTCGAGTTTCTCAAGCATAGACCTGAATGCTGGTTTCTCGACTGTGCTAAATGGAACCATATCCTCAACGAGATACCGGGTTACGGCAGACGTCAGGCGTTTATGTCTGTGACTTTCACGACTGTATTTGGAACCTCGCGTGAAGCATTCAGCCACCCCTAACTGTTGGCTGGAACCAACCTGAGATGTTCCTTTAGAGGCTGCTCCACATCTTGGTGCTGGTGGGGGCAGTTGCGCTTCGATAGCTGGATGATAGGTAGCTGGGTGGGATCAAATTTGATGTATTCGCCCGTTTCCCAGCAACCTTTCAGGCACAGATTTTGCATATTGCCTCGTCTACATTGGCTGGTTCTCCCTTTTCATTCGTGAAAAGCCGAAATGCTCTCAAACTGGCGAAGTAGTATTTGGTTTTGCCACCAGAGTAGCTGCCAGTGTTTCCATAAAAAGGCCAACACTCAGCAGTCAGCAGCGACGGACGCGAACAGTCGGCGTTTTTTAAATAATAATTAACAAGCGGTTGGCAAGTCAATAGCGCTCTATTTCAATATTGCGGTTATTGCGACAGCCCTATGTGTACACATGCCTTACATACAGTCAAGATCCCTCTTTGACCACCTCCATGTTTTGAGTGTTGCCCCTGTAATGAGTGCTGGGTCCGTTTACACCTGGCGTTTCACGCAGTTGAAGGAAATTCAGACTGTTAGCCAATCAGCAAAGACCATGTTACCGAAAGTTTTAAACAGGCGGGTATCTGTGAACATGGCTGCTAGACGGCTGCTACTGCTGTGTTGTGCTAGTTGTGTGTCGTGCTTTGGTTGAGGTGTGGGGAGTGGACACTGTGTGTGTGCGTGGAGGAGTGGGGGGAGTTGTTGGCTTGTTTTGTGGAGGAGCACTTCAGTTTACTCCTCTCTTGGTCGAGGCTAATTATTAATGAATGCAGTTTTTGTTCAACCTTGGCAAAGTGTCAGTGCATCCACTCGCTCAGGGGGTGGAAATCTTGACATTTAAGACAGGGATGCATGAAAAGACATGGTCTTGCTTGGGCTGACACTTGTTTTTTTTTTTTGTTTTTTTCTTTTTCTTTTTTCCTTTTTCCCCTTTCTTTCTCCCCCCACCCTCTCTCCCGCCTCCCCTTTCCTACTCCTCCCTTGATGCGGCTTGTTTTGCTCTTGCCCTCGCGCTCGGACTGTCTGCGGTTCTCTACTGTGACAAGCCGGGACGCGATTGACGAGAAATCAAACCCGGAGTGAGAGAGTTTTAATCAGCTGTGGGGTGAGGGGTCAGCCTCCCTCGTTGAATTCTAATTCCTCCTGTCTGTTGTCTTTGCTCGGATGCCCGTGTTGCCGCGCGCCTCCTGGTGCTGAGCGAGGTGTTGGGGCGGATGTGAACGAGGAGTCTGAATGTATTACACTTCTACACTACTCCCGGTCTGCCGGTGTATTTAGAGTCCTTATACAACCAATGATTATTTCATCTGCCAAATGCACCCCAGTTTTACTGAAACCTCAAAGCACAAGCTACTTGGCCTGTCGAGGTCATATCGTCTTCCTCTTACTTGGTCCTACTTCAGATTCAGTGACTTCAGATTGACCCATCAGTGACCACAGTTGTGTTCTTTCATAGAGTGTCACAGATGTTTTGGGTGCCACTGGCGTGCCTGGTGAAGAATCTTCAACCTGCTAAACGTGCTTGAGTGAGGTACAAGCAAAGTCTGTAGGGGGCTTTGAGTTCAAAAATCAAGTCTGCTGAAAAAGAAAATAAAGTGTAAAAATTTCAATGTCAGGAAGAAAATAACATACTAAACTATTCTGAGCCCGAAATTATTAGATTCAAAGTCGGAGGCGTTCGGTCAGATTTTCCTGAAGTATTTTAAATTTCGTCACACGTACAAGCTCAAATTCAAAAGGTGATTCATGACTGTCCAATGAAAAACATTTATCTCCATTTTTGGCTATTTTGAGTTTTCTACATTATTTGAACATGGCAATGGATGTTTGGAAGTTTCATGATGAATGGACCAATAGAAATGCTCCAAAATAGCTTGGAAAATATTCTAGCTCCATTAACTTACATTGAAAGTAAAGTATATATTTGGTCTGTCCTGTAAAGTTACAATATGTATGTATATATATATTGCATGTTATGATGACAAAAGTAGATGCGCAAAGTAGGGGTGGGCGATATGGCCCTACAATAATATCACAATATTTTATGGTATTTTTGTGATAACAATACTCTTGGCGATATGACAAAACATTGAATTAAAAACTGAGATATTAAAAAATACAAGAATTTTCATCAGATTGTATCAGAAGTCAATGATACAGAATGTCACGATACTAAATAATGCACTCCAAATATCTCCATATATCCAGAACTGAAGTAAAGTGAATGATACTGGACAGATAAAATCAGACTCTAGTAGATATATAATGGGAAATGAGAAAAGTGTGAATTTTTCTTTTGCTAAAAATAGTAAAAAGTAGAACCCTGTCGTGATAATTAGGGATGGGTGATATGGCACAATATTTCAGGATATAATATTGTTCACCATAGTCAAAAATATTTGCGATATTATTGTGTATGATACGATATGGCACACCCAGCGCAAAGCTCAAAGGAAACATGCTTTACCAAAATCTTGACTCTTTGTAAATATTAAGATTCATCCACTCGGTAAGGGATCTGAAGCACATGAGTTTTTAATATTATTATTATTATTTATTTGCTTTCATGTCACAGTGTGTGGGGTTAACATGCATATTAATAAACAGACATCATCTGATTTTATCTAACTGATTGTCTGACAGCATACCCTCAAAAATATATCTTTAAAAAACTGTCTTTACTTTCAATGTAAGTCTATGGAACCAGAAATCTATCCAAGTTATTTTGCAATTGCTGCATACAAATAATGTAGAAAAATAACAAAAATGGAGATGCATGTTGTTCTCTGGACGGTGACAATATTCAGATTTCTTCAGGTGGATTAGAAGTGTTCAAGAAATCAGATCAAGAGACTGAGAGCTGAATAATCAGATTTCAGCAGATTGATGTAGCATTGATGTGGTATCTGTATATGTGTGCACCCATAACTAGAATGAATGAAAGCTGGTCATAAAGCAGTGAAGTCCAATGCTACATTCAATGCGAATGGCTACAGTATATCCAATTTAGAGCCTTTAAAAGTCTTAAATAATAAATAGTTACTGGTAGAACAAGAACAGAACTGCAGCAAGAAGTTTGAGGCATAGGGTGCATGTAGGAGGAAAACTGCTCATGTAGATCTTCAGCCTTCTTGAAAGCAGATTACTGAAATGCTGGAGATCTAATTATTTTATCAGTACATGTATATATAATCACTTGGTGATACTTTTAATGTCATGTAATTAATGATTGGCTGTATACTGACAGTGTAGCCTGGTGACTGCAGCGTGGCTGAATGTGGGATTCTTTATTTATTTATTTATTTATTTATTTATTTATATTTATAAAATTTGAGCATTGCCAGGTTCCTGTACTGCCACATATAATAACAATATGGCAAAGAACCAGACAATTGCAGTATGGAATTCTCATCAGGTCCTACTTTTGCAGCGTCGGTGGTGATGGGTTGCGTAAATGTGTCATGTGCGAGTCAGACACTTAAAATGGTGCGCGCTCGCTGTAGCCGCGTCCATCTGCTTTTTTTTCCTCCTTCTTTTTTTTTTTTTTATCGTGTTCCCCTGCCTCAGTCCTCAGTCCTCAGGCCTCCACCGTTGGTCCCGCTGGGCCCGGGGTGCCGGTGCAGTGAAGCGAGCGCTGGCGGGCCGTCCCGTGCTGGGCCGTGCTGGGGGACAGATTGTCCTCCCCCCCGGCTGGCCACAGGGGACAGGGGTGCAGCCAAGGCCCCGGGCGGAGTGCCTTCCTGTTTGCTTCGCTCTTACCTGACCCTGGTCAACTGCCTTTCCTCTTTCTCAGCTTCCTCAGCACTGACCTGCCCAAGGACAAGAGGCTCGAGAGAAAAAAAAAATGAAAAAAATGAAAAAAAACCCACCCACACAGCCAGCGAGTTAACGAGTACGCTGGTCAGGTTAGTGGACGATGTGTATTAAAGCCAGGATTGTACTTTAACACTGAGACATATATATATATATATATATATCTCACAGTATATGTCAATAGCCACTACTGCCACTGCTGTTCCACCGTACACTGTGGGCTACACTTCAGTTCCTAATGCACTTTGCATTAGTCAAAGACCACCCTTCATTTATCTGCTTTCCAGTCTGGACAGTCACTGAGTTATTGATTTTTTAGCACCAGGAAAACAGATACCTAACAGAAAATCATACAGAAGCATCAAAAACTGAATATTATATATTATTATATATTTTTTTAAGAAACCTGCTGAGATATGTTGCCACTTATCTGAAATTCACTCCCAGAACTCAGTAGCATCTTCTCACAATTCAAAAAATCTTTAACATGTTGAGTGGTGTCCATGTCTGGACGTGGTCGGTCCATTGTTGTGAGAGCTTTGCTGTTTTTCTTTTTTCTATCTGCTTTCTTTTCTCCTCAGTAACCGAACAGCACTGTGCTATACTCCCCCCTCATACTAGTTACTAAGTATTTACTATGTTATTACTGAATAATTGCCAGTGATATATTCTTATCAGTCCTGAGACTAATAACTGAATACTAAGCAGTGCATTGGGGGTTAAATGCTAATGAATTCCATATAGACAGCCTGATTTCCCAGAATTCATTCCGCGTTAAAGCCCCCCGGTCCTGGATGAACGCTGGAATTCTTTGTCTTTGCCCAGGTGTATTTTTTCCCCCTCTGCTGGAAGAAGTCAGGCGGGGTTAGTGGATGAGTGACTGCCCTACTTTCCCGCCCCGCTCCGTCATTTTTCTTCACTTTTCCCGAGCAGCCGCTGGTGCGCTGCGTATTCCGAGACATTGACCAAGTGCCTGTGTCCAGGCTGGGGGACGCGGTTAAACGTGGACAAAGTAGCCGCCGCTTTGCCGCTCCCTCTCGGCGGAAGGGCGGCGCGGAGCCGCGCTTAAGAATATTCAGGCTGCGTGTTTGCGTTCGGGCGCAGGTCCTTGTGGCCAGCAGGGGATGTTACTACGTTTGTTGTTGCTATGGAACTCCTGAAGCGTGTCATGCACAGGGATACTCTCTCTCTCTGCCTTCTACAGTACGTGATGGATTGGATTGATCCGTGGCAGGGAGTGGGAAGGGGCCTGACATTTCCCAGTGATGTGTAAAGAAGCATATTGTATTAGCTTAGAAAAAGAGAGAGAGAGGAGGAGAGGAACGAGGAGGAGGGAGGGAACGCATGCAGTCATGTTTTGCATATGAAGTAAAATAATTACTACTTGGGTAATAAATCATATCATTTACTCTCTCAGTATTAATAACACATGTCAGTTCAGTTGTTACTGCCACTTCTTTTTCACTCTGTTAATATTTTTCCCTGGTTTGACCCTTTGAACCATCCATGGTTGTGTAGACTGAAGCTCAGTTACAGCATGCTGTGTGTTGCTATGATGGAATCAGTGCTCTTAAATGGGTTGGTGCTGTTAGAAGACCTATAGTCAATAAGCAGCAAACTAACAAAAGCAACACTGAAAGTCTTTCTAGTTCACTGAATATATATATATATATATATATATATATATATATATATATATATATATATATATATATATATATATATATATATATATTAAGTGTATATTTGGACCCTTCCCAAGAGAAAGTAGTCTATAAATGTGGTTTGGCAAAGAAAAACATGTATATCTGAAATAGGATAGTGTAAAAACCTTCATAACTTTTAACATAAGTTAACGTGAAGAGTTTTGGAGCATTAGTCCAAAATTGAAACATTTCTATTTGTCCATTCATCATGAAATTTCCACTCATTTTTTTTTCATTTTTCTATATTGAGTTTATTACCATTTCTATATTAATGCAAAGGTTTAAATAAATCAAACCATAACTAATAACATAGCAATTTCTTTAGGCTGATCCGTATATGATGGATACTGTCCCTGTCCAAAGAAAAACAAGTGTCCCCAAAAGGAGAACTTTACAATAGAGGACAAAAACATTCTTTATTTTAATGTAAGTCACTGGAATAGTATTTTATTGGTTTTATTGGTCCAACTGTCCCAAAACAGTGTGACACAGTGTAAAGATGAACTGATTTTTAATTGGAGATACCTGATTTAAAGTATTTTTTTATTTTTCTACATCCTTTGAACACGACAGCAGCTGTTTACATTGTAAAAAATTTCAAGATGAATGGACCAATAGAAATGCTCCAAAATAATATGTAAAAATTCTGGTTCCACTGACTTGTATTAAAAGTAAAGACAGTTTTTGGCCTCTTCTGTAGAGGTTGCATTTTGGAGATGCTTGTTTTTCTTTGGACAGCCAGAATATATTGTTGGAACAAGTAGCCTGTGTTGCTTTTGCTGGATATCACTGAAACTACAACCTTTGTTCAAAATGGTGGCCCAAATCTGATATCCAGGTTGTATCCAGACTCAGCTTGGAGAAAGAACACCTGCTTTTTTACAGTTGGTTCTAAATCACATTCGGAGGCGGTTTGAGATGCTGTTGGATTTAAACAGATGCGTCTGAGTCTGGCTGCTCAAATCAGATTTTATATTTTGTTTACGTCGCTCACAATGCGACAAACACTGACTACATCGGACTATATATGATGGATCTCTATCTTTCCTGCATCTGCTTTAAAATCTTTTCCACAGCAACCCATGCAGATAGGTTGGACAAACTGGTCACGCACAGTCATCTTAAAAGATCTGATCTGAGAGACAAATCTGATTTGCCTGCAGTCTGAACACTGTCCCATGAGAATCATGTTCAGGTTCATGTAAAATCTGCATTTATATGATAAAAATTCAGATAAACTTATTTTGTCCTCTCATTTAGCTTTAGAATAAAATAGGAGCAGGTGCGATTAATTAATAAATAAGATAAAATAATTGCATTTAATTATTTTCATTGCTTGAAAACCCTAATTTGTAGGGATGTTTTTTCTAAGCTTTTACGTCTGTATGTTTGCCAGTAAAAATATTCTGGAGTATTTTAAAAGCTGCTGTTGTTTTAGCCTTCTTGAAAATAAAAATAAATAAATAAATAAATAAATAAGATTGCAAGATTAGTCGTCCAAAGAATCGATAATCCATCGCGAATATAATCAACAGTGGCGGACCTGAAGTGATGGTTTTGACTGGCTGATATTTGTTGGCTTCATAAGAGAAGACGACTCAGAAAGAGAGATAATGTCCAGGTTAATATAATATTTTGCAGCTCAAATAAAATTGCGATTAATCTCACAGAATAACGCAATTAATCCTGATGAATTCTTTTAATTGCTTAAAGAGCCTAATTTGTAGTGAGGTCTTTTCTAAGCTTTTACGTCTATATGTTTGCCAGTAAAAGTATTCTGGGGTCTTTTTTAAAAGCTGTTGTTATTTTAGGCTTCTTGAAAAGCAGAAAAAAAGAAACACGATTACAGGATTAGTCGTCCAAAGCTAATCCATCGCGTATATAATCAACATTGACAGACCTGAGAAGACGACTAAGAAAGTGAGATAATGTCCAGGTTAATATAATATTTTGCAGCTCAAATAAAATTGCGATTAATCTAATAGAATACTGCGATTATTCACGATGAATTCTTTTAATTGCTTAAAGACCCTAATTTGTAGTGAGGTTTTTTCTAAGCTTTTATGTTAGTATGTTTGCCAATAAAAGTATTCTGGGGTCTTTTAAAAGCTGCTGTTGTTTTAGCCTTCTTGAAAACGAAAAATACAGAAATGCGATTACACGATTAGTCGCCCAAAAAAACGGTAATCCATCGCGAATATAATCAACATTGACAGACCTGAGAAGACGACTAAGAAAGCAAGATGATGTCCAGGTTAATATAATATCTTGCAGCTTAAATAAAATTGTGATTAATCTCACAAAATAATACGATTAATCACGATGAATCTAATGCGTAGTGAGGTCTTTTCTAAGCTTTTACGTCTGTATGTTTGCCAATAAAAGTATTCTGGGGTCTTTTAAAGGCTGCTGTTGTTTTAGCCTTCTTAAAAACTGAAAAAAAAAAGAAACGCGATTACACGATTAGTCGTTTAAAGAATCGCTAATCCATCGCGAATATAATCAACAGTGACAGACCTGAGAAAACGACTAAGAAAGTGAGATAATGTCCAGGTTAATATAATATTTTGCAGCTCAAATAAAATTGTGATTAATCTAATAGAATACTGCGATTATTCACGATGAATTCTTTTAATTGCTTTTAAAAAAACCTGATTTGTAGTGAGGTCTTTTCTAAGCTTTTACGTTTGTATGTTTGCCAGTAAAAGTATTCTGGGGTCTTTTAAAAGCTGCTGTTGTTTTAGCCTTCTTGAAAACGAAAAATACAGAAATGCGATTACTCGATTAGTCGCCCAAAAAATCGCTAATCCATAGTGAATATAATCAACAGTGACAGACCTAAGAAGACGACTAAGAAAGCAAGATGATGTCCAGGTTAATATAATATCTTGCTTAAATAAAATTGCGATTAATCTCACAAAATAATGTGATTAATCACGATGAATCTAATGCGTAGTGAGGTCTTTTCTAAGCTTTCACGTCTGTATGTTTGCCAATAAAAGTATTCTGGGGTCTTTTAAAGGCTGCTGTTGTTTTAGCGTTGTTGAAAACTGAAAAAAAAAGAAACGCGATTACACGATTAGTCGTTTAAAAAATCGCTAATCCATCGCGAATATAATCAACAGTGACAGACCTGAGAAGACGACTGAGCAAGCGAGGTCCAGATTAATATAATATTTTGCAGCTCAAATAAGACCCAGTGAAAGCGATCGTGTCCCACCTCCACGTTTTGATCTATAAATAATGCAGACCATTTTTTTCCTTTCCTTTATTTTTTTTCCCCTCTCTCTACTTTGTCTCCATTTCTCGTGCAATTAAACTGTGAAGAACTGCTTACCGTGCAGTTTTTACTGTACAGAAATCAGTTTAATCTATTGATCCGAAGAAAGCTCTGCACCGTAAACTGTAATCATTTCGCCGCACCGTCTCGCTTCTGAAGCATGTGGCCACTGCCGCTGCCGTGTCTTCTGGGCCCCTGGCCCCTGAACTCGGCGCTGTCACATCTAAGGGGCGCTCGGAGGCTGGCTGCCGAGGAAGCGCTTCCCCCGCTCTCTCTCTCGATCACCGTTCATTAGACAGTAAGTGGTTGTGTCACGTACAGCAACGTACATGACATTTTGTTGTTCAAACGCTGCGTTGCATCTGGGCTTCGCAACGAGAGAAGCTTTGTGGCGACACGTCGGCGCTCTCTGGGGGGACATACACCATTTTATTTCTCCGTCTGTGAAGCCTACTCTCCCCTCTTCCAGTGCGAGGCAGGGTCAAAGTGTTACATCAGACATGTTGACGGGTCTTTTGAAATTAATGAACGCGCGCGCTGCCGTATACTTATGTACGTTTATATAGACACAAACACTCGCGCTGGCGGTCTCTGAGGCTCGCTCGCGCGTCTCCCAGCCGTCTACTATTTCTAGTACAGTAGAGAAGGTCAGACTTAACACTCGGACTCCTTTAGAAAAGAAAAGAGCATGACTAAAATGCTGAAATGCGTCCCTCTGTGGGTAGGCGTGTGCACTGGTACTGGAGTTAGCTGCAAACTATTTAAGGCAGGCGTAAAAAATAGCCAGTTCTGTCACTCTGTCTGCTCTGTTCTGTCAGTAGGGTGATTTTTCATTCCTAAAATTTTCAAATTTTCAAAAGAAAACACACAAGGATGTTTTAGCCTTTTTGAAAAGCAAAAAAAAAATACGATTACGCGATTAGTCGTCCAAATAATCGCTAATTCGTTAAAAATATAATTAACAGTGACAGACCCAAAGTCACGGTTTTGATTGGACAATATTTATTGGCTTCGTAAGAGAATGGCTTCGAAGAAAAAGCGATGATGTTCAGGTTAATATAATATTTTGCAATTAACCACACAGAATAACGTGAATAATCACAATGAATTATTTTAATTTCTTATAGACCCTAATGTGTAGTGAGGTCTTTTCGACGTTTTTACTTATATATGTTTGTCAGTAAAAGTATGTCGTGGTCTTTTAGAAGCTGTTGTTATTTTAGGCTTCTTGAAAGCGGAAAAATAGAAACACGATTACACGATTAGTCGTCCAAAGAATCGCTAATCCATCGCAAATATAATCAACATTGACAGACCTGAGAAGACGACTAAGAAAGCGAGATGACGTCCAGGTTAATATAATATTTTGCAGCTCAAATAAAATTGCGATTAACCACACAGAATAATGCGATTAATCGCAATTAATTCTTTTAATTGCTTAAAGACCCTACTTTGTAGTGAGGTCTTGTCTAAGCTTTTACATTTGTATGTTTGCCAGTAAAAGTATTCTGGGGTCTTTTAAAAGCTGCTGCTGTTTTAGCCTTCTTGAAAAGCGAAAAAAAAAGAAACACGATTACACGATTAGTCATCCAAAGAATCGCTAATCCATCACAGTGACAGAACTAAGAAGAAGACTACTAAGGAAGCGAGATGATGTCCAGGTTAATATAATATTTTGCAGCTCAAATAAAATTGCGATTAACCACACAGAATAATGCGATTAATCGCAATTAATTCTTTTAATTGCTTAAAGACCCTACTTTGTAGTGAGGTCTTGTCTAAGCTTTTACATATGTATGTTTGCCAGTAAAAGTATTCTGGGGTCTTTTAAAAGCTGCTGTTGTTTTAGCCTTCTTGAAAAGTCATGTCTAATCAATCTTTATTTATAAAGCACGTTTTAAAGACTGTAGAAGCCAACCAAAATAACAGCAAATATTATAAAACAAAAAAATATAAAGTATAAACAAACCAGAAACTATCAATACAAAATTATTTAAATTAAATGTTAAAATATTACCTAGGCAAGAATTAAATAGACATAAAACCAAATTTGACTTAAAAACATTAAAAACTGAAGTGATGGTTTTGAGTGGCCGATATTTGTTGGCTTTGTAAGAGATAAAATTGCAGTTAACCACACAGTATAACACGATTAATCACAATTAATTATTTTAATAGCTTAAAGATTTGTACTGAGGTCTTGTCTAAGCTTTTATATCTGTATGTTTGCCAGTAAATGTATTCTGGGTTTTTTTAAAAGCTGCTGTTGTTTTAGACTTTGTGAAAAATGAAAAAAAAAAAAAAGAAATACGATTACACGATTAGTCGTAATTGTGTAATCATATATATATATATTTTTAAATATTACATAGGCACAAATTAAAAAGACATAAGACCAAATTTGACTTAAAAACATCAAACATACACACATGTACATCACTGAGCAGAGGCTGAACTGCTGGGGAGGGCTATCACATCTTTCTTAAAGGGGCAGGACTCATAGGCAGGATTGAAACTATTGCTGCATCTGTTGTAAACATACCCCCTCACCCCTTAAAGGTGGTCTGTTGCTAAACACAAACAACAAGTGATGTAACACCTTTGGCAGTGGATGTAAGGAAGTTTTGTGTGGCGTGCCCGAGGTCCTAGTACTCCAACACCTAGGTGCGTAATGATACATCCTGACATTGTGACGCTGTGCAGCGCGGAGACGTGAACGCACTGTGTGAAATGGATGTTCTATTAATTAAGACATCTAACATCACTGCATTGTTTGAACACCACAACTGGCAAACAGTTAGAACAGACCAACAGCTCGCTGCAGCGCTCCTCAGGGAGAGAACATACAGGCTGACAATTCAGTGAAACGCTGAAATGCTAATTTTCTATTTTAACTAGCTATTTTAAGTTCTGCTCATGTTTGTAAGTGTAATATGTATTACTTCTCTACCACGAAACACACACGCCTCATCATGAGTATGCTGCCAAGGATGTGGTGTTAAGAACGTGACTGAGGAAGCAGAGGCAGCCTGGTCAGCTCCAGCACCTTTATTATTAACTAGGTTATGTAACTGATGTTAGCTAGGTCTAGAAACAATGGCTGTATGTCTCTAACAAACTAGAATGCTGTCCAGAGAGGGGGAAAAAACTTTGTGTAGAAGATAGCAGGTCCTCACCAGCATGCAGCCTTGTACTGGTTAGCTCTAGTGTTAGCTCTTTAGGTCTTCTGATCTGATATGGAAACTTCTCTCTGGTATTTGTTTAGTTTGTTTTGTGCTACTGAACTTTCACCCATACATGAATTTCAGCCATTATTCTCTTTCTTTTGCTTTTAAATGAGTATTTGTTGTCTTATAAATACTCCAGTATCAAAAGTAATCGGAATGGACATTCCTCTCAATGAATGCAACTGTTATATTAGTTGCTACTAGGAGTTGTTTGCAAAGCTTGTTGAATTTTGGAAATAAAATGTTTACAGAGAACACACTTTTGCATATTTCAGTGCACAATAACTCTTTATACTCTTTATTTCTAAGATTGCATGTTGGTTTTTGTTTTTGTCCTAATCTGGTCCAAAATCAGTAAATACATAAAATATGTGCTGTAACATAAATGCCATATTTAGTCAATTATTTTTGCAAATACACAAAAAATATGTCCTTTTTTCCAAAAAATATATTGATTTTAGGTGTTTCGCAACAACAAGAAGGATAAAATTTAGTTTACACTTTTTTACAAGTCGCAAGAAGGGCAACCACATGTCTTTAAAGTCCTTAAGCCTCCCCCTAGCTATATAGGTCACTTTCTTCATTGCCAGGTTGCTGGACATTTGTTTAATCCATTGGTTTATCTTGGGTCCCTTCCAGTGTCCTTCCAGTTCAGCGTGATCACAGTTCCTCATCGTTCTTTAGCAAAGATCATGGTTCTATATAGAACCTTTGGCATAATTATTGGGTTATTTACATCAATCTGGAGAACAAGGTGCTCAAGGTTTTATATAGAACCATTTTCTTGGCTAAGGAACCCTTGAAGAACCCTCTTATTTAAGTGTATAGAAAACCAACATAAATAGATATATTTACATGCACGCATAACACTATGCTATGCAGGTACTACAGTTTGATGTGTTGTTATATTAAGTTCCACTGTAACTTGTTCTGTACCAACATTACTTTAGAGCATCTGGGGGGACCAGTTTGAGAGCGACTGCTTTAGAGTGTCTCCAGGTTCCTGCAGTTCCATTCCATTTGCTACCCCATGTTTAACGCATGTACACGTTACCCATGTGCTCAGCTAGGGCTACTGACGGCTGCGGCGTCCATGGATATTTGTTCCATCACCAGATTTAATGAGCTTACCTGTTTAACGAAAGGCACCTAATTAATCAAATAGGCTGTAACATGACTGGAAATACCTGTACATACTGCAGCTACTCCTGCAGGTCAAGTGCCCGTGTAGCGCTTGATAAGGACTAATGAGGAGGCACATGTTTGCAGTTAAAGAGATAAAAAGTTGCTGATGAAATTCATTCACGGCGCATTCATTATCGCGAGGAAGCGATGGCTGTAGTCGTTTAAGAAGCCTTTAACCCTTTAATGCACAGGCTAAGCAAACCCCAACCTACTAATGCACAAAATGGGTCAAACCAGTATTCATTTCCTGTGTTATAGTATGTATGGCTGAGTATCTATTTGTTATATTATTGAAATCAGTTTATTTAATTATTTATTGTTCCAAGTGTTTATTAAAAACCTTGTTTATGATCTTAAGTCATTATTTTAATTCTTATTTATTTACTTCTGAGCAAAAATATTCTATCCAACTCCATAGTGAACACATAAGGGTTCATTTGGACCCATATTGTTTGTTAGAAGGAAAGTGATACAAAAAATATTTAAGGATTTGTGTTGATCAATAACTAGTACATTGAGGAAATCTTGGAAGCTTAAATAAAGAAATTCATTTCTTGCCTTAGATATAGAGAATAGAATCTGAGTCGGGTCACTTTTGATCTAGGTTGTGCATTAAAGGGTTAAGTAACAGTAGGGTTGTGGTTCTTCTGCCTTCCTCCAACATGGCAGTCGCTAGGACTGCATCTAACAATTAATTTCTTAATCGATTAATCAAGCAATTATTTTTCCGATTAGTCGATTAATCTCTAATTTTTAGAATGTAACTGTTTTAGGAATAAAATTTTTTATTGTTTTGTTATGGATTTGTAACCAGTGGATGATTTTGTGCGTGCGTATATATAAATATATACTTGTGTGTGGTAATAAGTTGTCGAAAGAACACAAGGGGCTGTGGAACTGATGACCCTGCGCTGTGGGGGGGCTCAGAAGCATAAGGAAAATGCTTGGCTATCCTAGACTTAATATATTAAAGGGTATCTTAAACGCACATGATCTATAAATGGTTAAAAGACTAAAAGTCTACGCTCTGACTCGACCTTTAGAGGCACAAATGACACGTAGCCACACGCCTCACACACAAGAACTGGTTTGTGAACTATATATTTTGAGTCGTTTGAGAAGCAGCTACGTGTGCTAAAGCTCCCGCGGTATCGAGAACAGTCTTAGGTTCTACACTGGACGATTAAGAAACGGTTATCAATGAGACTTTTCAAGTGACTCTACTGAAAGAAACATGTTACACGTGTTAATAATCTAATAAATAATAATAAAAATAATCTGCTAAGATAAGATAAACAGGTAAACAGGTGCTGTCCTGCTTAGGGCTGTGTATTGGCAAGAACCTGGCGATACAATACGTATGGTGATACAGCGGTCACTATTCAATATATTGCGATATACTTCGATACTTCAAGTAAAGTGATATATTGAATATTTTTCAAATTCTACTAGTAAAACACACCACTATATGAACATGTTCGCCAATGTTTAAATAGCATTGCGCCCTAGTTCTGCTAGTTAATGTTGGAGTGGAGGTGAAAATGGATTACAACACCGCCATCTAGTGGTCTGAGGTTTCAACACAACACATATTTGAGTCACTGTCTGCCAAGAATCTGTGTATCGATACTGTGTCTTTGAGAATCGATAGAGTATCACTAAACATAATGTCCCGATATTCGATATTTTCGATATTTTCTTACATCCCTAGTCCTGCTGCTGTGTTGATGAAGCTCTACGGGATGTTTGAGCTTCTAGTGCTCGTGTATAGCAGCTGTACTGTATATGCAGAGCTGACAGAGCACCACACTGTTGTGTTTCTGTGTGAAACACTCCCACAACTTTAGATACACGCCAGTGATTTTTTGTAGCTGCTGCTTGCGCTCTGGATAAATCCATGCTTTCAGTAGGCGCGACCGTCTTTGCGAAGCATCGATGCCTGTTATGCTAATCGACGTAATTTCGTAACCAATTACGTTGAGGCGTCGCCCCAGCCCTAGCTGTCAGGAGGCGTTGATGCGTTGGATGGCTTGGGCGACTTTATTAAGTTTAGTGCTGTAGAATCGCACTCATTGTTCCAGACTTCAGTAACGAGGGGAAGTGTAGGTGAACCAGAGCACCTGCCACTTAAGGTGTCATTTCTTTCACATTTTCACTCACGTGTACGTGATTCTCTCACCTGTTTCTTTTTTTCTTTTCTTTTTTCTTTTTCCTCTCCACGTTCTTTCAGTCGCAACCGCAGACCAGGAATTACAGGACTTTTTAACTGAACAGTGCAGCAATTAGCAAACAGCAGTTCTCATTAGCTCTCTCACAGCCCAGAGCAACACCCTGTTCTCCTGGTGCCTCTTTCGGCATGTCTCTTTTCTTTCTCCTCTGTTTGATGTTCAGCAATAAGCTCCCGAGCTTAACGGAGCTGAGCGATATGGATGTGGAATACTGTTCTGCTGCTATGCTCCTACATGCACAGTGTAGTGTAATTCAGTTTAACATTGCTGCTATACCTGCACATGCCAGGCTTCCTCACATCCAGCATAGCCGCTATACTGGAGGGAGAGAAACACAATAATATATAAATATTGTATGTGCTAAACTGCATTATGGGAGTAGCAGCCTATCCGTCCATGGTATACCATCCATCGCTGTTATTGCAGTTATGAGTGTTGTTTTAATTAATAAACATACTTTTTTTGTTGTAATCTATAATGGTATGGTTAAGAGCTGCCTAGTATTGTTAAGAACACATGGGAACACTTGCCTGGCATTGTGATTGGTCAGTATGCTCACAATGCACAGTAAAAACATAGTAATTGGTTAGTAGGCTGCTCTATGATGGACTGCCCCATAAATTAGCAGAAATGCCCTGTTTAGTGGATTATTTACACAAATACACTTTTTAAAAGTTGCTTCTTTGAGGTTCCTTAGCAAAGATATATAGAACCAGAAAGAAAGAACCTTTTACATAATTAGAAAAGGTTCTTTACATCAATCTGGAGAATCCTTTTATGATGCAAAGCACCATTTAATTATGCAGAAGGTTCTTTGAGTGTTCATGGTTTCATATAGCTGAAAAACCCTTGAAGAATCTGTTAATACGTGTGTATCAAGATCAAAAATATACATAGACTTGTTAACATGCTTAGATGCATTATAAGCAAGGACGATGCTTTGCTGAGCTATGAAAAGATTAAATTTCAGGTAATAAGGTTTGGTGTTGTGTCAATTTTTGTCATATTTAGTTGTTTGTGATGAACTGGAACCCCGTTCAGGGTGTTTCCTGCATTTTGCCCTCTGTGAGGGCTGGGATAGGGTCCAGCACACACTATCCAGGAGTATAAGCATTTTAGAAGACGAATGATTAAATTACTGAATGGTTAGAAGGCCAATTTGTATAATGCTGTTTTCTGTACTATCAGTATTATAAAGCCATAGTCTGCTATTTAACGTTTGGAACCACCAAAGCTTACTGCTGCGAGTTTCCAACACTGAACATGAACATTGTCCAACACTGTACTGATGAAGATATGATAACAGTAGTAGATCTTTTACTCACATCCTCAGAATACATATCCTTCAGCAAGTTTTGACTAAGTTCTCTTTGAATTCTCTTTTAACTCACAACCATCAGATTCCTTCACTCCTCACTCACGTCTTCCGCATGTTGCATTTAGTTCCACATTTCCATCATGATGGATTTCTGTGAACAAGAAGTTACTAAATATTAACATGGACTTACTATGTAACACAGGGGTTACATAGCAAAGTCATTTTATACAGTTACAGTTAGGTCCAGAAGTCTGACACCAACTTAAAAGTCAGACTTTTTGTATTTAAACCTGGAAATGAGCAAAAGGTTTCAGAATGTAGAAGACTTTTAAGTGAAGGAATGTAGAATGAAAAAGAAACGTTCAAGGTTCTGCACTAGGCCTGGTTTTAAACAAATTTATGACATTAGCCATGTTAGGCATTTGCAGAAGAAGATCAGATTTTTTAAGTTCTTCCATTGGAGCTCATGATCTGATCTACTCATCAGAGGCTTGTTTGAGTAAATCAACTTCCAGTCATTGTTCACCTTCCGCATGGTCAGGAAAGGGAAAGTGGGAAACAGCAAATACTGAATCTGTAATTCATGTATTTGAAAGTTTTAACTTTAACTCAATTTATTATGGAAAAAATAACACTATGAAGATCTACAATTAATATTAGACACTGCACTCCAATCCAGCATTCAGTATCCAGCAGTTGCCCTGTACAATGAAATTCTTACCCTGTACTTGATTACAGTTGCTAAGTAAAAAAACACAAAAGAGAATGTGTATGTATATATATATATATATATACTACCAGTCAAACGTTTTTGAACACTGTCAGTCAGTTGTTTAGTAATTACCATGTTTAGTATTACTATTGCTGTCCAAAGGAGAACTAATCACATTTTTTGTTGATTTTCATTTTTCTAAAACGTTTAAGCACAACAGCTCTTTATATTCTCTGAAAGTTTCATGATAAATGGTTTGGTAGTGTACTAAAACATTTGACTATATATATATATATATATATATATATATATATATATATATATATATATATATATATATATTGTTGCATGAAAAGAAATTTAATTAACAAATGTTCGATGTTCGTATTTAGACAGTGATCTATCTATCTATCTATCTATCTATCTATCTATATATATATATATATATATATATATATATATATATATATATATATATATATATATATATATATATATATATATATTGCAATGACAGTTCAACTGAGACTTAGTTTTTCACAAGTATCCTTAATACGTATGATATCATAATCTGAAAACTTTTTAATAGAGATATAGTTTTCATAACAATAATACTTTAAAGAATGGTACAGTATGGTACAGCACTGCAGCCTAAGACGTTGCTTGTTTGTGTGTTACAGTGATCGTGTGTCCTATGGAGTCTGTTATTAAGACCTGATTCTCAGCGTAGTAAGCGCTTAGCTTTTATGTGATTACAAGGTCCTTTTACTCGATTGTTGTCTTCTAATCCGAGCAAACCAAGAGAGAATACATGTCTGTCGTTAGCAGCTGAGCATGCGAGACTGTTATACACCTATTCGGTCTCCTCCCAAGCGCTCTCCTACCAATAAATATGCTGAAACAGATGTCAAACGGGTATCCAGCTGTCCTTGTGCGGAACAGAACAAATGTGTTGTTTTGCTCAGAGAGCTAGGCCACACTGTATGCCAAAAAAAATTAACATGCGAGAGGAAAAATGGGAAGGCGGGCAGGGGGGGTGGCGAGAGAGGGGGGGGGGCTGCATCATGAAGCAGCGTCAGGGCCCTAAGATGGAGGTCTTCCTCCCAGGCCGAGGCAGGCTGTTGGCCGGGGGGGACTCTCAGGAAGGCTTTGGCAGCCCAACAAAGCGGGGCCTTCAGCTGATGGGTGGAGGTTTGCAGCACCCAGCATCCCCTTTGGCAGGCGCACACAGGCTGCTGTCGTGAGCTGGAAAGGGGGGGTGGGGGAGGTGAGACGCTGGAAAAGACGGCCCTCACTTTTATTTACTCAGGCCGTCCTAGGCCTGGACATTTCTCGTCAGGGTGAGAGGAGGTGGGTGGTGGGGGGGACGGGCCAGCAAGAGTGAGCAGATGAAGAGAAGAGAAAAAGAGGAAAACAAGCTTCTCTCTTTTCCTCTCAGCTCTCCAGAGGCTGGCCTTGCTCCCTCCAGTTGGTGTTCACACACTCGTCCGGGGGCGGGCTCACTCCGACTGGCAGGATGGGCCAGAGAAGATAGCACGATTTTCGTTCAGTGACAAATTCATGATCTTTGAGGAGTTTGTTAGACTTTCTTTGACTTTCCAGGCTCTTTGCGATGCAATGAATTGAGAATTGAATTGAGATTCAATGTTTACAAAACATTGAATCTCAATTGGTTTCAAATATTTTTTAAAAGTATTCATGGTGGAAGGGTACATGGACATAGACATAGAGATAGACGTAGACGAAATTATTAGAATGAAATTACGTTGCATTGGCTCAGAGTACAGCAGCGATAAAAAAAAACATTTATATAATATAATGTAGTGCAAAGTATATCACCAGATGAATGTATGTCAAATGAGTATCTATATACAATGTAATGTATTGTACTGGAACTCTCAGTTATGCATGGCTGAATTACTGGCCGGGCCAGCGCCCAGGGGCCCTTGAGGTCAGGGGTCCTTGGCCCAAAAATATATTGTTATGATACAATATATTTTTATTTCTGAGGGCTCTCCTTTTTAAGGATCCTCTGACTTTTAGGGACTTTGACCCCAGGGTCTCTTGGAGGCCCTAGCTATGCTTTTGGGGCCCCTAGCCATGCGTTTGGGGGCCCTATCCATGCTTTTGGGGCCCTTATGAAAATGGATGAGGCGTTGTGGCATTACTCTGACTTTGAATTCCGGCTACTAGGGGTCCTAGGAAAGAGAGGGGCATAATTTTAAAGGGCCCTGGTTATGAGAGCCCCTACCAGGGGGCCCTAGAGAAGAGCAGGGCATACCATTAGACGGCCCTTGATCACGAGGGGCGCGGGTTGGGGGGGGAGTTATCCCTGGGCAACTCTGTTAAAAGAGAACAGTCCATAGTGGGGGTGGGAGGGGTCTCTGTTTTTGTTCTGAGCTCTGGTTAGACAGCGACTTGTCGCAATGTCCTGCATGGAAGGAAGTCCCATTGATTCTCTCTGCTGTCCATGCAGGGTGCTGTAAGACAAAGTTGACCCAGAAGAACGTCATCGGCATCATATTAAAATTCAGGAGTTCACTAATAGGCGGACTGCGGTCCGAGTCTGGACCCACACTTTGTCCAATGCAGACCCAAACTGATCGGCATTGTTGACGGTGTTTATTTTAAGCGGTGGAACTTTTCTTGTCTTTATGGTATACAGGCTTTGCGGCGCAGTAACCTCGCAGACCAATCAGTTGGAGTCGGAGAATAAAGCAAGAAAAAGAAAAAAGAGAAAGAATAACGTGCTCTAAAAAAAGAAAAGTCGACAACAAAATGTAGCCCTTGTTTTTACTTGAAGTGAGTAAAAACATTTATTTGAAGTTTTGTAAATAATAAATTCAGTTCAGTATTTAAACAGTAAATATACTGAAATATACTGAACAGTATTTGTGATGTGTTGGTGTTTCAGTTGCTGATGGTATACGATGCTGATACTAGACTACTTCAGTAAACAGTTAATTATTTTGGATTGAATTGAAAGACTCGGAATCGTCTACTTACCTACTACTCAGTAGTAAATCAGTAGGCGAGCGTGGCTAGTATGTCTGAATACTCAGTAGTGGAATCAGTAGGCGAGCGTGGCTAGTATGTCTGAATACTCAGTAGTGGAATCAGTAGGCGAGCGTGGCTAGTATGTCTGAATACTCAGTAGTGAAATCAGTAGGCGAGCATGTCTAGTATGTCTGAATACTCAGAAGTGAAATCAGTAGGCGAGCACGGCTAGTATGTCTGAATACTCAGTAGTAAATCAGTAGGCGAGCGTGGCTAGTATGTCTGAATACTCAGTAGTGAAATCAGTAGGCGAGCGCGGCTAGTATGTCTGAATACTCAGTAGTGAAATCAATAGGCGAGCACGGCTAGTATGTCTGAATACTCAGTAGTAAATCAGTAGGCGAGCGTGGCTAGTATGTCTGAATACTCAGTAGTGAAATCAGTAGGCGAGCACGGCTAGTATGTCTGAATACTCAGTAGTGAAATCAGTAGGCGAGCATGGCTAGTATGTCTGAATACACAGTAGTGAAATCAGTAGGCGAGCGCGGCTAGTATGTCTGAATACTCAGTAGTGAATCAGTAGGCGAACGTGGCTAGTATGTCTGAATACTCAGTAGGTATTGAGTAGTAGGTGAACAGTACCCAGATGACCTCCTGAATCAGCAGCCATTTTTATGTAGGCGAACACAGAACACTGCGCTATCCCATGATTCACCTGGAGCCGCGGATGAATTCATACAACAGAAGCTAGCTCTACTGCTGAGGTAAACAATGATTACATTCCTCCTGTTTAGTCTTCTCTGATCTACAGATCCACACTGTCTGATACATAATCAGACAAAAACACAGATCAGAGTCACAAAATGATCTAAATCTGTCAGTAAACAGAGCTTTTAAATGAATAGCAGGACTTTTACGGTGGTGGTCTGACGTCTTGCGTAGGACGCTGGCAATATGGTGGATGTAGTATGTCTGAGCTTGTGTGGTACTAAAACTACTACTACTGAAACGGCCTACTAGTCTGCCGCGCAAGCAGTATGTACTGACTCTAATCCAGTACCTACTGACTAGTAGGAGATTTCGGACACACCTTTTGTTTTGATTATGTACAGATCTGGAAAGTAGCTGAAATTCCTGTTTAAGGTATAGCTGGTGTGTGATAGTTACATGGTTGTAGTTCTGGAGATGAACATGTACTTGCCTCTCAGAAAGCACACAGCTAAAGTCTTCCTTCAGTATTTGTCTGCCCATGTTTTTTTTTTTTTTCTGTTTTTTGCAGGTGCTCTTCAGGAACTTTGAAAGCACTGTTCTGTACGGCCCTGCTGAACCATATATTACTTAGCCAGCTCTGCTTAAAAAAACAGGAAAATCTGTCAGAATGTGTTCCTTGGGTGAGATTGTGCGAAGCTGGCACGTTGCCCGGGGTGGGAGGTTTCCGGCAAGAGGACGCTACAAGGGTAGCCCATCAGTGTGCCTCTTTCAGCAGTTTGAGGAACAGGGGGTCGACCTGTGACCTCATCTGTTTCCTGAAGATACGCTGCAGTGGGTTAAGTGATCGAAGAGGGCAAGCTATCCTGACAGAAAGCAGCGTTTGAAAAGAAACGAGAAAAAAAAACAGAACCAAACAAAAAACTAAAACAATTGAAGAGGCTGGAAAAGCCAAGCCAGTGCAGGGATGAAGAGTAGATCACTCCAAAGAGGAGTTTCATGCTTTCCCACAGATGTCTCATAAATCTTCAGCCTGTTTCCCCTTGTTTTCTTCTTTCTCTGTCCTTTCCCCCACCAATTCAACAGGACCACGCTTTCCTTTAAGCATGCAGGTCACAGTGCCCAGGGTTAGGCTGAAGGAAGTAGTGGACGGTCACCTTTTAAACTTCTAGGATCCACATATCCACAACACGTTGCCTTTCTTTTCTCTTATAAACTTAGTTAATACGGCTTAAGCTGATGTAATAAGGCCTGTCTTTCGGCCAGCAGGGTCTTTAAGGCATAGCGTTGATAGGGTCTCATTGTTTCATGGCTCTCGTTGAGCCTTGCCGGTATATGTGAATGTCACCGAACAATATCCTGGAGAACCTTTCAATTTTAAGAACAATAAATGCAATTGTTAAAAAGTAAAAGCGTTGTAATTTACCTAATGCCAGGCGTCCATCTAAACAAACCCCCTCCCCGCCTCTCCAGCGTGCTGCTGGATGGAAATGTCAGAAATTGCTTTTTCTGTCTCAGTGGGTATTGCCATTAGATGGCCACCTACAAGGTTAATTTCCTACCCTTTATTATGGAATCTACTTGTCATTCTAACTGAATATTCTCTCTCTCCCCCCCACCCCCACCCCCCCAACACCACCCTCCCTCTTTTACATTCTGTGTGCCCTTGTGTTTGGCTCATATCGTTTCTCTAGTACAGCTTGCCAAAGACAGAACTGTATTTTAGAAATGCACCATGTGCCTAGGGCTGTATATTTGTATGCATTTTAAAACAACAACAACAACAAAATAAACATTTCCTTTTGTCTTTGTGTGCAGATGGTGCTGATCTAGAGGATGACCCTTCCTGTTCCTGGCCTGCCTCTTCACCGTCCAGCAAAGATCAGACGTCTCCAGCCCACGGTGATGACTACGATTTCGGCGAGGACGAAGGAGGCCCTGGCTTGCCCTACCCGTGCCAGTTTTGCGACAAGTCTTTCAGCCGTCTGAGCTTCCTGAAGCGCCACGAGCAGAGCCACAGCGACAAGCTCCCCTTCAGCTGCACCTTCTGCAGCCGCCTGTTCAAGCACAAGCGCAGCCGCGACCGCCACGTCAAGCTTCACACCGGCGACAAGAAGTACCACTGCGGCGAGTGCGACTCGGCTTTCTCCCGCAGCGACCACCTCAAGATCCACATGAAGACGCACGCGGCCAACAAGCCCCATAAATGCCCCGTGTGCCGCCGAGGGTTCCTGTCCTCCAGCTCCCTCCATGGACACATGCAGGTGCACGAACGAGGGAAGGACGCTCAGGGCACAGGGCTTTCCCGGACGGAGGAGTGGAAGCTGAAGGAAACGCGCAAGTGCAGCCGCTGCGAGGAAGGGTTCGATGTGCCTGAGGAGCTCCAGAAGCACATTGCCGAGTGCCACCCCGAATGCTCGCCCCCTGAAGAAGGAAGTCTGGGGCCTGCTCTGCAATGCATTTACTGCCATGAGCCGTTCAGCGACGAGGGGACTCTTCTAAGCCACATCGACCAGATGCATGGCCGAGACCGGAAAGGCAACACGTGTACTGTGTGTTCCGAACACTTTGCCACTGTGGAGGAATTGTATGCCCACATGGACATACACCAACTGCCAGAGTCCAGTAACCACAGCAATAGTCCTTCTCTGTTGACTGTGGGCTACACGTCGGTTTCAAGCACCACTCCGGACTCCAACCTTTCGGTTGACAGTTCCACCATGGTCGACTCTGCTCCCACTGTGCCCAAGACGCGTGGAAGAAGAAAGCGTGCCGCTCAGCATGCCACCGACATTTGTGGACGACCTGCCAAACAGCCAAAAGTAGCATACAGCTGCATCTACTGCAACAAGCAAGTATTCTCCAGTCTTGCTGTTCTTCAGATTCACTTGAAGACCATGCATGTGGACAAACCAGAGCAGGCCCATACCTGCCAGTTCTGCTTGGAGGTCCTTCCGTCTCTCTTCAACTTGAATGAGCACCTGAAACAGGTCCACAACGCTGAAGATCCCTCCGCCTTACTTGCCAGCCTGTCTGATGCCCTGCTGCAGTGCAACTTTTGTCCAGAGATGCTGGGAGACCTCAATGCCCTGCAGGAGCATATTCGTTGTTCACATGGCTTTCCCAGCCCAGTGGCCAAGGAGAGCAACGCCTTCTTCTGCCCCCAGTGCTTCATGGGATTTCTGACCGAGGCCACGCTAGAAGAACATGTCCGACAGACCCACTGTGATTCCGGCAGCTTGCGATTTGACTCCCCCATAGCGGTCACTCCCAAAGATCCCATCGTGGAGGTCTATTCCTGCTCGTACTGCACCAACTCTCCCATTTTCAACAGCGTCCTGAAGCTGAACAAACACATCAAAGAGAACCATAAGAACATCCCCCTGGCACTGAATTACATCAACAATGGGAGAAGAACCCACAGAGCGCTCAGCCCTTCATCCCCCATATCTGTAGAGCAGGCCACGCTTCTCAAACAGGGCAGCACTTCTTCCCGCTCAGCGAGTGAATTCATCTGCAACCAGTGCGGCGCTAAGTATACTAGTCTAGATCTTTTCCAGACGCACTTGAAGACTCACCTTGACGGTGGGTTGCCACAGCTCACCTGTCCACAGTGCAACAAAGACTTTCCCAACCAGGAGGCTCTGCTGAAGCATGTGACGGTCCACTTCACCATCACTTCCACATACTACATCTGCGAGAGTTGCGACAAGCAATTCACCTCGGTAGACGACCTGCAGAAACATCTTCTCGACATGCACACCTTTGTGTTCTTTCGCTGCACTCTCTGCCAGGAAGTATTCGACTCTAAGGTGTCGACTCAGCTCCATCTTGCAGTCAAGCACAGCAACGAGAAGAAGGTCTACCGCTGTACTTCTTGTAACTGGGACTTTCGACACGAGACCGACCTTCAAGTGCACGTCAAGCACAGTCACTTGGAAAACCAGGGCAGGGTGCACCGCTGCATCTTCTGCGGCGAGTCCTTTGGCACGGAGGTAGAGTTGCAGTGCCACATTACCACGCATAGCAAGAAGTACAACTGCCGCTTCTGCAACAAGGCTTTCCATGCCATTATCCTGCTTGAGCGTCACTTGCGTGAGAAGCATTGCGTGTTTGAAGGCAAAGCTCAGAATTGTGGCACCAATGGCTCTACAAGCGGTGGCGGCGACCCAGTTGCCAAAGATGAGACAGACCTGCAGGGTATCCTTACCAATAGCCACGGAGGAGCCGGTACAGGGGAGTCTCACAACAGCCATGATGGCAGCGAAGAGGACGTCGATTCCTCCGAGGTCATGTATAGCTGCGACATCTGTGGGGCATCCTACACCATGGAGTCCCTCCTGACCAATCACCAGCTCCGTGATCACAACATTCGCCCAGGGGAGAGTGCTATGCACAAGAAAAAGGCAGAAATGATCAAGGGGAGCCACAAGTGTAATGTTTGCTCTAGGACGTTCTTCTCGGAGGCTGGGCTCCGGGAGCATATGCAGACCCATTTGGGACCTGTCAAACATTACATGTGTCCCATTTGTGGGGAACGCTTCCCCTCCTTGCTTACTCTCACAGAGCATAAGGTCACTCACAGTAAGAGCCTGGACACGGGCAGCTGTCGAATCTGCAAGTTACCTCTGCAGAGTGAGGAAGACTTCCTGGAGCACTGTCAGATGCACCCAGACTTGCGGAACTCTCTGACCGGCTTTCGCTGTGTGGTCTGCATGCAGACTGTCACCTCCACCCTAGAGCTCAAGATCCATGGCACCTTCCACATGCAGAAGACTGGAGCCATGTCCACCAATCACCCTAGTGTTCGCTCTGCTGTCACCCACCACCAGCACCACCAAAACCAAAAGCTCTTCAAGTGTGCTTCGTGTCTGAAGGAGTTCCGCTCCAAGCAGGATTTGGTGAAGCTGGACATCAACGGACTGCCATACGGTCTCTGTGCCTCATGTGTGAGCGCTGCCGGTAGCAAGAGCTCCAGTCCAACCATAAATGGTGGAAGGCAGCAGCAGCAAGGGGTTCAAACGCCTGCCATCTCTGCCGCCGGATGGAGCCACGGCGAGAGTCTGAGCCCTGGCGGGGTGAAAGCAAAGGGCACCTCCTATTCCACATCATCCTCTTCATCAACATCCTCCACTGCCGTCAAGACACGGTGCTCCAGCTGCAATGTGAAGTTCGAGTCGGAAGCAGAGCTGCAGACACATCTTTCAACAGTGCACAGGGATCAGACAGGAGAGGGCAGCGGAGGTCAGCTGAGGACTCCTCAAGGATCACCCATGCCGAGAGTGAGCCCATCACAAAGTGAAGAGGTTAGAGATGATTTATTGTACTTCTGCATATTATACTGTTGCGCTCGTTCAGTGTGTGCTCACTAGTTGTCAGAGCAAGGCAGTGAAATAATAGAGCAGATGTTGACGTCGCATCCCCCATGACCGCATGACCACACCGCCCCCTTTTCCAGGACATGGCATCTTTTTGGGAATTAGAAAGCACTTTCTTAAATTGCCTGAAGGGGCTGGTTTTGCTTTGTTTTCATGGTGACATTTGCTTTCTGCAGGCTGCCCTCTGCTGCCCCCTTGCCCCCAGTGTCCTCTTTTTTAAAAACCAAAATATGGTCACTCTAATGTTACACCATATCAAAAGCATGTGAAAGTGAGAATGTATTGATTGTGAAGAGTAAGCATTTTTGTATTAGGATCTCATTTCAAACTTTACTCAAACGTTGTTATCTCTCTTTTTTGATGGCCAGAAGAAAACATACCAGTGCATAAAGTGCCAGATGGTCTTCCACAGCGAATGGGACATCCAGGTTCACGTGGCCAATCATATGATTGGTAAGTCTCAGAATACTCTCTTCTTTCTCTCCTATACCTTTGGTATATATATATATAGAGTATATAAAGTTTGGGATCACAGTGAAATGTTCTTGTTTTCAATGGAGTATCTTCCTTCCTTAACACAACAATGAACTGACGGGTCTCTAAAGAAAGTTGTTTCTTTCTGGTCATTTTGAGTCGGTCAGCAAGTCATCAACTGCTGATGCTTCAGATACTAAACTAACCTAGAATGTTGTTCCCTTTTATACTCACTTATTAGTAGAATGTTTTTCAGCTGTGCATCACAATTGAGCAAGAGTGTCCTAACAACCAGTCAGCCCAATAACATCCTTAACTTGGATTGGTGGTCGTACCAGGAGATTTAGACAGAGGACTGAGAATTACTGATAATAGAACTATATGCAAAATGAGCCTCTATACAAAAATAGACTTTAATACAAACATTTTTACTTTTTAAAAACATCTGATACACTTATATTAATTGTGAAATGGACAATATTGTTTGTGAATTTAAATTAAATTCTACAGTGATCCTAAACTTTTGAGCGGTAGTGTATATATATATACATATATATAAACTGCAAACATCTGCAGCTACTCTGTTACAGTCTACGCCTAAGCTGCCCATATGAATAGAAACTGCATTAAAATCTTTTTCACTCAAAGTATGTTTAATGCATTTGAAGTTTTTTTAGCTGATATAAGTTAAGAGTGTACTTCATTTTCCACTCTGGGCAGGCATCTAAGGACAAGCAGGAATCAGGATAAAGAATGATAGCATGGGGTATAACAGAAGAAATGAGATCCTGAGTAGTGAAAGAGTTGCATTTAAGATTGATTTATTCTGCGGATGCTTTGATTATTTATTCTGCTGATGACACAGAAATAGATTGGCATGAGTGGAAGTTGACCTTGTGTTTAAAGACTCTAAAACAACACAAGTTGCATGTCTTTTGAAACTATACAGTGTCCAGGAGAGATTTGACAGGGTCAGAGACTTTAGCTGAAAGTTCTCTACCAGCGAGGAGTCCATACTAGAGACATATATGTCGAAAACTGCTTCACTGCTATGGACAGAGAGGTATACTAACCCAACATGAACAATTCTAGTGAACCATCCTCGTGGCCAATCAGATTCAGGGTTTGTTAAGAAAGTTGCATAGCAAAAAACTCATTCCTTGATGTTGGATAAGAATGTTCTAAAGTGTCTGTGCTACTGTTTTGTAAGTCACCGAGCCAGGTTTGCTCAATGTTTGCTCTGTTGGTACTGTCTAATCTTTGCTTGTTGTGCTAGGGGGTGAGACGATAATTGGGTGGTGAGTGGGCGTTTTTTGTTGGAGAACAGCGTGAATTTTGCTATTGTGGGTTGTTTTCAAGGGTCATGGAGTTGTCTGATTTGGAAAAGGGCCTGAGGAAGGTAAGACTGGGCTGCAAGGAGGTCAGAGAGAAGACCAGATTCTAGGAGAAATTATTTATTTGTCATCATTAATCATTCAGAGCTGAGCAGTGCCGGACATTTAGATCTTAAGCCATTTGAAATAGGTATCGCAAAAGCCTAATGAGCTTCAGGACCACCTCAGTCTATCAAAGTCCCACATTTCAAATAGCTAATGAAAAACCAAACACAGGCATTGTCCACAGGCTACAGTCAAGACATGTTCATTAGAGGTGGAGCTGCAGAACTAAACATAGTCAAAACTCTCATTTGTCTGCAGTACAAGCTTTAATTGTAACATTTCTATGTTTTCTTCATATATGTACATTAAGAGAAGAAATCATGATATATATATATATATATATATATGTATATGTTAAATTATATTTTAAATGCTGGCTTATTGTTGTTATTGAAGTTCGAGAGAGTTTCACTATTTTTCCTGGCTCTAAATATTCAAACACACCCACAGCATCTGATATTGGTATTCAGGTGGAATATTGGAGAGTAAGATTCAAAATTGAAACAGACACGCTTTTCTTCGCCGGCGGTCCTTGGCTTTCTGAATTCTGCCCTCGCTTCTTCTTAATTCATTAATTTATTCGGTTTGTTTAGTGGATCTTTCATTACTCTGAATTATCTGGTGCCTTCCTTGGAAAAGGGGCTCAATGGACTGAAACAAAGTTGACTTTTATTGCATGGTGCTCTCAAAGTCTAGGCCTACTTTTTTTTTTTGAATAAGGCTGGTGAGTCTGTGAGGATACCTAGGGCTGGTGAGTCTGTGAGTAGATAACTCTTGTTCCTAAGACTAATCAATCTGTAAAACGCCAGTACTTTTCCCTAAGATGGGTGAATCTCCAAGGAGCCACAGTTGTCCCTAGGTCTGGTGGGTCTGTGAGGAGCACCACACTGAACCTGGTAAAGCCCACACATGTTGCTTAGACTAGTGAATCTGTGAGGAGTCAACACTTGTCCCTAAAAATAGCCAGTCTGGGAGGAAATCCAGCACGTCCTAAAGACTGGTGGGCGTATTAGTAGCATCAAACTCGTCCCTTAAACTAGTGAATCTGTGAGAAGCCCACACTTATCCCTGAGACTGGTGAATCTGTGGGGTGAGCACTCTCATCCCTAAGACTGTTGAATTTGAGGGCCCATGCTCATCCCTAGGACTGGTAAATCTGCGAGGAGCCCACATCCCTCCCTAAAACTGGCGAATCTCTGAGGAGACCACACATGTCCCTAAAACTGTTAAATCTGTGAGGTGACCACACTCATCCCCAAGACTGTTGAATCTGTGAGGGGACCACACTCATCCCCAAGACTGGTGAATCTGTGAGTAGACCCCTCTCATCCCTAAAACTGTTGAATCTGTGAGGTGACCTCATTCATCCCCAAGACTGTTGAATCTGTGAGAAGACCCCACTCATCCCTAAAACTGTTGAATCTGTGAGGTGACCTCACTCATCCCCAAGACTGGTGAATCTGTGAGGGGACCACACTTGTCCCTAAGACTGTTGAATCTGTAGGGGGACCCCACTCATCCCCAAGACTGTTGAATCTGTGAGAAGACCCCACCCATCCCTATAACTGTTGAATCTGTGAGGTGACCTCACTCATCCCTAAAACTGTTGAATCTGTGAGGTGACCTCACTCATCCCTAAGACTGCTGAATCTGTGAGGGGACCTCACTCATCCCCAAGACTGGTGAATCTGTGAGGAGACCTCACTCATCCCCAAGACTGGTGAATCTGTGAGATGACCTCACTCATCCCCAAGACTGGTGAATCTGTGAGGTGACCTCACTCAACCCCAAGACTGGTGAATCTGTGAGGGGACCACACTCATCCCTAAGACTGCTGAATCTGTGAGGTGACCTCACTCATCCCTAAAACTGTTGAATCTGTGAGGTGACCTCACTCATTCCTAAAACTGTTGAATCTGTGAGGTGACCTCACTCATCCCCAAGACTGTTGAATCTGTGAGGTGACCTCACTCATCCCCAAGACTGTTGAATCTGTGAGAAGACCCCACTCATCCCTAAAACTGTTGAATCTGTGAGGTGACCTCACTCGTCCCTAAGACTGTTGAATCTGTGAGGTGACCTCACTCATCCCCAAGACTGTTGAATCTGTGAGGGGACCCCACTCATCCCTAAGACTGTTGAATCTGTGAGGTGACCTCACTCATCCCCAAGACTGTTGAATCTGTGAGGGGACCCCACTCATCCCTAAGACTGTTGAATCTGTGAGGGGACCCCACTCATCCCTAAGACTGTTGAATCTGTGAGGTGACCTCACTCATCCCCAAGACTGTTGAATCTGTGAGAAGACCCCACTCATCCCTAAAACTGTTGAATCTGTGAGGTGACCACACTTGTCCCTAAGACTGTTGAATCTGTGAGGGGACCCCACTCATCCCTAAGACTGTTGAATCTGTGAGGCGACCCCACTCATCCCTAAGACTGTTGAAGCTGTGAGGAGACCTCACTTGTATGTCAATGTATATTAATAGCCCTGGTTGCATTCTAGTCCTCCTACAGAGTGTGGCTAGAATTTGTGTTTATGTTCTTGCACTCAGATGGGTTTTCAGTGTAAACGAAGCATGATAAGTGATTGTATACTTATTAGAATCAACTTGAATTAAAAGAAAACATTGAAATATACATCTGGCAGTAGAACTCAAATGTGCACATGCACAGATCTGACCCAGTGAACTTGTGCAAAGTGACAACTGTTAAAGAAACACTCATGAAAGACCGCTCGCTCACCAGCCACGCCAGACGACCATTCGCATACCGAAATGGGCGAAAGAGTCCAACTGGCATGGACCTAATGCACTCCTGATGCTCAGCAGCCTCCACCGCAGTCTCCCTCCTACAGTTTGGGGTGGGTGGGCGTTTGGTGGAGGGGGGCAAATCTGGACCGGACCGTAATTACTTCGCAGCCAGCGCGTGCCAGAAAAGCGTAAGTGGGGGAGGAAGCAAAGGCCTCATTTGGAAAAGGCTCTAAATGCCTTCTCCCTTGAAAAAAAGGGGACACTTTCTCCTTTTAATGGCCATCTGCACAGGAGAGGCGAAACGGGAGGCCGGGGGTCATCTCCGCTCAGCTGTCGCCGTTATTAGCGTAGGTAATGGAGCAGGCGCTCGGCTCTTTGGGGTGCTGTTCCCAACCCCGCGCTCCCTGCTTTATGGCTGTTGATTCACCCCGATAACTCTATATATAGACAATGTGATGCCACATAAAGCCAGCACAAAACAGAATAGCAAAAAAAAGGTACATCCTTTGAGTCTAATCTGAGACACGGTTGCTGTAGGAAAGCAGCTTGTGATGTGGCTTTGTCACTGTGTTCCACCGCTGGACTTGTCTTCCCAGTGACCTCACAACTCACTGTCAATACCCTAGCATGTTTGAGTGAGGGCCAGGGATGGTGGGAATGGGGTTGCTGTGGGGGTTGCAACATCCCCAGATTTTCGAGACTTCTGAAAATAGTTAAGACAGAATTATAAGAACTGCACACTGATTTTATATCATTTTAAGATTTAAGAGTTTTATTGTCATATTATCATAGCAGAACAGACAGTTACACTGTACAATATAAATCTTACTTTGCTGTTTCTCCATTCACCAATAGAAAAAGATAACAAAAAAGAAATAATAAAAATATATACCAAATATATAAAGCATAATAATATAAGTTGAAGTAAATAAAAGTATTTTTATAGTTAAAAAATAAAAATAAAAGTTACCCATATAGTGCAAATTGCAAGTAACAAATGTAAAGAAATGTGTTTTTTGTGCTAGTAGTGAATGTAAACAGTATTTGAGCATAGTGAAGACCTACGTGTGCTTGTTTTAGTGTGGAGTTTGCTTTTTTATGAATGCATTATCAACAATTTCCAGTAGCCATACATTCCCACTATCATTTAAAGTTTTATCTGGTCAACAACTTATTTCTTCCTCAATGAAGCACTAGGACTGACCCAGTATTGACCCATTTCTATTGACCCAATACTTTATTGCAATTACTAGGAATTACCACATGTATCATATGAACATTATAGAGCTTTACGTGGTGTTTCTTTCTAAAAGAATGATACTTCCACAATAAACATCAATCATTTTTTCCATTAAACAGCTGTCGCAGTCAGTCTATCTATTGACGCATGGTTCCTGATAGGCCACTGAAGTGCTCTATGCTGCAAAAGGAAACTTATAACATCCTAATCAGGTTGGTTGGTGGTGAGGAGAGCGGCATGTGTGGGAGGGAGGGGGAGAATGTGGCCTTGGCCTGAGCCAGTAGCCCCTGAACGCCTAGGGAGTGAAGCCTGCAGTGCTCGAGGTCCAGATGGATCCATCCACATTTGCCGTACAGCTGGTCGCTCTGATCAGGGACTCGATGTGATACTCCTATCGAGCTGTAGGAGAAGGGAAAAAAAAGAAAGAAAGGGGAAAAAAAGTCATTGCCACCGACCAAGGAGCAATTTCGAAGCGGGCCAGAAGACAGCTGGCCTCTCTTTAGTTTGGAGTTTGCTGGCATGGCCCACTCACACGACCAAAGGCATCTGATTTGTCACCAGAGAGAGGAGGAGAAGAGGAAGAGAAGGAGGGGAGGAGAGCAGAGGATTTATGCCTCTCTCAGCTGCTGTAGTTGCTTTCAAAGCTATCGTTGGCCTCCTTGTTTGTTTAAGATGTTTACTAATGCCTTCGTTTGCTCAGGATGCATTCTTCACTTCTCTCTACTCTCTCCGTGCACTCATGAAAACGCTCAGCCTTAATGTGTCGAGAGTTCAGTTTGTGTCCATTTGAATATGAATATGTGTGTTAAGAAGACCTCAGCATAGTCCAAATATTAATAAATGTGTATGGTCCCCCTAGTGGCCATTCATTCCACCAGAGGGATATACATTGACTAGGATATTTTTGAGTAATAAATTGTTTTGGTGATTCAGATTAGCTTGACTGTCAATGTGCTAAATGTTATGACTGTGTTGAGCTGCTAGAGAGCAATAGTGGGTGTTTGCAAACCTCCTGCTGTGAAGACAGTACATGCTTTGCCACAAACACAGCCTGGCTGATATCAGTCAAGTGGTCTTAATTTATTTCCACAATATAACTTATACACTTTGGACCTTACTATCGTTGTTCAGGCTCCAACACACAATGACTATGTAGAGAGCAGACACATGGCAGAGTGAAAACAAATACAGAATATATATGAAATGCACAGAACAATAAATATACATGACAAGATGCAGGAAAACTGGAACCTGTGAGGAGTGGACATTAGGAAGGAGTAGAGATGGTTGAGTTTAGGCAGCAAGGCTTTAGCCTAGCACCGACGCCCAACAACTAGAGAGCTTCTGGTTCTAGCAGCAGTCCACATCACAGCGTCTCCAACAGCCTGTATTGCAGCTGACCTCTGCTGTTTTCTGGTATCACTTAGGGTCTGACTATGATAGACATGTTCACCAGTGATACTGAAGTACATCTTGGGGGACATTGACTGAAAACTTGACTACAAGTAAGCAAGAACTATACTTTCAACACTCAAAGTGGCTGCTTCATGATGCATGCGAAGGGATGGATGGATATATATATATGTATATATATATATATATATATATATATATATATATATACACTACCGCTCAAAAGTTTGGGATCACAGTGAAATGTTCTTGTTTTCAATGGAGTATCTTCTTCCTGAACACAACAATGGACTGACGGGTCTCTAAAGAAAGTTGTTTCTTTCTGGTCATTGTGAGTCGGTCAGCAAGTCATCAACTGCTGATCTTCAGATATTAAACTAACCTAGAATGTTGTTCCCTTTTATACTCACTTATTAGTAGAATGTTTTTCAGCTGTGCATCACAATTGAGCAAGAGTGTCCTAGCAACCAATTAGTCCAATAACATCCTTAACTTGGATTGGTGGTCGTACCAGGAGATTTAGACAGAGGACTGAGAATTGCTGATAATATGACTATATGCAAAATAAGCCTCTTTACAAAAATATATTTTAATACAAACAATTTTATTCTTTAAAAATCATTTGATACACTTACATTAATTGTGAAATGGACAATATTGTTTGTGAATTGCGTTAAAATTGCATGAAATAAAATTCTAAAATGATCCTAAACTTTTGAGCGGTAGAGTGTGTATATATATATTTATATATGGAGCCATCCCAGCATCATTGGGCAAAGGCAGGGTAGACCATTGACAGATAGCCAGTCATATTTATAATCTATATACAGCTATATGTTGGTGCCCTGAAAGAATCAACAGAGCCAAAACAAGTACACACAACCTTCCTTCATGATCCGAAGACAAATGTGAAGGTCTTTATTGACAGATAAGCCGGTAAGAGTCAGACATCACAGCAGCGCTTCAGAATCCCCCCCCCTTTTTGACAACAGCATGAACTTTGACCCCCCAAGCTCCGTAGGAGCCTGTTTTTCCCTTCCAGTCCTCCTGCTGGGCCGAAACCTCTCGCTTACTCCTCGGCTACCCTGATGCGAGGGTTGTCGGGCACGAGGAAAAAAGGTCTAATCCCCCTCGGCTCCTCCTATCCTCCGAAAAATTCCCTCTGTTTTTTTTCTGGGCCGCCCTTTTTTTCCCCTTCCAAGCGGCTCGTGCCAAGCTGTCGGGCGGGCGACACTCTGAAGGACGGTCGCGAACTTTCACAAACAATTCGAAACAACATTCTGGGAAAGCGGATTCGGAGGGTCACCTTTTAGAGCGTTTTCTTGTGTGTTTTTTTTTTTTGGGGGGGTGGGGGGGGGTTGAAAGTGGCGAGGGCCCAAACTGAGCGCATGCCCGGGCTTCCGCCTGTCCGTGGCTCCAGGAGAGAGCGAGAGAGAGAGAGAGAGAGAGAGAGAGAGGGAGAGAGGGCGGTAGAGAGAGGCCTGGACGGATGGGTGGGAGGTGGTGGGAGGGCGACGGGGGTTTTAGGGGACAGAGTGGGGCGCACATTTGCTGTACAGCTGGCCTCTCTGTGTGAGGCAGAACATGGGCCGTTACCAAGCGAGCAGAGAGAGAGGAGAAGAGGAGAAACGGGAAGAGACGAGGTTCCGCCCCTCGTTCCCCCTCTTCCCTCGTTCCCTGCCTTCTGCTTTTAATCAAATTTGCTCCTTTTTCCAGACTGCCACCCGCCACCTCCCCTCCTCTGCTTTGCGAGGGACAGTGTGATGTACATCTGCATTGCATGCGTGCCCCAGCTTTATCTCCACTAAACAAAAAAAAAAAAGGGAAAGAAGAAGAAGACGTGATTTGTTGCCTGTAATAGAGACCGCAAATTATCCATGACACCATGTTGTCTGAGGGTCCCACGGGATTTGTTTTGAGTGATGACGTGTTGACTGTACGTCGCACTGAGGAGCATTAGTGGGAAAAAATACACCCCATCAAGACAGCGCCGTGAGGTTTGGGTGGTCCGCTACATACAAGGCTCCAAAGATTAATAGGATGTGGCATAACGTTATTATACAGAAGTGGGTATTTGCAGTCTTACGTAGTGGCGGGATGATAACTAAAACTTTAGCATCACAGTAATCAGTAAAGAAGCTCACTGACTCCACTGGCTGAATGCTTTACAGTGGTGGTGAATGGAACCAGGGGTCACCAGGTCTACATCACAAATACAGGCATTTTGTTTACTATTAAAACGGTGGTTAGTACGGTGGTGTAGTGGTTAGTATGGTGGTGTAGTGGTTAGTATGGTGGTGTAGTGGTTAGTATGGTGGTGTAGTGGTTAGTATGGTGGTGTAGTGGTTAGTATGGCGGTGTAGTGGTTAGTATGGTGGTGTAGTGGTTAGTACGGTGGTGTAGTGGTTAGTATGGTGGTGTAGTGGTTAGTACGGTGGTGTAGTGGTCAGTACGGTGGTGTAGTAGTTAGTACGGTGGTGTAGTGGTTAGTATGGTGGTGTAGTGGTTAGTATGGTGGTGTAGTGGTTAGTACGGTGGTGTAGTAGTTAGTACGGTGGTGTAGTGGTTAGTTATGGTGGTGTAGTGGTTAGTAAGGTGGTGTAGTGGTTAGTATGGTGGTGTAGTGGTTAGTATGGTGGTGTAGTGGTTAGTAAGGTGGTGTAGTGGTTAGTATGGTGGTGTAGTGGTTAGTACGGTGGTGTAGTGGTTAGTACGGTGGTGTAGTGGTTAGTATGGTGGTGTAGTGGTTAGTGTGGTGGTGTAGTGGTTAGTACGGTGTTGTGGTGGTTAGTATGGTGGTATAGTGGTGAGTACGGTGGTGTAGTGGTTAGTATGGTGGTGTAGTGGTTAGTATGGTGGTGTAGTGGTTAGTATGGTGGTGTAGTAGTTAGTATGGTGGTGTAGTGGTTAGTATGGTGGTGTAGTGGTTAGTATGGTGCTGTAGTGGTTAGTGTGGTGGTGTAGTGGTTAGTATGGTGGTGTAGTGGTTAGTATGGTGGTGTAGTGGTTAGTATGGTGGTGTAGTGGTTAGTACGGTGGTGTAGTGGTTTGTATGATGGTGTAGTGGTTAGTATGGTGGTGTAGTGGTTAGTATGGTGGTGTAGTGGTTAGTACGGTGGTGTAGTGGTTAGTATGGTGGTGTAGTGGTTAGTATGGTGGAGTGGTGGTTAGTAAGGTGGTGTAGTGGTTAGTATGATGGTGTAGTGGTTAGTATGGTGGTGTAGTGGTTAGTATGGTGGTGTAGTGGTTAGTACGGTGGTGTAGTGGTTAGTATGGTGGTGTAGTGGTTAGTATGGTGGTGTAGTGGTTAGTATGGTGGAGTGGTGGTTAGTAAGGTGGTGTAGTGGTTAGTACGGTGGTGTAGTGGTTAGTACGGTGGTGAGTAAGGTGGTGTGGTGGTTAGTACGGTGGTGTAGTGGTTAGTACTGTCTCCTCACAGTAAGATGATCTGGGTTGGATTCCTGGTCTGGGTGGTTCTGTGTGGAGTGTGTATGTTCTCCCGGTGTTTGAGTGGGTTCCTCCGGGTACTCCAGTTTCCTCCCACAGTCCAAACACATGCATGTTAGGCTGGTTGGTCACTCTAAACTACCCGTAGGTGTAAGTGTGTGTGTGAATGTTGGCCATGTGATGGACCGGCAACCTCTCCAAGGTGTACCCTGCCTTCGCCCGATGCCGCTGGGATTGGCTCCAGGCCCCCCGTGACCCCAACTAGTGAGATAAAGCGGGAGATAATGGATGGATGGATGTTGTAGGCCACAATCTCAAAACTATCATAAAACAATGCAGTACAGTGCACCATGTTAGGCAGTGTATTTGTAGTTTTCTCTTTCTGTGAGGAGAGAAAGTTCAACTCTTCAGACGTCTGGTTCCCATCACCACCACTGTGAATGATTCTGACTCGGTACGTTTCTCTAGAGCACTCTGTATGACCTTGTTTACATCTTAAACATTTCATTTAGCAGGCCATTCATTTTTACGGGCCATGGAAAATCTCTATGAACCCTAACCTGAAAAGGAGTGAAAAGTCAATAAAGTCAATATTGTGACTGTCCTCTAAAAATCTCTAATTTTGTAGATTTTTGTTTTTCTTTATCATTTCAGCAAAGCAGCTGTAGAATGTTCTTGTCTTTTCCTTTTTAAAGTATTTTGCAGATACTTGTTTGTCCTTGGACAGCGATGCTATAGTGCAAACAAAGATATGTCTGAATATAAACAATATTTCTTAACATGACTCCCCCTGTAAGCATGTACTCTCTCTCACTCTGTCTCTCTCTCTCTCTCTATATATATATATATATATATATATATATATATGTGTGTGTGTGTGTGTGTGTGTGTGTGTGTGTGTGTGTTTGTGTATAGTGAATAATATAGTATTCATTATAAATTTAGGAGATACTAGTTGTTTTAGGGTAGGGACAGTATATTACAAAGAAAGATATTGTTGTTTAAATTGAGAACTATGTGTTAAGTTGAGTCCAAAATGGTAACTTTACATAGAGGAACCAGATTTTTTTTTATTTATTAATAACTTTAAAAGTAATTACTAAGCATATTTAACACAATGTAAACAGCAGCTCATATGATAAAGAAAAATACAAAAATTGTGATAACATGTTTTTTTATGGACAGCAACGATACATTTTAAGTAAACAATATATATATATATATATATATATATATATATATATATATATATATATATATATATATATATATATATATGTGTGTGTGTGTGTGTGTGTGTGTGAATATTATATAAAACATTCAAACTGTTTAAAAGATGAATGTACTCATATGCTGCCGCTTTGCCCATCTTTGTGTCCCCTTCTTAAAGCGAAGGGGCTCATCCCCTAAAATAATCTACCGGTCAGTCATAAAGCTGTGGATCCAGTATTGGTCACTGGCATTTCCAACTGCGGCCTCCCCTGAGACCAAGAGTCAGTAAAAAAATATATCCAAAATATGTCTATCTATCTATCTATCTATCTATCTATCTATATATATATATATATATATATATATATATATATATATATATATCACAAATTTCATTCAGGCACTGTGTAAATGAGATCCCCTTCCTCAGACCTGCAGCACATATCCTCTCATATCTGAAACATACATTGATAATTAAAGCAGTAATGTAACCCAGCACAGTAGGTGATGTAGAAGCAGTACAGCTTAGTGTCTCCTGCCTATGATACTGACATGGCTAATCTCAGATATGGAGTCAAAACACATTTTTATCCCTGATCATTGACCTTCTTTCACTACAGTTTATTTTAATATATATATATACAGTATATTTATTTCCAACAGCCACAAATAGAAGGTGCCTCGGTTCTCCCTGAGGTAAGAGGAGGAGCAGAAAGAAAATGGAGAATGAAGAGCATTAAGCATAGTCGTGTGGGCACTAGCACTCCTCGTTCCCTCGGTGCGCACCACATGAGCGAGAGAGGAAGTGAGGGTGAAGGAGAGACGGAGAGAGAGAGGTATAAACCATCGAGCAGGAAGGTGTGTGTAATTGCTTATTAACAGAGCCACACTCCACTGCACAGAGGTGATTGCACTAACGAATGGAGAGGTGTTATTAATCACCAATTAATAAAAGCAGGCGGGAGGGGGGCGGCCGCTCGCTTTACACTACGCATGACCTGCGCCGCATGCTCCGAGCCACTCGGCCCTATTCTTTATCTCATTTCCTACAGAACCCGTCCTCATCTAAACGTTTAGTACATTGTCTTCCTGCCTGACTGTGTATCTGTCTGGACAGCACATATAATAAATACCTGTTTTGTTGTCTGAGATTGTTTATGTTGTATAATATCAGGGCTATAGCTGACAACTGTCCACCAGTATCCAGATACCCTCTATACTTTTTCTATCCTTCTTGTTTCTCAGTGACCAATAAATATTCCCTCCGTCCGTAGCAACAAAGTATGTGTGTTTCAGGAAGATACGTTTAGTAGATACTTGTTTGTCTTTGGACAGCAATGTTATAGTACAAACAAAGATATTGTTGTGGTTTAGATTAAGACATATGTCTCAACAGGACACCAAATTTTTTTCCAAGCTGTTTTGGAGCACTTCTATTGGTCCATGCAGCATGAAATTTTTACCCAATGTAAATGCCTACTGTCGTGTTCAAATGATGTAGAAAACTCAAAATCGGCAAAAATTATGATACATGTTTTTCATTGGACAGCGATGATATAATAATAATAGTCAGACTGTTTCAGTGATTGTTGTTCTCATATTTGTTGTTTAAAATCATTTATGTTTCATAATTTCAGGTCTAAAGCTGAATAATTTGGCACTGGCTCTCAAACCTTCTATGTTCACCACCATCCAGATACCCCCTTGTCTTTCTAGCATACTTCTTCTATCTTTCTTTTTTCTCAGTGACCAATAAACATTCCCCCCATCCGTAGACTTTATCGTATGTGTGTTTCAAGAAGATATGTTTAGTAGATACTTGTTTGTCTTTGGACAGCAACAGTATAGTACAAACCAAATTATTGTTTGGTTTAAATTGAGACATATGTCTCAATGGGACACCTTAGTCCCTGCAAGTACTCACTGAGTATATCTCTCTCTCTCTAGAGGACATAAACTGTCTTTACTTTTAATGTAAGTCAAAGAAGCTGGAGGTTTTTCTAAGCTATTTCTGAGCAGTTTAACTTTTTTTTAAAAGTTTTTTATCTTTCTATCTATCTATCTATCTATCTATCTATCTATCTATCTATCTATCTATCTATCTATCTATTTCTATTGGTCCTTTCATCATTAATTGTCGCACAGTGTAAATGGCAGCTCGTGTTTGAACCATGTTGAAAAAGAAATTTGATAAAAATGAAGATATAATTATGTTAGATGTGTATGTCATATGTAATAGTCAGACTCTTTCAGTGATGATTGTTCTCAATATGTCTGTCTGACTGTATATCTGTATGGACAGCACATATAATTAATAGCTCCTTTGTTGTTTGAGATTGTTTGTTTTATAATATCAGGTCTATAACTGTCACCTCAGCTAATTTGCACCAGCATTTCAAACCTGCCTATGTCCACCAACATCCAGATACTTTTTCTATCCTTCTTTTTTCTCAGTGACCAGTAAATATTCCCTCCATCCGTAGCATTCGTTGTATGTGTGTTTCAGGAAGATACATTTAAGAGATACTTGTTTGTCTTTGGACAGCGACGATATAGCACAAAGATATTGTTGTGGTTTAAACTGAGATACATACTGTATATAATATTCAGACTGTTTCAGTGATGATTGTTCTCATATGTCTGTCTGACTGTGTATCAGTCTGGACAGCACATATGAAAACAGGCTCTTTGGTTGATTGAAATCGTTTATGTTTCATAATTTCAGGCCTATAGCTGACTGATGTGGCACTGGCACTCAAACTGTCTATGTTCACCACCATCCAGACTCCTCCTCGTCTTTCTAGCATTGTGTATGTGTTTCAGAAAGACTTGTTTGGTAGAGACTTGTTTGTCTTTGGCCGACGATATAGTACAAACAAAGATATTGTTGTGGTTTAAATTGAGACATATGTCTTAACAGGACACCTTAGTCCCTGCAAGTACTCATTGAGTATCTCTCTCTCTCTCTCTCTCTCTCTCTCTCTCTAGAGGACATAAATTGTCTTTACTTATAATGTAAGTCAATGAAACTTTCATCATTAATTGTCACACAGTGTAAACGGCAGCTCATGTGTTCGAACCATGTCGAAAAAGAAATGTTATAAAAATGAAGATATGATTATATTAGATGTGTATGTTATATATAATATTCAGACTGTTTCAGTGATGATTGTTCTCTATTTGTCTGTATGTCTCTGTATCTGTCTGGACAGCACATATAATTAATAGCTCTTTTGTTGTTTGAGATTGTTTATGTTGTATAATATTAGGTCTATAACTGCCAACTCGGCTAATTTGGCACTGGCACTCAAACCTGCCTATGTCCACCAACATCCAGATACCCCCTATACTCTTTCAAACCTTCTTGTTTCTTAGTGACCAATAAATATTCCCTCCATCCGTCGCCTTTGTTGTATGTATTTTTTAGGAAGATACGTTTAGTAGATACTTACAACAATATAGTACAAACAAAGATATTGTTGTGGCTTAAATTGAGACATATGTCTCAACAGGACACCAGCCCATTTTTTCAAACGATGTAGAAGATACTGAAGATACCGTATATTAGATGTGTATGTTATATATAATATTCAGACTGTTTCAGTGATGATTGTTCTCATATGTGTGTATGTGTATCTGTCTGCACATATAAAAAACATCTCTTTTGTTTTATGAAATCGGTTATGTTTTATAATTTCAGGCCTATAGCTGACTAATTCAGCACTGGCACTCAAATCGTCTATGTTCACCACCATCCAGATACCCCCTCATCTTTCTAGCATACTTCTTCTATCTTTGTCTTTTCTCAGTGACCAGTAAGTATTGCCCCCATCTGTAGACTTTGTTGTATGTGTTTCAGGAAGATACGTTTAGTAGATACTTGTTCGCCTTTGGACAGCAAAGATATTGTTGTGGTTTAAATTGAGACATACGTCTCAACAGGACACCAGCCCATTTCTTCAAACGATGCAGAGTAACTGAAGCTACCATAAATTAGAGGTGTATGTTATATATAATATTTAGACTGTTTCAGTGATGATTGTTCTCATATGTCTATCTGACTGTGTATCTGTCTGGACAGCGTACGTTAAAACTCAAACCGTCTATGATCACCAGCATCCAGATACCCCCTCGTCTTTCTGGCATACTTCTTCTATCCTTCTTTTTTCTCAGTGACCAATAAATATTCCCCCCATCCGTAGCTTTTGTGTGTGTGTTCAGGAAGACATGCAGCCGCTTCAATTTGGTGGAGACGCAGGAGGCCATCAATTATTAATTGACCTACATGAAGTACCTTTATGCACATCCCAGTCATGTCTAGTAGTTACATGGCAACCTTTCTTTCCCCACTATTGGAAACGACTCTCGTTCGTATTGTGTGTGCCTTGCAGAAGGTGACAAAACATAGAAAGGGTTGCCAAATAATTTCACGTTCAGCCTCCTTGGAGTAGCTGGTTTGGGCATGAATGAGTGGTTAACATCAGCAGTGTTGATTGTGAAAACTGTGGATGTGCTGTCTTTACTGTTGGCTGTTCATATCCAAGCACTCTGTACTGCTCTGTGTAGTTTATCCAGATCACTGGTCTCCAACCCTCCTCCTACAGAACCTACATCTGATCCAGCTAATCAACCTCTATTCTCAACCTATCCCTGATTGGCTGGTTCAGATGTAAGTTAAGTAAGGGGCGCGGCGGCTTACAGGTTGGAATTAAACTCTTCAGGAAAGATGCTCTCCAGAAGCAGAGGGTTGGAAACCATTGACCTAGATTGATACTTGTGTTCATTCCAACAGCTTGCAGCACACAGGAGAAAGCACTGAGGGCAATATAGCTGTTGTTATAGTGGTATAGCTGTTAACATAGAAACTGGTAGAAATATTAGCCCAGTTTAAATCTTTGGTCTTCTTTGGTCTTCCAGATGTTATAGTGTTAGAGATGTTATAGAGAATATCTCATGTCACCATTCTCAAATTCTGCCACTCCAATCGAGGACTTTCAGAGAGGTTGCTTGTGATGCAGGCGTCAAAAAGATGAAACTTCTGTAAATTCATGAGCAAGTAGTGTAAAAACAGAATCAGAATCAGAAATACTTTATTGATCCCAGGGGGAAATTGCAGTTATTACAGTAGCAGCCTGTTATGTAGAAGAATAAACACTCTAATAATAATTTACAACAAAAAAGAAATGTACAATATGTACACATATATAAAGTCTTATAATACAAAAGAAGAATAAAATATAAAGTGACTGTGGCTATAATAATAAGTACAGATATACTGTATACAGCAGGACGAGTTTAGAAGAAGGAAAGTTGGAAGTAGGAAGTTGAAAGTAGGAAACCTGACAAACAGTGTTTTCCAATGTAAAGAATACACACTCGATGTGCTGTATTTGTGACATTGTCAGGGACTGATCAGGCTCCACTCTTATTAGCTCTTTTTAAATGCTTGTATTCGTGCAGCCTTGCAGACTTAACTTGATATCCTTAAGCACATCCCAGAACATAATTCCCAAGTCCCTAAGACTGGAACTAATGAGTTTTAATTTTTTTGACTGAGCATTCCAGTGATTAGTGGTGGCAAAAGGGGCAGGAATCAAAGAACGAGCAATAAGAAGGGCTGTAATGATACACTCTACTCACAATGCAGTGTGATTCACGATGCTGGCCTCATGATACGAGTTTCTCATGACTTTTTTTTAACAAAATTGAACTGAACACAAATTATGACAAAGTTTAGTTATTAATACTAGTTGTTAGTATTATTTATCTATAAGAAAACTACTATTTTGCTTATCTTATGTTTACCAAAGTAAATTCAAGTGAATACAGACTTATAAAAAGTGAGAAGTCTATTAAATCATTATTAAATAAAATAAGCCAGTTGTAGTTGTAGCTGCTGATTCAAAAGGCTATCAATTCATTTTACATCTCAATTGATTTCAGTCGTGGCATATTTATATCAAGCGGTGCATCGTTACATCCCCACCAATGTGTTTTTCCACATACAAGAAGTAACAGGGTGGTATAATGCAGCGCAAGTAGAGCAGAGGCACATTTCTTCTGCTAGTTACGTTATATCTGGCTTACACTATGATTTCAGGGCTAGTTCACCTTCCTCTGTTTCATCTCTAAACGTAGCCAGTTCTGGGACGATCTGAAGTCCTGTTTAAGCTCTGGTAATGTTATGTAAGTGTGTGATTTGATTGTTTACCTCTGACCTTTAATAACCCCAAATAGCCTGAATTAAAACAATGCATAGACGTGTATATCAGCATCTTGCGACACACTTCTGGATAAAAACAACACAATGTGCAGGTAAGTGGCATGTAGACTAGCATTAGGCTAATAAAGTGGGCTCATTCAATTTACGACATCCTGCCCTACAAGACAGAAAGCACGTTGTTTTGCTGGAGGCCTCCTTGTAATTTGGCGACCATTAAAAAAGTGAGTTTCAGTAGTCTAGCCATAAACTTGAGAAGAAATGGTGTAATCAAGCTCAATTTTATCTGATAATCTTGTCCTAAAGTCGTCAGGTGCTTGTTTGAATTTTCTCGTTTCACCTTAAATGGTGTAGCAGTTATAAAATCTCTTAAAACACCAGATTGTTTACTGAAAATTTGAATAGGAAGCTGGTGAAAAGGAAGCTAATTTATTTCTTCTTTGTTCACTGTTACCCGGTTTCGTTACTACATTACTGAGTTTCAGGATTCAGGAGTTTGGAGAATTCTAGAAAGTAATTTACTCAAAAATGATCCCTTATTAGGCCAAACTACAAACATGGCAGATTCATACTGGATTAAAATCACACAGGTCATCGGTAATCACTCAAATTATACCACGTCCCCAGATTGATCTAATCCCGCTCTAATATGTTTGAGACTGTCCTGGTGTGGGCTTAGTATTAGCTTATCTCAGTCTTTCTGATCTACTTACAGTCATTAAACATTATTTCCGATTCAGCATCCAATCACATTGGGGACAACGATCGTCTCAAATGATTCTCAGTCTTTACAAAAGAGCAGAGCTCTCAGTGGTTCCACAGTGTCTACAGGGTCTCTCTCAACCCCAACCACCCCCCTTCCTACTGCCACCGCTGGAAAGAATCCTACAGTGCTGAAAATGTTTTTTATTCTTAGCAGCATTGTCTATATCATCTCCTTTAGCCATTTCACTGTAACATGCACACACTTCTAGCACGGCAGCCTGTGGCACGCCGTCATCCACCATGTTTTGATCTCATGTCATGATTGCTTTTAAGAAATTCAATGAGATCCCAGGTTCTAAGAGCCAGACCAGTTGGCTGGGGCTCTTGTGTGTGAACATGATCTGAAGGGGGTGTTTTGTTCTGGTCCATACTTGTAGTATTCGAGGCTTTGATGACTGAAGAACCACCAGTGACATAAAAGGTGTGGAACCTGTCATTGTATTGGGTTTTAACTAGAGATGGAAGGATCGATCGGTTATGTATCGGTATTGGTATTTTTAATCAAAATATGTGATCTGTGATTGGCAGATATTTCTCTAATTTAGCCAATCCCAAGAGCCGATCGATGACATTAAACAAATGAGCTTAATTTCTGTATTTCCAGCTAGTGTTTCATCCAGAAAGAGGAGCCCTCCTTGAAACCCCCTCCGGGCAGATTCCTGCAATTCCTATCTGAACCACTAGGTGTAAATACATACCCTTTCATTTTCCACAGACTGACTAAAGCATGCACTTATAAAACATGTTGTCCGTCTGGCAGTGTTTTACCATATGTGACTCAGACTCTCATCCAGGGTGGTCTGTAAAATATGAAAAATCAACGTGTCTGGTGGGGGAACCAAGACATTTAACACTACTAATCTGATCGGGCACTTAAGAGTACACCACACAGCTGTATACAGTGAGTATCAGCAAACAGCAGAGCTAGCACGCACAGCTAGCACAAAACAAATAATCTAGAACACCATACAGACCAGATCTGACCGGTACGAACAGAACAGCAGCAACAGTTCAAGATCTTTATTTATTGATTACGGCTTTTAGTTTAAAATAACAGAGTCTGAGTTTAATGACTGCAGTTTTTACTGTATTTATTTAATTAGCTTTTTTCGTTTTAAATTTCAATTGAATGATTGCAGTATTGGTGATATTTGTTTGATGTACTTTGTTTATTTACTGTAAATTTAGTTAAAAATATTATGCTGTTTAATATGAGCTCGTTAAAAATGGTAATAATCCAGTTTCTACCATGTTTCATGACTTGCTTGCGCTAATAACTACATGTAGCTCTGCTCTGTGCATATAGCCCCGCCCTCGATCGGTATCGGCTATCGGCCGATCGTGCTGAAAGCTGATCGATGATCAGAATCGGCCTCAAAAACGCCGACTTTATAACGTTAGCTGTGAACAAATTCTACCAATGCACTTTAGTTGGAGCCCCAGATGTGTCCATCACGGTCTTCGCTGTTCATTGTCTTTGAAAGGGACTCTTCTTCACCTCCATGACTTTATTCAACTCTCTCGTGCCACCAGAGGCTGGAGCCTCTCTGTGCTGTCGGCGCGAGCTCGCGTTATGTTTTATTGATAGTGGGCGGCGAGGGGGTGCATTACATTAACAGCGCTAATGCCAGGCCTTGTTCTAAAGTGCCATATAAATACTGAATGTTCAGGATTAACCTCCAAGCTACCGGCACCCCTCCAGGGAAGACTGGCATGTCACAGATGCTGGAGAATTGGAAGAAGCGGGGAGGTATCTGCCCAGGTTCGGCTCGTAGTGTTAGGTCTTCCTGCAGGCCACACACATGGGAAGGTAGTGACGGGTCATGCAAACACATCTGAAACCAGCCATAGACCCAGATTAGAGAGAGAAGCCGGGGTTGCAGCACAGGGTCTTATCCTGGATGAACTCTCACTCTTCATGTAGTCCGTTTGTTTGGTTGGACGTTCTGTTTTTTCTCTTCCTTTGTGTACAAAGTCAAGACCGAGACGTTGTTCATGACTAGATCATTGGCCTCAGTTGGTCAGCTTTTAAAGGCCAGGTGTTGGAGAAGCATCAGATATCGTACCAAGACATCGGATGCAAGTGCTAGGTTATTTTATTAACAACAGTCTGGGCGAGTCAGGTCAAATCTAAGATGCAGAAATAAGAAAGAGTAATCTGAACGTCAAGAAACAGTCCACAGAAGAGGCGGGCAGATATCAAAAGAGCAAATCAAGAGCTGGAAAGTAAAGAAGTAGAGACAGAGGGAAACTCGAGGGTTAGTAATCTTTAGTAACACAAAAGACTCACTGTTGTATTGTTCTAACAAGACCATAGCATGGTATAGCATCCAGTACACTCCCCAGTTCATCCATCTCTGCAAACTAAAACAGCCTGTTTTAAATTGATTGGCTTTATGATGTCACAAACACAAGCTACCAATAGCAGTGTAGCTCCACCCCTTTCACACCAAAGGTTTTAAGGACTGTTTCTGTCCAGACTACTATTTGATTGAGGCGCAATGCATGGCAGTTACCCAGAACAGAGCTCATTTACATATATTATACTATTATATAAAGACACAGTAACAAGAAGAGTCAGTTTAATTCTAAGGGATAAAGAGATTCTACACCTGTAAAGTACAAGAAGAATGAAAAATGCATGAAGTTTATGTCTTGTACTAAATAACAGGAAGGAATAGTTTTGGGCACCTACTGCACTGGGGTGTATGATAATATTGGAAATACTGAATATTGCAATTCTATGTTTTGTAATAGTCTATCAGTTCTCTAAAACACAGTATTGATTTTTAATCAGCAGTTTACTGTCAACGTTTGTGGCAGACAGAGGTTTCATTTTGTGTTACATTTAAACCCCCGACTGCTACATAACAGTGTTCTTCAGTATTAGACACTTTCACTCCAACATAAACATGTAGAGTAAGGGCGCTCAGTGAACCTGAACATTAGCAAACATATATATATATATATATATATATATATATATATATATATATATATATATATATATATACATATATATATGGCGGCACAGTGGTGTAGTGCTTAGCACTTTCGCCTCACAGTATGATGGACTGGGTTGGATTCCCGGTCCGGCCCGTTCTGTGTGGAGTGTGTATGTTCTCCCCGTGCTTGAGTGGGTTTCCTCGGATACTCCGGTTTCCTCCCACAGTCCAAACACATACATGTTAGGTAGATAGGTCACTCTAAAATTGCCCATAGGTGTAAGTGCGTGTTGGCCATGCGATGGACTGACCATGGTGTACTCCCTCTTTGTTTGCCCGATGACGCTAGGATTGGCTCCAGCCCCCCCGTGACCCGACTAGTGGTATATATATATATATATATATATATATATATATATATATATATATATATATATATATATATATATATATATATATATATATATGTGTGTGTGTGTGTGTGTGTAGTGATATATTTTAATTTAAATTATAGTTTTAATTATTTAAAAAATTGAGATATATTGCCTTGCTTACAGTATCACAGTTGAATTACAACCCCTGCATTATAATATGTATCGTATCACAGCACTATACAGCACATCAACTATCAGTGCTCCCAAGCCAAGATTCTGTAGATGTTTTGGGTCTTAAGAACCACTAAATCAGACACCAGTCAGCCTCACAATACAGGATAAAATCATTCTCATTAAAAAATGATGTTGTTTACTTTAGTGAGTGTGTATGACGGCCTTTGTTTCAGTATGAATTACATGGTAAGAATTTTACTGTATGCGTGCCTGTGTTTGTTTAGCGTGCACGTGTGCGAGGTGCTCCTCTCCGCAGCGCTTGTGCTTTAATAATAAGGTGAGCGGAGTGAGTTGGTGCGGCTGGGCGCCAGGCACATGGCCGGCCGTGGCAAGGTCAACAGCGCAGGAGAGGGGCAGTTACTGCACCCTTCACTCCTGCAGCTGAGAGAGGAGAGGGCCAGCCATCTGTCCACTCCTGCCTGCCATACCCGCAGAGCACACACACATACTCACACTCTCAAATGACACATACATACAGCCCATACCAAAACTGTGTCACCGACACTACACCAACTTTACCCAGCCACAAATTCTAGTGATCAAATAATAACCGTCAGTATAATATCATTCAAGTAGATGAAGAAATAGTTATACTAGGCTTAAGTAGTTATACTAGGCTTAAGTTACTGATATGAAGTCTCTGTGTGTTCGTACATTAACATACTCTCACTACAGTACCCAGCATGCTTTACACAAATACAAGCACTGTTAAAGAAATCTGCTAGCGTTGCTACTGATGTAGAGGGTAAACAATTTAGATGCAACATTGTACTTCCCAGCAGAAGTGTTATCTGGCAGCAGCAAATAAAAATATAAAATTTAGGCTTAAGATAACTAACTAACTTGTTGTATATGTTTCTATATATAACATTAAAGTATTATTCTACTGTTACATGTTGTTACATGTTATTTTACTCTCATTCAAGAAGATTTTCTAGTATTTGTTGCAAGAAGGCATGTTTACAACAGATATAGCAGCAACACAGACATAAAACAAGACCTATGAGTATCTTAAGCTTAAGATAACATACTTACTTGTTGTATATGGTTCTATATAGAACATTATGGTGTTATTCTTAAATGTTACATGTTATTTTACTCTCATTCAAGAAGATTTTCTAGTCTTTGTGGCAAGAAGGCACGTGTACAACAGATATAGCAAACCACAGCCATTACGACAATACACTTAAGCTTAAGATAACTAACTAACTTATTTTATATGGTTTTCATTTTTTTCTGGTCTTTAGACCAGAGCATAGGAGGCAAGAATGCATGTTTACAACAGATATAGCAACAACACAGACATAAAACAAGACATATCAGTATCTTAAACTTGAGATAACTAACTAACGTGTTGTATATGGCTCTATATAGAACATTATAGTGTTCTTGTATTGTTACATGTTATTATATTTTATTTTCCTCATATTCAAGAAAAGTTTCTGGTCCTCAAACCACACTGTAGGAGGCAAGAAGACATGTTTACAACATATATAGCAACAACTTATACATGTTTTTAAGACCTATGAGTATGTTAAGCTTAAGATAACTAACTAACTTGTTGTATATGGTTCTATATAGAACATTATAGTGTTATTCTTACATGTTACATATTATTACATGTTATTTTACACTCATATTATTTCTGGTCTTTCTGGCAAGAAGACATGTTTACAACAGATATAGGAACAACATAGACATAAAACAAGACTTATGACTATCTTAAGCTTAAGATAACTAACTAACTTGTTGTGTATGGTTCTATATAGAACATTATCATGTTCTTCTATTGTTACATGTTATTTTCCTCTCATGTTCAAGAAATGTTTCTGCTCTTCAAACCAGACTGTAGGTGGCAAGAAGGCATGTTTACAACAGATATAGCAACAACATAGACATAAAACATAAAAATTATGATTTTTTTTCTAGTCTTTCCGGCAAGAAGGCATGTTTAAAACAGATATAGGAACAACACAGACATTAAGACAAAACACTTATGACTATCTTAAACATAACTAACTAACTAACTAACTAACTAACTAACTAACTAACTAACTAACTAACTAACGTGTTGTATATGGCTCTATATAGAACATTATAGTGTTCTTGTATTGTTACATGTTATTATATTTTATTTTCCTCATATTCAAGAAAAGTTTCTGGTCCTCAAACCAGACTGTAGGAGGCAAGAAGACATGTTTACAACATATATAGCAACAACATATACATGTTTTTAAGACCTATGAGTATGTTAAGCTTAAGATAACTAACTAACTTGTTGTATATGGTTCTATATAGAACATTATAGTGTTATTCTTACGTTACATATTATTACATGTTATTTTACACTCATATTCAAGATTTTTTTCTGTTTTTTCTGGCAAGAAGACATGTTTACAACAGATATAGGAACAACATAGACATAAAACAAGACTTATGACTATCTTAAGCTTAAGATAACTAACTAACTTTTTGTGTATGGTTCTATATAGAACATTATCATGTTCTTTTATTGTTACATGTTATTTTCCATCAAGAAATGTTTCTGGTCTTCAAGCCAGACGGTAGGTGGCAAGAAGGCATGTTTACAACAGATATAGCAACAACATAGACATAAAACATAAAAATTATGATATTTTTTTTTAGTCTTTCCGGCAAGAAGGCATGTTTAAAAAAGATATAGGACATTGAGACAAAACACTTATGACTATCTTAAACATAACTAACTAACTAACTAACTTGTTGTATATGGTTTTATATAGAACATTATAGTGTTCTTGTTACATGCTACATGTTACATGTTACAAAATTCTGGTTTTCTTTAGGAGACAAGAAAGCATGTTTACAACAGTTATAGCAACAACATAGACATAAAACAAGACTTATGAGTATCTTAAGCTTAAGATAACTTGTTGTATATGGTTCTATATAGAACATTAAATGTTACAAAATTCTGGTTTTCAAACACACTGTAGGAGGCAAGAAGGAATGTTTACAACAATAGAGACCTCAAGACAAGACTCTTATAACTATCCTATGCTCAAGCTAACTTAAGCTAACTAAAAGCCTGAAACAGGTAGCTAATACGAGCAATGTTGGACTCATGTTGAGATCAAACTACACAAATTCAGCCTGATTTTCACACAGTTTGGTAAAACTTATCTGAGTATGAGTGCCGGAATAGAGGTACAGGCCAGGTCAAAAAACCAGGTAGTTTGACAGTTCCTACATGTTCCTTGGGGTAGAACAGTAAAACAGAGTGCTCTCTCTGGTGAACATATGTAAACATAGTGAAGAGAAAGAGGGATGCTGCTGTTGCAGCTGTCGGGAAGAACAACGAGGCACAAATCACTTATATCACAATAACATCGGATCAGCACTACGACATGCTAACGGCTGAGCGTCATCACAGCAACTACAGTAGCAGCTCAGTGCAGCCACAGATTAAACCACTTCTGTGAAAGTGTTATTAACACCCCTACTGTCCTCCTTGTGACACTCAGGAATGAGTCACCAGTTGTTTTTACCTTCTATTCTTTTTCATTTTAGAACACAAACTGCCCACATCACATATAGCACTTCTGTAGCAATGATTGGCAGTCTTGACTCCGCCCCAATGACCTACGCACTCATGCAAGGACATCACAGATTATCAGTTACTGTTAAATGTGTCGTGTTACTAGTCACCCAACCAAGACACACTGAGAATTTCTGCACTGTGGTTACCTAATTTGACGAAGTGAACATCATAAAGGACGAAAATATCATGTAGTCTGGTCCCGACGTCAGTAGCCGGCAGTTTGTTTTGTTTTTGTTTGTTTTGTGTTTCCAAATTAGGTTTCCTCAAATAACATTTGGCAGGATTTTTTGGTGATGATGACGAATCAGTGGAGGCTGAGAATTAGCCAATAACATGGGCCATACAACATACCGGCCTGCCTTTAATACATCCACAGTGGCAAGTGCCACTTTATGAGTTAAAAAGTAAACTACACTCCTCTGTCTCTGAATGTTGATGCACACTTTTAAAAAAAAGAAACCACAAGTTACAGCCTGTGCTGGCTCCATAATTTGCTGATAACAAAATTAGATCATAGACGTCAGCAGACTGAGATCATCGTTTGAAAACATCCACTATCAGATAATACAGAGTATTTTATTATATGGACAGTGCTTCAAACTAGGAGTGCCAAACTGCATCCCTTTGGGGTCACAGTGTAGGGTTTTTCCTCTCTACACATTTAAAAGAAGATATTTTGTCGGTGTATGTTTAGAAAAGGCAATAGTTCTATTTACAACCATAGGTTATATATATATATATATATATATATATATATATATGGTTCTGTATAGAACATTACAGTGTTCTATTATTACATGTTATTCCACGTTATTACGTATTACATTATGTCAAGTATGTGACCATATAAGAGCCCTATTTACTGTCAGATAATACAAAGCATTTTATTATATGAGCAGTGCTTCAAACCAGGCGTGCCAAACTACATTCCTTTTGGGTCACAGTTTAGACTTTTTCCTCTCTACACACTTAAAAGATTGCAAGAAGATGGTTTGTCAGTATAGCAATAGGTTTGTTTAGAACCATAAGTTCTATATAAACCATTTCATGCTAACATGGTCTCTTCTTGGTATATTGGAATTTAAGATTGACGGGGATTGTGTTGTATATCATGTTCTCTATAGAATATAGAAATTATATCACATAGTATATTATGTCAGTATAAGAACCCTATTTAATACTCTATATAATGATATTTAAGTGTAACCCAAGTAGGCTTGATTCAGTGTCCAAGTTCGGGATCTATTATCTATTATTAAGTTTTTTTTGTGGAGAATTGTGGAGAATGTCCAGTTAAAGTACAGATTCTAAAATTTCCTTTGATACCACATTAATGTTTTTAAGTAGAAGACAAGACATTTGATTGTAATCAGTAGAAAGAAATATCATCCTCCTTCCTTTATTATACTGCAAAATGTATGTACTGGAAATATAAATGTAATTTGTTATATATCTATTATATTATTATTCTATATATTATTCTATATATATATATATATATATATATATATATATATATATATATATATATATATATATATATATATATATATATTTATTTATTTATTTATTTGTTTGTTTGTTTGTTTGTTTGTTTGTTTGTTTATTTATTTATTTATTTATTTATTTATTTATTTATTATAAATTGTCACAGAATGTCAGTAATAACTCTACAGGTTGAAGAGAAATTAACTTTTCAGTGCTCCAGCCCTCCACAAGGCACACCTTGTAGGACCCAGCCTGAAAATCGGGCAGTATAACCTTGCGTGTATACCAACTGTCATGTAATTCAAGTGCTAAAGTCGGAGTTTTCATCTTTCCAGTTGTCGCTTTTACGTGTCAACAGTGAGACAGTTTTTTTTTTTTTGTAGTTTGGGCTTTGCCTCCACCCCACAGGCTTCTCTTATTTTTCACCTTGCCTAGGCCCCCTAGGGTCAGCCGGTGAACGGGCTGCTGATTAGCGAGGCTCTCTCTCTGCGAAGACCTTTACGATGCCCTCTGGCCGCGGCGACGGAACCCTGTGGAATGTTCCAAAGCTCTCTAATAGGTTTCAGGTGCTTCGGGCCAACGGCCAGCCGCCAAGTCTCTCACAGCCCCCAGCCAGCGCGCCACTATTTATACCCCCTCCTGATCTAATGGGGGGTGGGGGGGCGGCAGGAGGAGGGTAGAAAACCTCGACCCGATGCCCATAACACTGAGAGTTTGTGGTCATCCAGCTCGGTTAAACCGCAGCAGCGTGCAACAAAGTCATGTTAGAACTCCTCATGAAGCTCATCATGAAGCTCGTTGTAAACAAGGCAAAGAAAGCGAAACACTGACTTTTCATTAGTTCTAAGCGCCAGGGCCGTTTCTCAAAACCCTTTCCGCCGCTGCTGCTGTGGCAGAGGCTACACAAGTGGAATGAATAATATCATGGTTATCAAGATTGCAGCCTCTAGCTTGCAAATGTGCCCTCGCTCTAAATTATTAATAGCAAATCCTTAAAATTTCTGCTCTCTCTGCCCCGGTGTGTTGACCAAAATACCTCATTCTAACTAACTTTCAAATATGTTAACTCTAACTTGACTTTTTAGCATAGCCACTTTCTTCACTTTATCTTTTGATCGTCGTTACTGTCCATCGCAAAGAGGGTGTCATCAGGCCTCTACAATTTGTACACATAAAAAAGATTATTAGTATAAATAAACATAATAAATAGTGTCCCACATTGTCTTTCAGAGTTTTATTATTGTTTTCAGTAGAGTAGAATGGAGTAGAAATGGAAATTAGAGTAAGATAGAAGGTAGTAGAACAGAATAGAAATATAGAGTAGAATGAAGCAGAACTGAGTAATGTAGCACAGAATGCAGTAGGGAATGTATTAGAATTAAATATAACTGATTAGACTAAAGGTGAAAAAATGTAAAATAAATTAAATATTAAATATAGAACTGAACAGTGTAAAGTAGAATAAAATATAATTCAGTAAACTAGAATAGAATGGAATAGAGTAGCATAGAGTAAAACTGTGTAATGTAAAGTAGAATGGAATAGAATCAGCTAACATAAAGTAGAATGGAAATGAGTAGTTTAGAGTTAAATGAAGTAAAACTGTAATATAGGGTAGAAAGCTATAGAGTAGAACAGTATAAAGTTCAGTAGCATGAAAGTAGAATAGAAATGTAGAGTACAATGAAATAGAATTTAGTAGATTATAGTAGAATGGAATAGAACAGACCAGTGTAGAGTCGTATTTAGTATATTAGAGTAAAATAGAATAGAGATAGAACAGATCAGTGTAGAGTAGAGTAAAATAGAATAGAGTTGATTAGAGTAGAATATAATATAGATAGAACAGATAAGTGTAGAATAAAATAGAATAGAGTAGACTAGAGTAGAATAGAATATAGATAGAACAGTGTAGAGTAGAGTAAAATAGAATAGAGTAGACTACAGTAGAATAAAATATAGATAGAACAGAACAGTGTAGAGTAGAGTAAAATAGAATTAAGTAGATTAGAGCAGAATAGAATATAGATAGAACAGATCAGTGTAGAATAGAGTAAAATAAAATTAAGTAGATTAGAGTAGAATAGAATGTAGATAGAACAGATCAGTGTAGAATAGAGTAAAACAGAATTGAGTAGATTAGAATATATTAGAATGTAGATAGAACAGATCGGTGTAGAGTAGAAGAGTCAAACGTAGAAGAAGGGAATAGAATATAATAGACATGAATAGAATTGAGAAGCTTGTGAACCCTATACAGTATAACACATGCGAATCTTCCCATCAGCCAGCTTTTCCTGTAGAGCAGGCCGAGCCCCAGACTACGCAGTGCGGCGGTCTTTCTGGACGGCCTCTCTGTAGCGGGGGAATAAATGCCGTTAGTAGGTGGAACGTTTTCCAGAAGCATCAACTAGATTATGGGAGATTAGTGTTGGACCTGGACTGTAAGGAAGAGGAAGGGTTTGCATCATGTTATTAATTCCACTGCAGGGAGATGAGGAAGAATTGTCCTTATGTGTGCGCGGTTGCATCATTCACAGGCGCCGTGGGTTAGCGGGGAAATCTCACTGTCGCTGTCGGATTCGCACCATGTCAGCACTCGTTCCTATCAATATTTGTATTTTGAGTTGGCTTTAATGTGGAAATTATAACGCTGCTGGATGAGCAGCCCTTATTGTAGGTGTTATATCACTTCACGGCTGCTCAGAAGCTCTCACAAGCTGCAGTAGAAGTAGAGCGTATTTTGTATTTCCACGATTAGAAATCTGTATTTGGAAGTTCTTTAATCTGTAAAAAAAGGTTCTTCACAATCTCACATCTCATTCATTGTTGAATGTGGTTCTCCAAAGACCCTGTCATTGAAGGTTCTCCAGTGAATAAAGGAGTGACTCCTCCTTAACATCATTCTTCTAAGTGTGCAAAGTCGCAGTGCAATACTAAACACTGTATATGACCAGTATATATATATATATATATATATATATATATATATATATATATATATATATATATATATATATATATATATATATATATATACACACGCACATAGGAAAATATGAACTATATAGGAAAAACATGTCATTATCTTAAATCTAGTAAATATATCACATTTTTATTATATAATATTAATATTTATTACAGAATTGTTTCTTCTTTTTGTTGTTGTTAGTCATTTAATCAAATGACATAAGCAAATACTTTTGCTTGAATTATTTTCAGAATTAAAGATATATATATATATAGTGCATAAAATTAACTTCTGAAGTGTTTTGACGACTGTATGTATTAAAAACAGCCCATTAACTCGATGTTTTCCTCTCTTTCATATCCGTCTACAGACGCAAAGTTCACAAGGAACTTAAAAGCCTTATGGCCTCCATTGTCTTTCCATTTGTCAGACAGCCCCTCCCCCGCACCCTCGCCCAGAGACGCAAACCTTAAGCCACTCTCTCTCTCTGTCTCTGATTAATCTTTAAGGTTTATAATTACTAATTAACTTACTGAGAGACTTCTAATGTAGTCCTCCTTCAATGAGGTGCATGGAGGACAACAGATCATTAGCTTCAATAATGAACGTGGACAGGACAGATAATGGCCTGTGATATGCCGGCGCTGACAGTTGTATTAAATGAGGCGAAGGTTCGTCGCAAATACCGTGGGTGGAGGAGGAACAGGAGCGGATCGGGAGGCTCCCTCCCGCAGACGCCTCGGTAGGGTTGGTCGGCCATGTGCTTAATAAAATGGAAAACAAGAATGTGGGGACGCATGAACCGGCGTAGCGTAGTTTGGGTAGAATAATGTGAACCGTATGTCCAGTTATGTTAAAACAGGCAGTAATCAGGTGTAGATACGTTATAAAAATAGAGTGATTTCCAGCAGGATTACTTTTAAGCCATGAAGTTGCACCAGCTGAATGTAAGTTTGATCATTGACTAGGTTGAACTGCCACGACATTCAGGTTTACTTGCACCAAGTATTATAGTTCCAGTGTAGCTTTAGGATATAACTAATCTGTACATACCCTGTAAGTTCTGCCATAAGGGCCTCTTAAATGGCCAGTAGGTTTTTTGAACAAGAATCCCAGTTTTAAACACGAATCCCAGTTTTGAACAAATATCCTAGTTTTAAATACGAATCCCAGTTTTGAACACATATCCTAGTTTTAAAAGGAATCTGTTTTGAACATGAATCCTAGTTTTAAAAATAATCCCAGTTTTGAACATGAATCCCAGTTTTGAACACGAATCCCAGTTTTAAACACATATCCTAGTTTTAAAAAGAATCCCAGGTTTGAACACAAGTTCTAGTTTTAAACACGAATCCCAGTTTTAAAAACAAGTTCCAATTTTAAACACAAATCCCAGTTGTGAACACAAATCCCAGTTTAAAACACAAAGCTCAGCTTTGAACACAAGTTCTAGTTTCAAACATGAATCCCAGTTTTAAACACAAGTTCCAATTTTAAACACAAATCCCAGTTTTAAGCACAAATCCCAGTTTTAAACATGCATCCTAGTTTTAAAAAGAATCTCAGTTTTGAACATGAATCCCAGTTTTAAACATGAATCCTAGTTTTTAGAAGAATCCCAGTTTTGAACATGAATCCCAGTTTTGAACACGAATCCCAGTTTTAAACACATATCCTAGTTTTAAAAAGAATCCCAGCTTTGAACACAAGTTCTAGTTTTAAACACGAATCCCAGCTTCGAACACAAGTTCCAATTTTAAACACAAATCCCAGTTTTAAACACAAATCCCAGTTTTAAACACGAATCCCACTTTTCAAACACGAATCCCAGTTTTGAACACAAGTTCCAGTTTTAAGCACAAATCCCAGTTTTCAAACACAAATCCCAGTTTTGAACACGAATCCCAGTTTTAAACACGAATCCCAGTTTTAAACACGAGTTCTAGGTTTGAACACAAATCCCAGTTTGAAATGTGAATCCCAGTTCTAAACACAAATCCCAGGTTTAAACACGAATCCCCGTTTTAAACACGAATCCCAGTTTTAAATGGGAATCTCAGTTTTAAATGCGAATCCCAGTTTAAAACACAAATTCCACAGTTGTGACATAATTGGAAACTTCCTATGAAAGGTTTCATGTGTTTGGAATGGACGTATGCAGAGCAGCTCTCCAGTTGGTGGTGAGGTGTTTGGGCCACGTTCACATCCAGCAGGTCAAAGTAGCAAAAATCCGATTTTCTCCCCAAATCCTCAAACAAGATCTCCAGCAGCGCAGATCACAAAGTTCCAGTGACCGACAGCCGGGTTACCACCGAGAACATGTTCACATCGCAGCTTTGGTTCGCATCCTTGTCCGAACACGGAGCAGCTGAGGAGAGCTTAATCCATTCTCTGTGGTATTGGTGTGTATTGGATATATATTGGATTTCAGTACTGTATATGAACGTGCTCCAAATCTGATTTGAAAATGTGTTTTTTGCTGTTTACACTGCCTCATATACACATCGGTATCACATGCAACCTAAACTATTGGATTTGGGACACTTAGACCTGCCCTAGTCTTAGATTTAGGGTTATGTGTTAATATATTGGAGTGAAGTTCGTTTCAGGGTTCGACTGACTGTGAGGGTGAAGTGTACTGCTAGAGCAGTGGTTGAAGGCAACGTAAGCCATCTACAAAGTATCTATGGAGGATGATCTTAAGTGTCACTTACATGTCACAAATGATACAAGCCTAAGAACATCAAACGGGCTGAAAGTCTGGATCCCCATATTTTGGAGGGTCTTTTAATTTCTGCCCATGTTCATTTCTTTAGGAAACAAGCAGCGTCTTCATGGGGGAAATCATCAGAGTGCTACAACTACATTTGAGGCTAAAGGCCGTAGCGTGCTCAGCATTTTTATCATTTAACTAGCAAGAGGTGTTAATTGCTGTTTGATCCCATTAATGGTGATCGCTATTGTCCATCCCTCTTTCTCTCCGTCTCCGCTGTTTTCTTCCTTGCTTTTTGTCTTAATGACGCTTCCTCCCTGGCAGTTTTTGCCAACCACCCCCCACACCCCCCAACCCCCAACCCCCACATTGGGGAAGGATGCTTCTGGCGTAATGATTGTTATCATTAAGAAATATTAATGTGCAAAGCAACGGTGACCCACAGACTCATTACTGTGAGAGGCTGGGGTCCGGTGGGTTTGGGGCCGGAGCCAAAACGGCTGCGTGCGAGCGGCCCTCCACCTGCGCGAGGGCCACACGCCCCCAGCTGAGATCAGGACTTCTCCCCTGACCTTACGATGGCTAACTGTGCCTTTGCAATCTGTCTGTGGGAGAGAGCTGTGGGTGAAATGGCTTTGCGACTTGGTTCACCCCTCCAGAATGAAATTTAGAGGAGGTCTATGTCCTGTGAAGATTGTATGCACTGGTTTTGAGGTGCTGCTGCCAGACACTGTTTGTGTTATAGTTAATAGTATACCACCAAAAATGATTCTTTTTCAATGGATCATGTAAAGACACTATATATATATATATATATATATATATATATATATATATATATATATATATACTTTATGTACACTTTGTATAGATATCGTCACAGTCCAAAAAAAAACAGTACCTCCAAAAATAGCAACTTCACAGGAGAGAACAAAAACTTTACTTTCAATGTAAGTCAATTGAACCAGAGATGTTTTCAAGCTATTTTGTAGCATTTCAATCTCCTTTTACTCTTCTGAGCAACTTCAGTAGTCCAGTTCTAGTCTATGTCCACGAGAGGTGCTGAGTTATTCTTGCATATCAAAACAGCTTGTCCCCTAAAGCGTAAACGCGACAGCCAATGAAACGGCAGAAATTTTGAAGTAGCATCTGGAGCGACCAATCAGATTTCAAGATTTTACCTCTTTAGAACCGCTCATGACTCTCTTAGCCCAACGGTTGTTTAGACGAGAAGAATTGGAGTGCTGACATCACATTGGAGTGCTGACATCACATACGTGTGCTGACATCACATACGAGTGCTGACATCACATTTGAGTACTGACATCACATTCGAGTGCTGACATCACATTGGAGTGCTGACATCACATTGGAGTGCTGACATCACACTGGAGTGCTGACATCACATTGGAGTGCTGACATCACAACAAGGGAACCAACCGGGTGGTCTTTGCCTTCATTCCCAACTAATATTTACCCGTGAGATTTAGCTTTACCTCTAAATAAACCTGGTTAGTCTCTAATATGTCAGCTACCCAAACATTTAGACCCCCCAATTTTTTGATGGGCAGCATATAGAGAGCACAGCACATACACATGTACAACGAGTTTAAAAATATATGAAAACATGCTGCATCGCTTTTAATCTTCTGAGCAACTTCTTCTAGTCCATGTCCACGAGAGGTGCTGAGTTATTCTTGTATATTAAAACAACTTGTCTCCTTAAGTGTAAATGCGACAGCCAATGAAACTGCAGAAAGTTTGAAGAAGCATCTGGAGCGACCAATCAGATTTCAAGGGACCTACTCTTTAGAACTGCGCATTACTCTTTTAGCCCAAAGGTCATTTAGATGAAAAGAATTTGAGTGCTGACATCACAACAAGGGAACAAACTGGGTTGCCTTTGCCTTCATTCCCAACTAATATTTATACATGATATTTAGTTCCACCTCTAAATAAACCTGGTTAGTCTTTAATATGTCAGCTCACCAAACATTTAGACCCCCCAAACTTTTGATGGGCAGCAAATAGAGCACACAGCACATACACGTGTACACAGAGTTTAAAAATATATGAAATCGCTTTTTATCTTCTAAACAACTTCATCTAGTCCACGTCCACGAGAGGTGGTGAGTTATTCTTGTATATCAAAACAACTTGTCTCCTAAAGTGTAAAGGCAACAGCCAATGAAACGACAGAAATTTTAAAGTAGCATCTGGAGCGACCAATCAGATTTCAAGATTTCACCCCTTTAGAACCGCTCATGACTCTTTTAGCCCAAAGGTCGTTTAGACGAGAAGAATTCGAGTGATGACATCACATTTGAGTGCTGACATCACATACGTGTGCTGACATCACAACAAGGGAACCAACTGGGTTGCCTTTGCCTTCATTCCCAACTAATATTTATACATGATATTTAGTTTCACCTCTAAATAAACCAGGTTAGTCTCTAATATGTCAGCTCTCCAAACATTTAGACCCCCCAAACTTTTGATGGGCAGCATATAGAGCGCACAGCACATACACGTGTACACAGAGTTTAAAAAATGTATGAAAACCAACTGCATCGCTTTTAATCTTCTGAGCAACTTCATCCAGTTTTTCTCTCTTTTTTTCCCTCAGATTGCACACACAAGTGTTTGTCGCATTTCTAATTGCTCGTGCGCGTGTGTGTTTGCGCGGCAGTGCATGCGAGTTGGAGTCCTTGTGATTATTAAAATCAACCCAGTTTTTTTTTTTCCTCTTCTTTCCTTTTCCTTTTTTTTTTTTTTTTTTTTTTTAAACCCTCCCTCTTATACAATATTGGCATACATTAATTATGGCGGTGTTATTCTGATGTCTGTCTGCGCTCCCAGTAGAGACGGTGCTCCACATAATTACACAGTCAATACTCATGTTACCATTAGCGCAAATGTTGGGGCTCCGGAGCGGCGGAGCTGCTTGTGGGGAAGAAAACACGGCGCTCCCTGCACATGTGAAAGCGGCTCCCGCTCCCTGCTCGCAGCGCTTTTAAGCAGACAAATCGAAATGATGTGCTACCGCTGTCATTGAATTAGACAATAAGACTCACGCGCGAGAGAAGGAGCCACTCAGACGCGGGGCTCGGGCTCCTCCGTGCAGCAGCGGCAGCTCGTTATTCCTCCGGAGGAAGGCAGACGAGTGGAAGTGTGTTTGTGAAATTTGGATAATTACAGCCGTATAGCATTCTGTTTGTGATGCTCTTCTTACATTCTCTTTGTAAGCGCTTCTCGGTGATTGAAAGACGGGCTTCTTTTTGTTTGCGTGTGGTTTACTTTACGGCTCAGCGTGAAAAATAATAAATAAAAAATAAAGAAATCCAGCTCCGGCAAAGTTGTATGTATTTTTAGATGTATGTTGAAACATGGCCCTAGATTAGGGACGGTGCTGCTGGAGATGAGTTCAATGATCTGCTAGTACTTATTAAATCAACACCACATATGTCATAACAGAGGCCCCTCACTCCTTCGTGGAGGCCGTATATTAAAAAATACACCCCCAAATGAAAGAGTCACTGCTCTTCTCGGGATCCTCTTGGCCTAAACGAGGCACTAAAGCTTGAAAGCGAGAGACGAGCAGCCCGGCAGCTGAGTTAACACAACAGTGCGTGATGTAACTTGTTACCGCCGGCCTCCTCTCCTTCCTGCTGCAGGTGAGCGTGGCTGGCCGAGCGCGGCTCCTGCTCTGCTTAGTAGGCTGTCCGCTGCCCTGATGCAGTGGAGAGAGGAGGCGTTCAGAGCTCATTTCCGTTCCGACTGGAGCGGTGGGCTTCCTGGCTCCTCTCCTGGCTTTTTTTTTTTTTTTTTTTGCTTGGTTGGTTGGTTCGGCTTTTTTTTGCTCTGCCGGCTTTCAATGGCTGCTTCATTAAGACTTGGAAGGGAGTCCCGCGGTTCCATTTAATCAAACGAATCGCTATGGCAGACTTGCCCAATCAATCACAATCCTTAGCCAATATGTTGCATTCTGTAAGCATCACGCAGGCTTGGAGAGGAGTCAGCGCATGGATCTGCATGCTCTCAGCTACAGAGGTGAGCTACCTCTCAGACGCCAGGCTTTTTATTTCTTCTGCTTATTCATTAGACTTTTCACTCAGTGACCACTGTAAACTATTCAGTAGGTACTGTAAACTATTCAGTAGGTACTGAAAACCATTCAGTAGGTACTGTAAACTATTCAGTAGGTACTGAAAACCATTCAGTAGGTACTGTAAACTATTCAGTAGGTATGAAAATTGTTTAGTAGGTACGAAAACTGTTCTATTAATTATTTGGCAACTAGTATAAAATATAGAAATGATTCAGTAGCTATTGGAAATAATTTAGTAACCACTGAAATTTATTCAGGAGTATATAAATAATTCCATTCAACAGCTACTATAAATTATTGAGTAACTACTATGAATTATTCAGTAACTGCTAGAATTTAGTATTTACTATAAAATATTTAGTATCTACATTAAATAATATATTATTTACTAGAAAAAATTCAGTATCTACTATAAATTATTTTGTATCTACTAGAAATTATTCAGTATCTACTATAAATTATTTTGTATCTACTAGAAATTATTCAGTTACTGCTAGAAATTATTTAGTATTTACTAGACATTGTTCAGTATCTACTAATAATGATTTAGTATCTAATAGAAATTATTCAGTATCTACTAGAAATTATTTAGTATTTGCTAGAAATTATTCAGTACCTACTATAAATTATTTAGTAACTACTAGAAATAATTCAGTATCTACTAAAAATTACTTAGTATTTACTAAAAATTATTCAGTATCTACTAATAGTAATTCAGTATCTACTACAGATTATTCAGTATCTACTATAAATGATTCAGTGTCTACTAGTATTTATATAGTAGTCAGTAAGTTATTCCTGTAGCTACTATAAATAATTCAGTAGTTGATATTAATTTTTTCTTGAACTGTACTGTGTTATTGTGGAATTGCTGTAGGTTGTTGTCTAGGAGACAATGAAGCTGAGGAATTGAAGAATTGAAGAACCTCCAGTAGATGCCTCCAGTTTAAGGAGTTTGGGTGAATCCTAAAGTGCTGAAAGTTGGTATTTAGTAGGAACACTTGTGAGAAGTTGATGCTTTGTTGAAAATAATAGGGGTTCAGAGAGTCAGTGATGTGAAGCACTGAAAGCTATGCTAATCTAATAGTGCCCCTTTGTGGAGAACCCTATTCTAAACCCCAGCCTGCCAAACATGGGCGAGTGAGTGAGTGAGTTGCAAGCCAGGTTGATGAGGTGATTCTCCTACTCTTTTAGTCTCTACCCCTCTCTCTCTCTTTCTCTCTCTCTCTCTCTCTCCACTCTCTCTGTCTCTATCTCTTTTTTTGATCCATGTCCTTCCCAACGTTTCTTTCTCTTTTTTTTCCTCTTCCTATTTGTCCCCAGTCTTTCTTGGACATATTCTCCCTCTCTCTGTATCACTCCCTTCTCTTTTTTCTGTCTCTCTGTTTCTTTCTCTCTTTTTCTCCCTCTCTTTTTTTCTAACTATGTCCTACTGTGTCTCTCCCAGTCTTCTCTCTATCTTCTCTATCTCTCTCTGTCTCTCGCTCTCTTCCTTTCTTTCTTTCTTTCTTTCTCTCCCTCTCTCTTTCCTTCTCTTCCTATTTGTCCCCAGTCGTTCTTGGACATATTCTCTTCTCTGCTGTCTCTCTCTCTCTATCACTCCCTTCTCTTTCTTCTGTCTTTGTTTCTTTCTCTCGCTTTCTCCCTTCCTTTTTTTCTCTCCTCTAACTCGGTCCTACTATCTCTATCCCAGTCTTCTCCTTCTACCTCCTCTTTCTCTTTCTCTCTGTCTGTCTGTCTTTCTGTCCCTCTCTCTTGCATCTCTCTCTTTTTTTCTTACGTTCTCTCCCTCTCTCTTTCCTTCTCTCCTATCTGTCCCCAGTCTTCCTTGGACATATTCTCTCTTCTGCTCTCTCTCTCTATCTCTCTCTCTATCACTTCCTTCTCTTTTTTCTGTCTCTCTGTTTCTTTCTCCCTTCCGTTTTTCTCTCCTCTCTAACTCTGTCCTACTATCTCTCTCCCAGTCTTCTCCTTCTACCTTCTCTTTCTCTCCGTCTGTCTGTCTTTCTGTCTCTCTCTCTCCCTTCCTCCCTCCCTCCCAGTGTCTCCCTCTGTGGCACTCCTGGCTGGTCTGCCAGTTGTTTGTGTGTGTGTGTGTGTGTGTGTGTGTGTGTGTCCTGGTGGGATTGAGTGTTGAATGAGTGCAGTGGAATGGTGGAATGAGCGGCGGCGGCTCCGTCCCAGGCTGCTTCCTCACCCTCCCTCATCAGCATTCCACCGATGAGAGTAATTAAAGCCCAAATTAATTCTGCTGTAAGCAGAGGAGCCACTGAATAACTGATATTAGAGGCTAGATGATGAATGCTTGGCATCAAGGGAAGTCTCCTGGGGGAGCAGAGGCAAGGAGGAAGGGGAGGGAGGGAGGGAGAGAGAGAGAGAGAGAGAGAGAGAGAGAGAAAAAGAGAGAAAAGAGAGAGAGAGAGCACATCTCTTTTCCCTTTTCTTTTCCTCCGTGTTTTCTTTCCTGTCTTTGACTTTTCGTTCTTTGTTTCTCTCTCTCTCTCACCCTTCCATCAGCGTTCCCTGTTTTTTTTTTTAATCGCACATCTCTTTTTTTGCCCTTTTCTATCTATTCTTGCCCTGTTTTTTTTTTGTTTTTTTTTTTAACGCACTACCTTTCGGTTTCCACGCTGGGAGAGGTTCCGCACCCCTCAAGAAGACATTTGCATTCATGAGAAAAAAAAAAATCTTTGTAATCAACTTCCAAATGAGTTTGCTGCCGTGAACTCGGCCCTACATGAAAACAGCACGTAGCGTTTCTCCGAGCCTTTGAGCATTATTCAAATCTAAAGGTCTGCTACTCCTTCCTTTCTTTTCCTTTCCTTTTTTTTTTTTTTTTTTTTGCCAGGGAATTATTTGCGAGCTCTTATCAGCGGCTCCGATATCCTCGCCAGCGAGATCCAGTGATCCCGTTCGTCCCCGGCTGCTTTATTTTTGGAACGGCATGTCTTTAGAGGGAGCAGTCGCAAGACACAAAGACAAACAACTGAACTCATTTAGAGGAAGGAGCGCTCCGAGTCCTCGGAGAGACGGAATATTGTATCATTATTTGCGGTTGCCGTAGGATTTGGTGATATTGTGATAGCGTGCTGTATTAGATTAGTGCGCGTCATTGGGTAGAGCCTGGCCGGCAGCAAAGGCAATTGAATTTGACCTTTTATTTTGTCTCCTTCATACAGAGAGCTGCTCCTCAACCAAATGAGTTTTTGATGGTGCAAAGCACCATGACGAGTTTATCCACCGCCTTTGCTAGCTGGAGAAAAAAAGGAGAACATTCAACACGTGCTGGATGTTGCGCCAGCGCTGAGCGTGTGAGGAGGACAGTGAGCGTCTGAGGCACTTGTTAAACGGTGGTCTCTGGTTGTGACGTTGAAGCTGCCTGTGGAAAGTGTGTTGTTGGGATGTTGATACCAGAATTAATATATGAGGTGTATCAATCAATCCATTCATCCATTCGTCTACCTGTCTGTCTATCTATCTGTCTATCTATCTATCTATCTATCTATCTATCTATCTATCTATCTATCTATCTATCTATCTATCAGTCTGTTTGTCTGTTAATGTATTTATATGTCCATTCATCCATCCATTCCTCAAGCTACCTGGCTGTCAATTTGTTTGTCTGTTATTCTATTAATCTGCCCATCCATCCATCTATCTATCTATCTATCTATCTATCTATCTATCTATCTATCTATCTATCTATCTATCTATCTATCTATCTATCTATCTATCTATCTATCTATCTATCTATCTATCTATATATCTATCTATCTGTTTACTTATTCATCCATTCATCAAGCTACCTGTCTGTCAATCTGTTTGTCTATCGATCCGTTCATCTGTCCACACGTCTGTCTATCTAAAGTGAGGATCTATCTATCTATCTATCTATCTATCTATCTATCTATCTATCTATCTATCTATCTATCTATCTATCAGTCTGTTTGTCTATTAATCTGCCCATCCATCCATCTATCCATCTATCTATCTATCTATCTATCTATCTATCTATCTATCTATCTATCTATCTATCTATCTATCTATCTATCTATCTATCTATCAGTCTGTTTGTCTATTAATCTGCCCATCCATCCATCCATCCATCCATCCATCTGTCCACATATCTGTCTGTCTATCCATTCCTCAAGCTACCCGACTGTCAATTTATTTGTCTATTATTCCATTAATCTGCCCATCTATCTATCTATCTATCTATCTATCTATCTATCTATCTATCTATCTATCTATCTATCTATCTATCTATCTATATATCTATCTGTTTACGTATTCATCCATTCATCAAGCTACCTGTCTGTGAGTCTGTTTGTCTGTCAATCCGTTCATCTGTCCACACGTCTGTCTATCTGAAATGAGGATCTATCTATCTATCTATCTATCTATCTATCTATCTATCTATCTATCTATCTATCTATCTATCTGTTTACATATTCATCCATTCATCAAGCTACCTGTCTGTCAATCTGTTTGTCTATCGATCCGTTCATCTGTCCACATGTCTGTCTAGTGAGGAGGGTCTCCTCTGTAAGCTGCTGTTTGTGTGTTTGTTACTCGTGTGGGTTTAAAGTGTGCAGTAACGCTGCTCGGTGTCGAGACAGGCTGGATTGGAAATGTAGCACAAGAATAGAGTTACAGAGCGTTCACTGGGCAGACTTCCATTTTTTGTTGCGAGGCTGAAGACGCCAGTGAAGTGTCTGAACCCTTCAGAGAGCGAAGTCTCGTATGTAAGTCAGAGAGGGAGACGGCAGCGCTGTGGAGAATGAAAGGGTTGGCGTGGTGACAGGGAAGGAAAGATTGCACCCCATAAGGGGGCCAAATGCAGAAGAGATGCTTCTTTGCTGCCTTGGGACTCATGTGCGCACACACACACAGCATGTGTGAGTACTTTGTGTGTGTGTGTGTGTGTGTGTTTGGGCCCTGTGTGAATTCTGCTCTGTTTCTTTCTCTCTTTCTATCTCCTTCCCCCTCCCTCTCTCGTCATCCTCTCTCCCTCTTGCAGAAATCACTGGAGCACTTGATGTGGACGCGGGCAAAATAAATAATAATAAAGGCGTCTTCATTCAATTATTTAGAGAAGTCCTGTTGCTGTTTTTCTGTACAAACCCCAGAAAGAAAAGCTGCAGGAGGTTCCTGTTTGGCGCCGACTCACTCCGCTATGTTTGAATAGTTCATATATGAGCCGTAGAGGACTGTGTTGGAATGCTGTTCAGGAGAGATGGTCTGTGTGCTAGGTGAACACCGCTGATATACAGTTTACACGTGACCCGCTGAGACTTTAGGAGCATCATGTTGTGTAAAATATGTAAAAATACTCAATACTTATACATTTTAGTTAACTAACAATATATAACATTATATAATATATACAACAGGAGATCCCAGATTCAATCCCCAATTATGATACATGATGATGATCTATCTATCTATCTATCTATCTATCTATCTATCTATCTATCTATCTATCTATCTATCTATCTATCTATCTATCCATTCATCAGTTCATCTTTCTATCTATCTATCTATCTATCTATCTATCTATCTATCTATCTATCTATCTATCTATCTATCTATCTATCTATCTATCTATCTATCCATTCATCAGTTCATCTTTCTATCTATCTATCTATATGTCTATCTATCTATCTATCTATCTATCTATCTATCTATCTATCTATCTATCTATCTATCTATCTATCAGTTCATCTTTCTGTCTGTCTATCTATCTATCTATCTATCTATCTATCTATCTATCTATCTATCTATCTATCTATCCATTCATCAGTTCATCTATCTATCTATCTATCTATCTATCTATCTATCTATCTATCTATCTATCTATCTATCTATCTATCTATCTATCCATTCATCAGTTCATCTTTATGTCTATCTATCTATCTATCTATCTATCTATCTATCTATCTATCTATCTATCTATCTATCTATCTATCTACCTATTCATCAGTTCATCTATCTATCTATCTATCTATCTATCTATCTATCTATCTATCTATCTATCTATCTATCTATCTATCTATCTATCTATCTATCTATCCATTCATCAGTTCATCTATCTATCTATCTATCTATCTATCTATCTATCTATCTATCTATCTATCTATCTATCTATCTATCTATCTATCTATTTATCCATTCATCAGTTCATCTATCTATCTATCTATCTATCTATCTATCTATCTATCTATCTATCTATCTATCTATCTATCTATCTATCTATCTATCTATTTATCCATTCATCAGTTCATCTATCTATCTATCTATCTATCTATCTATCTATCTATCTATCTATCTATCTATCTATCTATCTATCTATCTATCTATCTATCTATCTATCTGTCTGTGAGGATAATCTTGTTTGTTTGTTGTGTTGTTTGTATTTTTTCACTTGTAGGGCTTTTTGTGTAAAATGTGTATTTGTTGTCTGGAAATATTGGTTTGGTTTTGTGTGAGGATATATAAGATGTTTGGCAGGAGACCCCGAATTCAGTCCCCAGTGATGCCACAGCCATCTGTGGTCCTAGAGAGCAAAACTGGCCTCGCTCTCTCTGGATGGGTAGGATTCATCAGTCATTGCAACGCTAGCCGACCCTCCGTCTCCTACTATTCACACTGAATCACCGTTGATCACTTACAGCTCATCGTAGGTCAGATAACGTGTCCTCGAAGTTGTGTGGGGAGACAACGATGCTGCGCTTTGATGCTGCAGGTTATTTTAACACCGGGAGTATCCTTGTTTCAGAGCTACTTAGAGCAGATGACTAATGCAGTGAGTAACACAGAGAAGAACAAACACAAATTCCAGCTAAATAGCGTCTGTTTTCCAGCAGTGACAGTCAGATGAAATGTCACTGCTGTCTGCTTACATGGTGGATATTTGCGCAGTCGTTCGGCTGTCGCGTTCAATCTTTTGGAAAGACGTCAGTATATAAACGCAAATATCACTGCAGTCAGAACCAAACCTTAGATCTCCACACCGATAACTTTACAGGAGGAACGAAAAACATACAGTACTACAAGTTTTAGGCACTCAGGGACATTATTGTATATAAAAAGCTTTTATTTGCTCAGTAAAACACATTCAAACAGTATTAATACAGTAAGTAGAGCTTTTACATACGTCAGTGTGTCTATTTAACCCTTTCCAAGCTTCTCCTTCTATAAACAACCCAGTATTATTTACAGTTCTCATCTAATACCTGCTTTGACTGCTCAGTACTTCATTAAGCTAAATCAAGATTGCTGCTGAAGGAACTGAATACATTCATACAATGTCTGGGGCGTCCAGGAGAAATCTGGAACTACACTTCTTCAAACTGGATCAAGATCTGATCTACTTCTTTCACAATAGCATATTCATGTTACTTTGTATTGTATGTATGATTATTTACATCTGTTCTAATCAGATCTGCTGTTCTTACTGGTGAAGATAAGATAAAAGCTTGAGGTGCCTTTTACTTCTAATGGAAGTCAATGGACATTACCTCCAACTTCTATTGGTCGGTTCAATGTGAACTGTACAGGTAATGTAATGGACAACGGCCACTTTTAAACTATGTAAAAACCTGAGATACAAGGTACTCAATCCACCGTCCTTGTAATATTTCATCACAGGAAGACGGAGAACGTCTACAGGCCAACATGTCAGTGGGTCACTTTAATGCTTCTACAGGGCTGTAAGACGTTACAGCTTAGCTCGTATTAGTGAAAGAATATGAGTATTGCGCTGAAACATGAGCACCTGAATGTCAGCGCCTTGCCAAGAGCGTGTTGACAAGAAGGACATGATTGAGAAGGCAGATGTGGTGCTGCTTTATTGCTAACTAGACTAACTACTCTAGCTGATGTTTGCCAGATCCAGAGACAGTGGGAACCTGTTTCTCTGACATGTTGCCACATCGTTCACTGAAGGGAAATAAGCTTGTAGGATTACCAGTCCTCACCAGCATCCAGTTACCAGTTAACTGTAGTTGTAGCCCATATCTGAAGAAGCAGCCTCATTCATTACCAATCCAACATGAACACTACCTCAGATTTTTCTAAATAATTGCTGCTTAATGTGATATTTTAAACCCAGTGTGACCATCTGACAGAGTCAGACTCCAGCTCCAGCCCAACTCCAGCTCCAGCCTTACATCATTTTTGACTGATATACCTTCTCGCGGCCTTTTTTCTTGTTGTTTCTCTTCCCCGCGGTTATCCAGACATCCGCTAATTACGTCTTGTGGATGCTTAAATATCAAAATTAGTCAGAATGTGCAGCCCTAGTATGGGAAGTAGAATAATCATTACAGGCCTGGCAGGTCGTCACCAGATGACGTGAGGTTGGTTGTGCAAACCAGGTACCATACATGGAGAATTGATTGCAGTCGCAGTTTATTTGTCCAATTACTCTAAAACCGGGGAGATGTGTGCAAAAAGAGTAGTGATTATAGTTAATTCAGTAAACCTGCAAACACTATCATATTAGAATTTACCTTGTTCTGCACTGACTGTGTCTTTTAAATGTAATGGCAATGAGGGAAAACAAGTTATGTCAGTGTCCAGTTATTCCTAGACTTTGCTGTGTATGACTGGAACTTGGTTACAACACTAGCCCCAATGATCTGATTAAGATATTTAGGTCTATATTTTTAGAGATAGAGACAGGCATATATATATACGGCAGCATTTTAGGGCTCATTTAACTGAACTGAACTGAACCGATGTTATAAAGGCTGTATATGAAATTATGAAGCTCATGCTTTGGTTAAGGGGTTTGTGAGTGAATGGTCATTGTACGTGTTCATTTGTTTGCAACAACGGACTTTACATACATAGTTATTTGATAGATAGATAGATAGATAGATAGATAGATAGATAGATAGATAGACAGATATGATGGAAGGTACAGGCTGTTTTATCTCAACATGGTTGTCTTTGTGGAGGGATATGAATTGTTTTCAATAGTTTTACTAAAATGCGATATATATATATATATATATATATATATATATATATATATATATATATATATAGATATAGATAGATATAAATATAGATAGATATGATGGAAGGTACAGACTGTTTTATCTCAACATGGTTGTCTTTGTGGAGTGATATAGATTGTTTTATATATATATATATATATATATATATATATATATATATATATATATATATTATTATATTATATATACATATATATATATATATATATATTTTTTTTTTTTTTTTAGTTTTTTTTTTTTTTATATTATATATATAGATAGAGACAACTCAAGACAAACAAACTCAATAGTGTTTCACACAAAGAGGCAGCAGTGTCCTTACAGGAAAATGGGAAATTTTTTTTACAAGGGAAATGGGAAATTTTTATTTATTTATTTATAAGAATATAAGTAATAAGAATCCTTATTTAAATGAATGACATCACAAAAGTAGTTATTAATGAATGGTATTTGAGTGAATTAAATAAATGGAATGCCAGTATAATGGCCACTAAGAGGGTCTAGCTCTTTATTTTTTTCAAATGTAGTATTTAAAATCTGCTGCAGTATGTGCTGTAAGTACATCAGCTAAGTAGACACGCTGTAGTTACATTATAAGTTGAGGGGGAGAGAAAGATTGATTGTCTCCCCCTCCGTTGTCTGGGTCCTGGCTGAATTACTGAAACCAGAAGCTCCTCAAGGGGCCAGGGTAGAATAAGGTTTTAAGAGGACATGGGTGCCATTAAGGCTGGACGGCTCTGCCACTAAAAGCAGAGAGTGATCTGCTCTCTGTCTCCGTTTGGACGGCTGGGAGTTGCTCTGTGGTTAGAGCAGTGGAGGGAACAGGGCTTGCGCTGATCCTGGATCAGGCTCTGTTGTTGATGATGGGGCAGCAAAGCTCATCATGGGCCTGATTTCCTGTACACTAATCAAAACAATGCATTTCATCAGCATACTTCCCATCACAGCTTACCGTGATGCTGCCTCTATGTATTTGTCCTTGCTGTGATAGTGAGGTGGGGAGATAAAGGAGAATCCTTAATAGAATACTTGTTTATATGGTTTCTGTCATAGTGGTGTCTCCACAAATCACTGAATGTATGAACAGAATTCTACTGTTTTAGGGATGCAACATAAGCTTGACCAGTTTTATAGATTACGATATGTCATAGAGCATCAGAAGCCACATAAGTATATTATAGCTTGCTAAACAACTGATTGTGTTTGAGGCATGATTAAAGTGGCCAGTAAGAGATGCTCATTGTTGGTCTATTCATTAAAACTGGCTACACTTGCCTCATAGCTTCAGTGCAAAGAATCAAACTTCAGGAACTAAACATCTTGGCCACCAAACTCACCATTCTTATCCACTCAGGACCAGTTTGACCACAGCTTTCAGTCTAAACAAGCAGAAAGACACCTCATACAACTAATCTGGTGTTTGAAGACTGGAACCAATTAAATGCTCAAGTGGAATCAAGCATGCTTCTGCTTAGTTGGAATAAAGCCGAAGCCACTCTGGCCCCAAAATAGAGGAAAGGTTTGGCAATGAATGGCAAAATATCTCTTACTCCCAATGTTGAGTAGTCAAGATGTTGAAGTTTGACTCTTAAGAAAGAATCAAAGTGTCTAGCCAGCATCTGAATGCTTAGCAAAACACTTTGTCAATATTCAAATAGTATTAATACAGTAAGTCGTAGTTTTTCATGTGTACATGTGTTTATGTAACCCTTTTCAATCTTCTCCAACCCAGTATTATTTACAGTTCTCATCTAATACCTGCTTTTGATACCTACTCAGTACTTCATTAAGCTAAATCAGACGGAATCAAGTTGTCTAGCCAGTATAAGATTTCACTAAAGTCTGAATCTTTTTTATCATATAGTACAACTAGGCTTTTATATATATGTGAGCCGATAGCAAAAGAAAAAGGACAATTGTCTTCAATTAAAAAACAGTCATGAGGCATTGGAATGTGGTTTGAGTTTGGGGTCTGAAATGTTTAGTGGCATACATCACATCATGCTAAAAATATAGTATTTTATTAATTAATATTTCATTTAAATTGTTTGGATAATATAAAATATTAGGTTGGATGAGCTTGCAAAGGTGTATTTGTGTTCATCAATGATACTAGTGTACCCTCGAAGGCATTCAATTCAATTCAAATTAATTTTATTTGAATAGCACTTTTTACAACCATGTTGTCACAAAGCAGCTTTACAGAAGTTTGAAAACAGACAGTTACAACATATATATCCCCCAGTGAGTAAGCCAGAGGCGACATTGGCAACTCCCTCAGACTGGAGGAAGAAACCTTGGGAGGAACCAACACTCAAACAGTATTTACAGTTTAATAAACTAAATACCAAAGAAAAGAGTCTCTGTTTGAAATCTGGATAGCAAAGCTTTAGAAGCTGCACAGGTAGAGGTTTAACAGTGGTCTTCAGTTATCTTAAATAAGGTTTTTTTTCCTCAGAGTAAAAGGAAAGGTACATATTCGTGCCTTTGCATAACCTAACACAGAACAATAAGACAAAACACCTGGAGACAAGGTGTGTGGAGCCGATGCGCCTTATAACGTCAATGGAATATTACAGCTATGGTGCCTAATTAAAGGTGCTGAAGACATACTTTTGGTGGAAGACATACTTTTGGTGGTGAGAAAAGTACCACCTCTTTGAGAGTCAACTGTACCACCTCTTTGAGAGTCTACTGTTTCTGAGACTGCAGTAACACATACATTAAATGGGTGGCTGGGAAATTATTACATTGAGCAAAAAAGAAACTCCACCCTATCAAACGTATACTGTTTCTAAAAATATGTGAATATGTATTTCTTTAATTGTCTTAGCTGTTGTTAAATAAGCACGAAATCTTGGGCTGCTGGAGTCCCATCTGCACCCTTACTTCCCAAGGACCTGTGGAATATTGTTCTCTGAAACAGAGGTCCAGAGAAAACCGTGTATTTCCAAAATAGTAACTTTCAAGCTGAGAACAAAAACGCTATACAGTTTTAATTTAAGGTAAAGAGGTTTTAGTCCAAGCGATTCTGGCATCGTGTAACGGGCAGCTGCTGTATTTAAAATGATGAGCAATAAAAATCCATCCGCCATAATGCATAACTCCAAGGGACACCGACTCTTTGGCTACTCTGGGGTGTCTCTATTCCGTACTGCTGAGGTCTGCATCCAGCCAGGCCCACCTACACCCAGCGCATTACTGCTGCAGGTTATCGATTAGCCTGGGAGTGAAGTCATCCAGAATCCTAGGCCTAATTTAACCGAGTAACACAGATGAACGCAAAAGAACACATTTCCGACATAGACACAGAAACAGACACCCTTTAGACTCTATGGAGTGATTCTAGGTATTGATCATTTTCATAGCTATGTTATGAACTAGGCCAGATAAATTAGGAACAGTGGAGAAGAACGAAGAAGAACAGGGTCTGTTGAGGTCGGGAGGTAGAAGGCATCACTGTGGAAAGACCAAAATGCATTGGCAGACACATGAAGCGACACGTACACGTCCTTCCTTCGCCCGTTCTTGCGAGTGACAGGCTTTGTTTATGCTTTGATGTGTTTTTTTGCTTCGTACCCAAAAGCCCAGCCACACCAGTCAGCCATTATCAGAACCCTGTGAAATGGATATTGTTTAACATCCACGCTTGCCTTTATTGTCAGAACCATAAAGAGGAAAATGAATCCTCGTTTCGGAGCCGAAACGCCCGACTTCGGGGACCCAATACCTGTAAGTGCCATTAAGTGGAAATTGCCGTTCACATATTCCAGTGGTTTGATTAATTACTCTCTCACATGCGCTTCTGCTGTGGGCCAATGAAAGATGAGAAACAAATTGCATTGCATTTGCTGTCCTGTTCTGTAAAACCAGTTTAATTATTGACACATGTTTCGCCACCTGCCAATGGAGAAGACGGCCGGACTGTAGAAACGTAGATCAGAGTGATATGGATTGCTTTGTGTGGCGTGCAACAGGATCTCTCTCATCTTTCTACTGGAAAAAATAAAAACAACATATCTACCGTGTCATCTCGTGCCTTCGAGATGCTTTTGTGGGGATTTTGCGACTCGTACCGCAGTCAGGTAGAAATTAAGGGGGAACGGAAAGTCCCTGAGGGTTTCCCACATGATCCTTAGATTTGTCTGATATCGTGAGGTGCGGTTTTGATGTGAGAACAGGCTTAGTCATCACGCTGTGCGTTTGACTGAGAGGAGATTGACGGCGGAGACAGCAAGCAAATCCTGGCTTTTCACAGCTTTGTCGTTCTACGAGCTCAGACGTTTCAATTTGAGGTGAAATGTTGGGTTGTTTTTTTTTTTTCCTGTCACAAGTATCTTAGCTCTTCAAGAGTAGCAGGTCAGGCATACGAACTCTTGTAGTATCTGCTCGGTGTACAGTGTTTGACGTCCGTGAGAAATATTGAGCAAACTTTTATAGACTCAACTCACTTCTGGGTATAAAACGAATGCCGTAAGAGTTCAGCCGGCGTGCCGCTGGCCAGGGATGTCGCGGGCCAATCCAATCTAATCCAAAATTGGCAGCAGAGCCAATATTTTAAATAAATCCAAACTACATTCAGCTGGAATTGGCTTTCTCAAGCTTGTGTCAATCCTTCAACACTTAGTATATAATATAACTAACTAACTCACTAATAAAACCAACTCAAAAGGCTGAACAAAACAACTCAAACAAGCTTAAAAAGATTTCAGAGGGCTCATCGGGACAGAAGAGCAGGTATTTATTCTTTTTTCCAAGTGGTACACCTGGGCAGGTACACCTGGGCAGACACTAGCACAGATAAGAAAGTATGTTCACATTTTTTTATACTCTTTCTGAAGAGGAGGGTATCACCCCTCCTCCCTGCATAGATCGAACCATCCATTTAAACAGACTGCCATTGTTGGAGACCTCGCAAGTGTCTCTGTTGAACGTCTTATGATGTTCAAACATTAACACCATTGATATTCACTGACATGAAAACGTAGTGTGATATGCACATGACATTAGCATGTACCAAGAAAGCTTGGGTTCTTTGTTTTAAGCCTCTTGGGAAGCAAACCCCATGATGTCCTCGAGGTTTCTACATAATGCACATATGTTGTGTATTTCAGAGCTTCAGAGTAAGCATCACTCTGCCTAACTCTTATCTTTAATACATATAAGCATATATATATATATATATATATATATATATATATATATATATATATATATATATATATATATATATAATATAAAATGAGGGTTATATATATATATATATATATATATATATATATATATATATATATATATATATATATATATATATATATATATATAAAACCCTCATTTTCAATGTAGCCATGAATTTACATGGACAAGGATTGACATTATAAATTAAACAATCTGAGAATAAAAGCCAATAATCAACATTAAACGAAAATGTAAACAGTGAACATAAAAGTAGAAATAATAATAATAATAATAAAAATAAATAAAAGTTAAGATTTAATTAGTAATAAATGAAGATAAAAAGAGTGTAAGAGATTACAAATAATAAAAAAGGAAAAAACAAGATATAATAATAATAACAATAATAAAATAACATTAAAATAAAATAACATTACAATAAAAAATAATAATGCAGAACTAATTAAATCAAATTAAATAATAAACTAAATAAAAATAATAAAGAAAAATAAAGCAAGATATAAAAATTAAGATTAAGTAAAACAGGTACAGGCTGTCTGAAGCTGGTTTAAAATGATTGAGTGACTGCAGTGAGCTGAGTTTTAGTGTTTCCTGTAGTAGATTCCAGATTCCAGCTAAAAGCAGATTTTCCCAGTTCACCTGGCAGCTGATCCAACCACTAGAGCTAGTCTGATAATTACTGTTTTTTATGCTCAATAATGAAGTGATGTATTCTGGCAAATGACCTGAGAGTGTTTTATAAATAAAAATCAATCAATGCGCTTCCCTTCGTATTGTTAACGAGTGCCAACCAACTTTCGCATACAGCTCACAGTGATGAGTTCTGTACGGATCTCCAGTAATGAACCTCAGTGCAGAGTGATACACTGGGTCCAGTAATTTGAGGGAGCTGGAGGGAGCATACTGATAGAGAACATCACCATAGTCAATCACTGATAGTAAAGTTGCTATGTATTATATGTATTATTATCTTATTATTATATTATTAGTTTAATATCCCCGTATTTACTGAAGCCAGTAATGCAATTTATGCCAGTTTTAGATAGGGATCCTCAGTAGGACTGTGCCTGTTTCATTGTGTTTAAACGTTAAACTTGTTTTGTGTCTTGGTCCAGACTTTGTCTTACACCTTATTGCTCTCTAGCAGCTCAACAAAGCTCAGCACTGCAGACGGAGAGCCTCCAGCGTCCTAGTTCATCTGATAACAGAGCCCCATGTAAAATTGTTGCGTTAATTAAAAGTAGGTTCCACAGTTTTGGACTTTTTTTGCCTATACTGGGAGTTCCAGCACCCCGAGGACGGTGTGAGCACCTCTTATGTACAGTGTGCAGGTGTACAAAATTACAAATATCAGGTCAAGCCTTGTATCAGCATGTTCTGATGCGGGATCCGGGGTGAAAACAAAATAAACCTGGTTGTCCTCGCTACTAGGGATCCTAGGTTTTCATTAAGCAGAGCGAGTGGCCTCATCTCAGGTTGTTATGGCCGCTCGTCCTGAGCGGCTCGTCCCAAAGCTCCGTGGGACGCCTGCCGCTCGCCCCCGCACCAGCTCCGCCCGCTGCCAGCCGCTGCCGCCTGGCCACCTGATCTCGTTGACTGGCCGGCGTAAGTTAGGTAGGCAGTCCCTGGCCCTCGCCTCCCTCCCTCCCTCCCAATATGCGCTTGGACCGGGGAACAGGCTGCACCTTCCCCTGTTCCGCAGGGATAGGGGGGCCAGATGGAGGAATTTGATTAAGCAGCAGTGGAAGACCAAATGTTCAATTGGATCCAGAGCCTGTGGAAGTAGAGGGGAAGGGGAAGGCAAAGTGAGGGTGGTGGTGGTGTGTGTTGGTGGGGGGGGTCCAGAGAGGGGGTAGGAATCTAAAATGGCTGGCTGGCGCGAGTCGGCCAACGGCGGCTCCAGAAGGGAGGTGAGGCGGGCGCTGAGGTGTAGTAATGCAGAAGCCCTTTTCCAAGTACCAGCTGGGCCTTTTAGGAGCCACTATCCCCACAGCAGACGCTCGGCAGTCTCCGAGCAGCTTGACTTTACCATATGTGGAACTTTTTTTTTTTTTTTTCCCTCCCTTTACGCTCCGCCTGCTTTCCCCCCGGAGGGACCCGTACCACTGGGACACCGGAGGCAGGTGAATTGCTCTTAATGCAAGGCACTGAATCACGGGGCCAGCAGCAGGAGAGCCAGGTACCTGGAGAGAGGAAATGGATCCAGGGAAAGTCTGGCTCGGACTGCCACGACCTTGGAGCCTGGGCCCGGGCTGGCGAGAGAACGCTTCGCTCTTGTTTGCTGCTTCCTCTCCTCTTAGATATCCAGATGCGTGTTATTTTTCGCTCCTTCCGTCCCCCCTATTTTTTATTTTTTTTGGTGTGTGTATGTGTGTGCACAGTTTAAATTTCCAGAGCTTTTCTGAAACGCAACTCAATCCATTTTGTAAACTGGCTGTGTCTTTCATTTGCTCCATTTACCGCATCCTCGGCCGGCCCCAGGCTATCGGGCTCCCTCTCTCTCTCCACCTGTCCTTTTCAAATCCACTGCGCTGAGCTTTCAGGCAACCGTAGGTCTGTTTACCCCTTCTCCTGCCCTGCTTGAGAGAAGAGTCTGACCGTGCCCGTCTTTTAATTATGTGTTTCAGAGTGCCTGTTCATTACGCCGAGCTGCAGAATTTCCAGTTGTTTGTTTCCTTGGCGTGACATTTTCAAGTGATCCTCGTCACACAAGCAGCACGGAGGAAGAGGCTGCAGCTCCCACCGCAAACACCGCGCGTTGATTCGCTCAGATCTGCTGGGTGGTATATGTAAGCCTGGGTTTGGCTGTCAAACGTTTACAATAAAAATGTCCACTTACCGTCAACCTGTATCCACTGTGGCGCTAGACAGGACGGAGGACTCCTGCAGATGTAGTGTAGAGTAGGGCTGGGGCGACGATGGTCACGCCTGCTGAAAGCATGGATTTATCTGGAGCGTGAGCTGCAGCTACAAACAATCTCTCGCTTGAATCTGAAGTTGTGGGAGAGTTTCACACAGAAACACAACAGTGTGGTGCTCTGTCAGCTCTGCACAGTGGAGATGATCACAACAGTACAACTGCTATACACAAGACCTTGAAGCTCAAACATCCCGTAGAGCTTCATCAACACAGCAGCAGGACAGCACCTGTTTACCTGTGTATCTTATCTTATAGATTATTTTAAGATTATTAACACGTGTAACATGTTTCTCTCAGTAGTAGTTACTTGAAAAGTTGCATTGCTAACCGTTTCTTAATCGTCCAGTGTAGAACCTAAGACTGTTCTAGATACCGCGGGAGCTTTAAACACACGTAGCTGCTTCGACTCTCTGCCAAAATATATAGTCCACAAACTGTCCGAGTTCTTGTGTGTGAGGCGTGTAGGTTACGTGTCATTTGTGCCTCTAAAAGTCAAGTCAGAGCGCAGTCGAGTCTGGTGCGTTTAAGATACCCTTTAATACATTAAGTCTAGAATGGCCATGTGTTTTCCTCATGCTTCTGAGCTGCATATAAATATATATATATATATATATATATATATATATATATATATATATATATATATATATATATATATATATATATTAGGGCTGTGTATTGGCAAGAACCTAGCAATACAATACGTATTGTGATACAGCGGTCTCGATTCGATATATATCCCTATATAATGCAATACTGTAAGTAAAGTGATATACTGTGATTTTTCAAATCCTACTATTAAAACACACCACTGTATGAACAGGTTTTTCAATGTTTACAATAGCATTGCATCCTTGTGCTGCGTGTTAATGTTGGAGTGGAGCTGAAAATGAATTACAACATTGCCATCTAGTGGTCAGAGGTTTAAACACAACACAAAATGATTCACTGTCTGCCAGGAATCTGTGTATCGATACTGTGTTTTTGAGAATCGATACAGTATCACTAAACATTCAATATTTTCTAACACCCTTAATATATATATCATCCAACCAAAATCATCCATTGGTTACTAAAAAAAATAGTTCCTAACACACTCACATTACAGTAATCTAAAAATTAGTCATTAGATTAATCGACTAATCGAAAAAAACCCCCCACAAAACCCAAAGAATGGTTAGATGAATCGTTTAAGAAATGAAATGTAGTCCAGAAATGCAACAGTGTGGTGCTCTGTCAGCTCTGCAGCTAGGAGATGGCTGATCACAACAATACAACTGCTATGCACGAGCACTTGAATTGATTAATCGACTAATCGGAAAAAAATAATCGCTAGATTAATCGATTTAGAAATTAAATGTTAGGTGCTCAGGTGTTAGGTGTTAGGTGCAAATGTTCAGGCTGACTCCACATACACTTGAAGCATTTCAATAACACTGGTTTGCAAACGGTCCCAAAGTTTAGAGACGACATGTTTATCAATGTGTTGATGTTGATGCCTTCAGTCTACAGTACTCAGTACACAGTTTGATTTATATCATTTGATTTGGATTCTAAACTTTTACACGCTTTTCATGAACGATTTATGGCTTTTAGTGCGAGAAGAATGATTATAAAACGAAAGCATGCTCCTGCTATCAGTGCTGCAGCTTCACTGGGGGTGGAGGAAAGGAATAGCAAGGGGTTATTTGGGGGCTAGGCTCTTGCAGGGCTCAGGTGGAGGTGTTTTTAGGAGAAAGCAGCATGTTCCGGTCACTCCATGGACTTTTCCTTGAGGGGGGGAAGCAGCAGCCGAGTCACTCCTGCCAGGGAAGGGGTGGGGGGGGGTACGTTACGGCCGAAGGGCATCAAGGACAGTGGGTTAATGCACTCTGAAGGCTCCAGGAGCCATTACTCAGACACCATGTAATCGCTAAGAGTCGAGGAGGGTTTTTTTTTTCTCTCTTTTTTTTTTTTCTTCTTCCCACCCTCCTCATCTCTGTCCTAATCCTTCCAAATGGCTGTGGTGAAACTCTGCCAGTAGAAGAAAAAAAAAAAAGAGGGAAGAAGAAGAAAAAATGGAGTGAGCTGTGGGGTGCAGGTCTTTAAGCCATCAGCTGGAGATTTCACTTTGAAAAGCTGCCCTTTCCCCGACGAGGACAGTCCACCGCTCCCCCACCATCCGCGAGTTCAGCATGCCCTGACCTCTCCGTGCTTTGGTGTGTGTGTGTGTGTGTTTGTATTTTTCTGTTTGTTTGTTTGTTTGTTTGTTTCTCGCAGGCGTTTTCTTCCTTTCCTGACAAGCTTGTCAGCAGGTCAGAGTTGTGTGTGTGTGTGTGTATGTGTTGGTGGTGGGAGGGGGCTGGTTTCAGTGGCAGTAGTCGAGGGAAGGGCTTTGGCTTGGCCGCGCTCTCCGGGCCCGCGCTCTTGCTTTGCGCCGGGGCAGGAAGGCAGGAAAGAGTGGCTGTAGCCGGGACATATGGAAAATGGGCCGTTGCGGTGCGGAAAATGGAGCTATTCATGCACGGTCAATTTTTACCAGCCGACAGACATTCCATGATACCCCTGTTTGCGCAGCTGTGCCCCCCGATTTAATTAGCCGTTGTGCTGTGTGCCCCCCCCCCCCCCCAAACTCCCCAACTCCCCAACTCCCCACCACCACCCCAACTCTCTTCTACTTTCCCCTGGCTCACTCTTCCCCTTCCGCTCACCCTTGGCCAACGAGGAGTCCCAGCAGAGGCGGGCAGGTGAAGGGGCGAGGCGAGCGACGCTCGCTTTTACACCCTCTTTTAAATGCACCTTATCAGGCGCAATAGTGGCACCCGGGCTTCCAAGACCCCCAAGACCCAGGGGGAGGAGGGGGCTATGATTTGGGGTGACGGCAGGGAGCGAGAGGGGACTTCCCCCCAGGATTCGAGGCACTAGCAGCCCGGCAGGCTCTGACAGGCCTTACGGGAGGGGGTCTGCGGGATTGGGGCTGTCAGCTGTTCCTGCGGAGCCGAATGTGCAGGCTAAGACGTCCGTCGGGAGTGAATTACTGAAGGCTTTTCTTGCGTGCCCGGGTTTTAACTTCTTCTCCTTCGTCTTCTTTCTTTTTTTTCTTCTTTTTTCTCTCCCCTCCTCCCTTAAAGTTTGGGGGGGGGGGTGGCTGGGTGGATGGAAGTCGTGCACGGGCTTTGTGTGCGTGAATTCGCGTGTGTGTTTTTGCCACGTTGGGGGGGTGGGCAAGGGGGGGATGGGTATAATTGAGAGCCCAGAGGGAGCTTCGTCTCTCCGTCTTCTGATTCCGAGGTGAAGACAAGAGCCCGCGGGGGCCCCCTGTCAGCGCGTTCGGGGCGCGCTCGTCTCTGACTTCAATAAAAACACACGGAACCAATTCCCCCACAAGGGCGCCCGGCCCCAAACGCCTACCGCCGTTAGAAGAGATTGCAGTTTTGCGGCGGGTCGCCTGCCGCGCGACCCCGTGTTAGCGACAGGCCCCCTCCCTAGAACTCCCACCTCCCCGCCACCCCCCCCCCCAAGAAAATATGACAAAGAAAGACATACCAAATACCAAATTGCCTTTTTCGCACCTACCACTTCGCACATGGACTCCCTTTCCTCCAGCTCCGTGTTGACAAATGTCAAGAGTAGTCGGAGATAGGTGGGCTTTTCGGTGGGTAACCCAACCTGCCAAGCAGACTGTACAACAGCACAACTTTACTCCTGCGAGAGAGCGTGCGAGAGAGAGAGAGAGAAACTGCACTGTTAGCATCAGACTCTTCAGAACCACGAGCAGAAAAAAGACCCCTCACTCCCTGCGAGCGAGTACCTGTGGGAACGACTCCTCCACCACCTTTTAGTTTTATGCACTTATTTTTTTTCCATTGTTGAAGTTTTCTTGTTTGTTTTTTGGAGAGGGGTAGCAGCGTTTTCTTCTCCTTCTCCTTCTCCTTCTCCTTCTTCTCCTTCTCCTTCTTCTTCTTCTATTTTTTATTTTTTTGCCTCGTCGCTGTTGTTGTTTATGTGCGCCTTGAGTTGCGTCTAGGGAAGTTGCTTTAGTTTGATTGTGAAGTTAGATGTAGATGAAGCGCCGCTCTCCCGATACTACGGCGACTGTCACCGTTGCAAGCTCTCGAAGAAGCCGTCAGTCATGCTGACACTGTGTTTTAATCATGGCTGTCCCACTTGCTGCGATGAAGGATACAGCCAGGGTTCCATCCCTGGACAATTAGATTGCGTCGCTGCTGGTGTCATACGGTGCCATTGTTTAAAATAAAAACAACAACTAATGTTTCCTCTCCTCCCGTTATTATTTGTGGAGCGCGTTTAGGGGAGCGAAGCCATAGGCGGGAGATGTTTAGGGCTGACGGCAGGTCTCACATTAAGGAAGGGGCGAAGCAATGCGAGGGAAAACCGTGGAAACCTCACATCTAATCTTCAGAAAGATTATAATTGACCTTAATTAAGGGGACTTTAATTCACTGTTGAAGATGTGAATGTCATGGTGTCGAGAAAGGCTTAATTAATGAGCGGTTTTAGCTAATTGTGAATTCAAATCGGCCGTATAGCTTGAAAATATACTTGGAAGGTATTAACAAGGACATTAATCCCTTCTGCAGAGTAACCGTTTCCTAGACTTGCTGTTCTCGGGACGGCTGTAATTTGATGGCAATACTTTGATGCCAACTTTAAGAACTTATAAAACTTATAAAAAGCTGTTATTCTGCTTTAGAGTTTGTTTGAATATGAAATAGCCTGTTTGATGTTCATCGGGTACCTGGCACATCGCAGTCTCTTATGGCCGTTCTTGTCACATCCATGCGTCTAGTCTTCAACATCTCCTCAGGGTCTCCTCTGGAGAGCGGACCTCCTGTAGAAACCAACGTCTTCTGACAGTTTCAAGTCGGCGCTCTTTGTCGAGCGCGTGCAGAAGCTGTGGTCTAGACAGTACAGGAAATAGCTTTTTGACCTCGTTCTTCTCGCTTGGTTACAGATATACCTGTACAGTACGTTAAACCCGAAGAGTTGTTGTTGAAAGGTGGGCAGATATACGAGGACCCCGGGGATTGTTAATCAGGATTATTACTATAATCACGGTAGAAGTAATGCTGCCTTCTGTTAGCCCACCACCCACCACCCACCACCTTCTGGCAGAACCTTGATGGACTTAAAGAAAATCATATGTACAGCTGTGAGTAAATACATCACATGTTGTATATTACTGCCTTTATATTACTTTCTGTACAAATTCAGTGAGTTACGTCGGATGGAGCGCTGCTCCTCGCTCTAAGTCATTGTTTTTTCATAGCATTATACACACGACTCAACATGTCTGTTCAGTTTTCAACTGTGAAAGGAAAGAATTTGTCCTTCCCTGCATTACATTGCTAAGGCATGAAAGAGTTTATCAAGTATCACAAAGTGTAAGTACTTTCAGTAGTGAATGGCAGATATAGGGTTAATTAAAAGGTGGCAGTTGTGTTTTTTTTTCCTATTCCTGAGTATGAGAGGGTTGGGTATTGTAATCCCCGAATTCCAAGTAAATGTAAATATATCGTTACTGTCCAATGAAAATTAAGCATCTCCAAAATAGCAATTTTACAGGGTAGACCAAAAATTTTCTTCACTTTTAATGTAAGTCAACGGAACCAGAATTGTTCTTATTCCAAGCTATTTTCGAGCTTTTCTATTGATCCATTTACACACACACACACACACACACATATATATATATATATATATATATATATATATATATAATATATATATATATAGATATATATATTTATATACACATTTGGCATCTGTACTGGAATTGAAACTTGAATAAATTGGAATTGAAATTAATACAATTCAAATAATACACAACCCTAAATGCAGGGCTTGCTCATGAAGTCCAGCCAGCCTCCATAAAAGGAAATCTTTTGTTGGTTTTTTTTACAGTACCCTACTATTTTCACAATATACTAACATTTTCAAAATATGCTACCATTCAAATCTCTGTTTTCTATAGCATGAAACACATATGGTAGCAGAGGAGATTCCGAAATGACTGAGAAAGCCACATAGCATCAGGAATTACCTGAGCATAAAACTACTGCTTCTTATTCGAAAAGTGGGGACCAAGTTTCACTGATCAGTAGCTATTCATTGTGAGGTTATTTAAAGGACTATAAATGGATAAATACAGTCGTTTACCACCATTTGTTATTTCTTAATGCCAGAATAATCCTAATCTAATTGTAAACGGTTGCAAACTTCTGGAAGCGCCTGTTCGGGTGCGTTTTCGATTAAAATGCAAAGCGAGCGTATGGGCTGTTTTCGAGAGATGCATATGTACCATGTGGTCAGGAGGAGGTCTGTGCTGTGCATCGCTCTCCGCGGCAGAGGAGGCCTGCCTTCCTAGCAGTTTGATGCCGTGGGTGCAATCTCAAAGGGCCTGATCCCTCTTGCCTTTTAATTCATTTGTCATGCTCCACAACAATCTGATTTGTCTCCTGATTGTGTCCTGCTCGCCGTCTGATTGGTCGCATTTGCCTCTTTCGAAGCGCGGAAACTATGGCAACGAGCATCGGAGGCGAGCGGCGGTAGAGGATGCCTGTTTGAAACGCAGCCCCGCGCCGCTTCTTATTTCTCCCTGTTTATTTATTATTATCTTCAATATCCATGTAGATGAGCTGGAATATAAATGGGGCTGCGGAAGCACGGCTGTAGCAGATGTCGGCGGCGCGTGTGGCTGCTCTGGGGTAATTGAGGGTCCAGGAGAGAGCTGGCGTCGGCTAAATTAAACTGGTGCTCCTGCCTGGACTCTCCGAGGCTCGGAAGCAGCGGGGCCGCGCCGGCAGGAGGCGCTATTCCAAATTTACCTTCATCCGCGCGAGGGGCGGGTGAAGAAGGCAGTGGCGCTGCTGGAGATGTGGCACTAGAGCCACAGGATTACCAGTCCCCGTGTCTCCCGCACAGAGCAAGGAGGAAGGCTGGGCGACTGCTGGGACGAGCAGAATGGATGGCTCCGGAGCGCCACCAGGCTCCCTGCGCTTTCTGCTTGATGAGACGTCGCAGGTAGAGCGGAATACGGCTGGTGCCAGCTCTGTGCTGTGTGTGCCAGTCGGCCAATGAAGGATCCCGTTCCAGCTCTTTGGCGGTGCCTTCGTTTCTTGCGGCTCCAACGTCAAGTTGCAAAGGACTCTTAAGGTTCAAGCAATGTAAATACACCCTTAAAGTACATACTTGTACTTGTACCATACTTGTACATGTCCGAAACCTTTAAAACCAGAACAATAAAACAAAGGGGCTGGAGACAAGACAGGTTGCAAAGAGTCAACACAACTATCAAACTATAATTTCAATCAAATCTGGTTCAGTTGTGTTCCCTAAGTCAAGGTACTGGGATGTACCTTGAGTTAGGGACCACCGCAGTGACCAGAGCGGTGCCACCCCAGTGACAGTTTCATCCCTTCTTCTTTTTTCCTCTTTTATAAAGAGCTGTATGTCAAACAGTGCTAGAGACCACCCAAGCAAGTCTTTTTGATCTGGAAGTGGATTGAGGCAAGCAATGATGTAGGTACCGTGCTAATTGGTTGCCGTTGGCCTCCATTAGGTTCTAGCCACACTGGGCTGTTAGCTCTAGTTGTGCAGTAATAGTCAAGGCAAGTTTATTTGTTGTCACAAAGCAGCTTTAGAGGAGTTTGAAAGCATGAAAACATGAAGTCACAACCCTTTATCCACAGTGAGCAAGCCAGAGGCGATGGTGGCAAGAACAACTCCCTCAACTAGAGCTGCATTATATGTATAGGAAATAGAGCTGCATTATATACATAGGAAATAGACCTGCATTATATATATATATAGGAAATAGAGCTGCATTATATGCATAGGAAATAGAGCTGTCTTATATGCATAGGAAATAGAGCTGCATTATATGTATAGGAAATAGAGCTGTATTATATGTATAGGAAATAGAGCTGTATTATATCTATAGGAAATAGAGCTGCTTTATATGTATATGAAATAGAGCTGCATTATATGTATAGGAAATAGAGCTGTCTTATATGCATAGGAAATAGAGCTGCATTATGTTCATAGATAATAGAGCTGCATTATATGTATAGGAAATAGAGCTGCATTATATGCATAGGAAATAGAGCTGCATTATGTTCAATGATAATAGAGCTGCATTATATGTATAGGAAATAGAGCTGTCTTATATGCATAGGAAATAGAGCTGCATTATATGTATAGGAAATAGAGTTGTCTTATATGCATAGGAAATAGAGCTGCATTATATGTATAGGAAATAGAGCTGTCTTATATGCATAGGAAATAGAGCTGCATTAAGTTCATAGATAATAGAGCTGCATTATATGTATAGGAAATAGAGCTGCATTATATGCATAGGAAATAGAGCTGCATTATGTTCAATGATAATAGAGCTGCATTATATGTATAGGAAATAGAGCTGTCTTATATGCATAGGAAATAGAGCTGCATTATGTTCAATGATAATAGAGCTGCATTATATGTATAGGAAATAGAGCTGTCTTATATGCATAGGAAATAGAGCTGCATTAAGTTCATAGATAATAGAGCTGCATTATATGTATAGGAAATAGAGCTGTCTTATATGCATAGGAAATAGAGCTGTATTATATGTATAGGAAATAGAGCTGTATTATATGTATAGGAAATAGAGCTGTATTATATGTATAGGAAATAGAGCTGCATTATATGTATAGGAAATAGAGCTGTATTATATGTATAGGAAATAGAGCTGCTTTATATGTATATGAAATAGAGCTGCATTATATGTATAGGAAATAGAGCTGTATTATATGTATAGGAAATAGAACTGCATCATATGCATAGGAAATAGAACTGCCTTACATGCATAGGAAATAGAGCTGCATTATATGCATAGGAAATAGAGCTGCATTATATGCATAGGAAACAGAGCTGCAGTATATGTATAGGAAATAGAGCTGCATTACATGTATGGGAAATAGAGCTGCATCATATGTATATGAAATAGAGCTGCATTATATGTATAGGAAGTGGCAGTAGTAGTGGTTGTAGTGGCTAGAAGTGGTTATAACGGGCTGAGGTTACCATCCACTCCACCTCAGGCTTCAGCTTTTCCTAACAGTTAACCACCCACACATGATGTCACGTGGATGTGTTTTAGCCAGTGTGCCAGATATGATCCTGATATGATTCTCCTTATAAATAATTCCTCATTTAAATATTCCCTGTTTGTTTTTCAGACTGTCTATTATGTTCTTCTATTATAATGTCCACTGACTGACCAACAATCGAAAGAAAAAACACTTCTCAGTCAATCGCCTTGAAGAATCTCACTTGACTGATGGGAACAATGTCTCTGTCTGTCTGATGATTCGAGTCATCCTCTTTCAGGGGGCGGCCCTATGCAGTAAATAAGAAAAACCAGGCCTCGTTTCAACTGTTGCTTCTCTTCTTATTGCTGACTTCTGAATCTCAGCCAAGCAATTGTTGTCCCAGAAGTTCCCGTATGGGAATTTCGGAAGGAGGGGGGTGGGTTTAGAAGGGACACGCCGGCCCGCGTTCTCTATTCTTTCGGCCTCCGTGTCTTTTTCACACTCTTTCTGCCATTAGCTAATTGCGTACAGGTGTTTTCCTCTCTCTCGAAACGCGGCTCTCTCTTTTGTCTCGGGCTAATAGTAAATACGAGAGAAAGCACGTAAAGGCAAGAGCGAAGGGAGAAGGGAAGAAAAGGGTGCAGGCGAAAAAAGAGGGAAAAAAAGGGAAAGAGAAAGAAAAAGGGGAAGAAGTGGCTGAATATGCTGTGTGAAGCAAATTATCGCCCCACGTAGATTCATCACTTCTCCCCGCTGGATTATGGAAGGGCCTTTCTAATGAAGTTCGCCCCGTCAAAATGAAGGGACTAATTCTGATTTAGCTGAGGTAATGAACTTCCCCTCTCCTGGCGCGAGGGGCACCATGGGGCGGGCGAGGAAGACGAGCCTCAGCAGCATCAGGAGAGAGAGAGAGAGAAAGAGAAAGAGGGAGAGAGAGAGGGAGAGAGAGAGAGCATGTTGTGGAGAGGTAGAAAGAGAGGGAGCATGTCTCCCCAAGAAAAAAGAAGAAGGAAAGAAGAAGAAGAAGAAGAAGGGAAAAAAAAGAGAAACATTATGCAAAATGCCTGTCTGGTATTTGCTGAAATGTATTAAATTTCCAGAGCGGGGGCCTGTGTTATATAAAATTATGCTAATGCCCGGCGGCCCACTGTGACTGGCGGCTTGCTGCTCCCGAGCATGCGTGCCTGGCCGCAACATGGAGCGCGCTCAGTGGGACTCGCCTTTTCTATTAAAGCAAAACCTCCAGACACCTGATGATGAATTTGCTTCTGCCAAATGTTCCTCCCTTCCCTTCTTCCCTTTTCTTTTTCTCTTTTTTTTTTTTTAGAGAGGGGGGTGCGAGTAGAGTTGGTAAAGAGACCAGCATCTCTTTAAATGACTGGGGAGGGAGTACGCTGTTCTGCTCAGTGTATTTTTTTTTCTTTTTTTGGGATGGGGGGGGGTGTCCCTCTGCAAGCAGGCTCAGGGAGTCAATTAAGGCGAGCGCTGATAATTATAAGCCGGCTGAACACAGAGGCTGGCTAATTGTTGAGTGCTCCATGCCGCGAGCCAAGCCAAGGGGGCCTCTCGCTCTCTCTCTCTCTCTCTCTCTCTCTCTCTCTTGCTCGGTCTATCGCTCACTCTCTCTCTCTCTCTCTCTCGCCATTCTCTCTGGCTCCTTTAGCGTGCCCGGACCTTCACACAACCCAGACAGGAAAGCAAGGGAACGTCCTGGACGTGTCCGTAATTAACTCTAACTTGGCCCTTTACCTCTTTTCTTCGAGGCCCCTCTAACTGTCGTTCTCCCGTTTGAAGGCCCAGCCAGAGCACATGTTCTCTTTACCTGTTTTTTTATCCTCTGGCTAAAGTATAGGAACAGTTTGCCTCGCAACGGGTACCAAAGCAGGTATAGAGAGCTGAGAGCGTGTGTAGTTAGAGTGGGTTCTTCGGACCATCCATCAGTGCGCTGCGCACGGTTTCGCCTCCCGGCGGACTGGCGTCCCTGCCTTCAGCGCCTGCCCCCACCTATCATTAGACAAGCGGTCCGCCTCTCAGCCCCTGCGTGAGAGCGAGTGAGCGGCACTCCCGTGATCGGCTGTAATTTTGCCCGCGTTAATTGGGCGGACGAGCCCCGGAGTGTTTTTCGGAGTTTGAAATTGCGGTAAATCAGCGGCGGGGACGTAAGACAGCATCGCCATCCCCGAATCCCCCCCGGAGCACATCAGCGCGTCTCAGAAGGTGCGGCGCGTACCCGTGATTTCCCCTCTGAACCGTCTCCGCGTTTAGCAGCATGCTAATCGGGGTGCAGCATGCTGTGCGTTCCAATTGATGCCCCATTATTTAGCTGACAAGGCCTCTCTTGATAGGCACCAAATGTACACACTAGCTCCTCCTCGGTTCTGCGTGCCTCTTCCTCGAGTGCTTTTTCTTCTCGAAAGAGAAGTAATGCACTGAACTACTACCGGGGGTCCTAGCGTTCAGTTGGGTTGGGCCTTGTATGCATATATGCAGATCACATTACTTTTATAAGGCCTGCCAGGACGTTGGATGGGGCTCACGCATGCAAGCATGGTCAGCGTGGCCAACGCTTCATTAGATCGACCCTAGAGAGCATCCGCATGATACTGGGATGTGAACCCCATGAGAACTACTGTTAGAAACCTCTTCCTCCAGGAAACATGACAGCTCTAAAAGCCTCGGTCCGGTTTCAGCGTTCTGGCAGGTGCTGCGCGTTGGCATCTCCCACTGCTTCAAAAACACCGGCACAGCGGCTCGTGAAACGATGCAGAACCCTTGCTTTTTCTGATAGCGGAAGCTAATGAAGAAGATGAAGGCTACGCAGGCAAAGATTGGTCCGCAGGGAGATGCTCGTCTAAGGTATCCTCCAGCATTTTCAAATAAGTAATGGGGTGGAATCCAGAACGTTCCCATGCGAAGGTCTACGCGCTCCAGAGAGGATCCGCGCTCCCTTTCATACTCACGCTTCCACACAAACAGGCGCGTGCGAGCTCTCCCAGGGAGGCGGAGTCGATTTGTTTGCATTTCTTATTCCCCGGGCTTTAATCACTCAGATTTCGGTCCATTATCCGTTAATAGAGAGCTCCCACGACGTGCGGCGGGAAAGCAGACCCACCTACCGGTTACTGAAGGTCTGCGTCTGACTATAGCGGCCTTCGGAGATAATCAGGGAAAGCATAGAAGGAGTTTCACAATCTGAAGTTGAAAAGCAATCACACAGGTTCATCCGTCAGCCAGACAGCCCACTGACCACGTGCTACGTTCCAGACGCAGCTTAACTCTCGACCGAGACTGCGTCACGCTGTCAGTGGGATCCTCTATTGAAAAAGCAGTTTGCATTCATCGTGTGTTTTGAGCATCGGTGTTGCGCCGAGATCAGTTTATTTTCCCTCCCGTAACGTTATTCAGGTTAGTTTAAAGAAACAGGCCTGGTTTTAACCCAGCTCGGCAGGTTCCTCCAGGACTCAGCACTGGGAGACGTTCAGCAGCCCCAGGTGGCAGCTGTAAATCTATGTATCAGATTTTTCTGTGGCTATGCCAAGAGCTAACGCTGAGCCGTGGTTGGAGTCTCGGCTGAATTGTTACCAGGCTGTTGTAGAGAGAAAGAGGAAAGAGAGAGAGAGAGAGGAATGGAGGAGGAGGCAATTCTCAAGGAAGAGAACACTTCTGGCTTTCACCTCAGCTTTTTTGGCTAAAGCATTGATCTCCTCTTCCCGAGCCACCAAATCCAATGACCCTTCGGACCTGCATCAGGAGCGTTGTCTTCTGCACACCTTCACTGGCCATTCCAACGTCACTTCCCCGGATTCGGCACGACCTCAAATAATGTGGCTCAGGAATCGCTCCTGTACGACGTGGCCATGTTTTCTTGGTGCTTGTCTACCAAAGAGAAACAGGCACACCGGCATTCCAGCTTCAGACCGCAAACCGCAGATCAAGCCGATGCCTCGCTTCCACTCGAGTATTTTTCAGCTCGAAGATTAAGAGGAAAAGGTGCATCCTGTCTTTTTACCATCAGGAGTATTCTTTTATTTCTCCACTTCCCTTTCCCTCCACATGGGAGAGAGATTAGGCCCTGGCGTCGGAACGAACTGCTGAATGCATAAAGCATGAGGGCGGGAGCGGCGGGCCCTGTGGATATGCAGATGGGCTTTCTGCTTTCTCTAGTGTCAGCGACACCCGACTGTAATAGGAGCGCCGCTGCCTCGTTCTTAAAGAGCAGCAGTAGTGAAATTATGGAAAGAGTGTCACGGAAAACACTGTCTGCTCCCGTCTCCTGTCATCTGAGTGATGGGCTTTCACCAGCTCGTCTCCGGAAGAAAGGTCTTGGGGAAGTGTTGGATAGAAGCCATGACTTTGTGTTTGACACCAGATCGGTTTAGTTTAGCTAACTTGCTAGTGCTGGTTAAGGGTGCCAGTGTTGACCTTCTGTCCTGTGATTGTAGCCAGCTAACATCTTAGTTAACATTTGTTGGCGTTCGGTATCATGTTTTTAACTACATTATCTTGAACTGTTTTCATTACACAGCTGAGTCACATTATTATGACCACTTCCATTGCTGGGAGAACACTAGCTGGTGGTGGCTGCAGCGTTAGGGTCTGGGGAACGTTTTTCTCTGAGCCCACTCATCCATGTCCTCAGGCACTCCCAACCCAATTTGGGTATGAATTCATTCCTGCAGGTCACGTACACCCCTACACGCTGATTGTCTTCCCTGGGGCTGATGGGATCTTCCAATGCGACACGTCACATGGCTAGAAATGTCCTACATTGGTTGGAAGATCTTGATCAAGACTTCCAAGTACTACCTTGGACCCCTAATTCTCCAGACTTGAGCCCAACTGAGCATCTGTGGGACCACCTGGATGGTGGTGTTGGCTCTATGGATTCTCCTCTATGCATCCTCCAGCAGCTGTGGGATGCACTGCAGTCAGCATGGCTCCAGATTATCCGAGGTATCCCAGGCATAGTTTCAGGTATTAGGCTATGGAGAATCAGCTGGGTGAACCAATTTGCTACAGCGCCCTCTTAAGACAGATTAGTGCTGCAGCACCAGTTAGCAAGGAATACCACAGTAGCTGAATGACAGCTTAACATTATAACAGGTTCTTTTTTAAGGAGACCCAGAATTTAGATTTTGAAACATTCAGGGGGTCCAAGAGATTAATTAGAGCCCCACCCCTGGAAACCCCTGTATTCTGAACCTTGCTTGCAATACTAGCTATTCAGTTGTGCTGTTGTTTTGAACTGTATAAGGAGGAAGCTCTGCCCTGTCAGTAACACTGTGGTGTCTATTCCTGTAGTAGTGATGTACTAATAACTAGCCAAGCACGTTGCTAACAAGAACAAGCTAAACTAAAAAAAAGCTGCTTTTGTTTGTGTCTTGATTTTTTAAACCCTCAAAGTCATGCCGTCGAGGGTGCTCAGCAACTGCAGCACCAAACCCCTCCTCCATTACTAATGTCAGTAAAGAGCGAGGAAGAGAATATGAGTCACAGGAATGCGCAGAGGGAAGAGGGGATGAGGAATGGAAAGAGTTTTATTGGGGGAAAAAAAGCAAGAGATGTGGTTGCCAGAAACCAGCAAGTCATTAGATTGGATTGAATCTAAGGAGGCCTCATGATAGGATCAGTTGAGTTGTGGCAGTTGAGAGGGACGTCCCCCACCTCTTGTTGTTTTGGCCCTGAAATGTGACTCAGTCTGTGCAACTAGCGGGTCTGGAAAGTTGAAGAAAACGACAAAACAACCACATGATCTAGGCAAGGATTGAGCCTGCTGTAGTATTAGCTCTTGAGGTTTAGAGTCAGTGCTGTTGTTTTGCTAGGAATGTGTATTTTATATATATATATATATATACATATAATATTATATACATTATATACATCATTTAGTAATGCATCTCTTTAGTATTTATTCAGTATTCTCAGTTTTTAATTATGCTCTGATGTCTAGATAGAGAGCAGAGAGATAGAGAGGGGCAGTCGTGGGCTGGAGGTTAGGGAACAAGCCTTGTGACCGGAAGGTTGCTGGTTTGATCCCATGAGCCGACTGGACACGACTGAAGTGCCCTTGAGCAAGGCACCTAACCCCTGACTGCTCCCCAGGTGCTGTGGTAGGGCTACCCACCGCTCCAGGCAAGTGTGCTCACTGCCCCCTAGTGTGTCTGTTCACTAGTGTGTGTGCGTATACGTGAGTGTGCACTGCACGGATGGGTTAAATGCGGAGATCTTGGATTTGGTTGGGGTGAAACATGTCTAGATGTAATTTCTCGTTCCCATTTACAGTCTATGAATTGATCTAGATTGACACAAGCTGTTTTCTCATTTTTGGTGAGTTCTTAAATAATCTTTTGAGCTCTGCTCTGATTGGCTGGTTAGAAACCAGTGAGAAACCACGATGATCACAAAGAAGCAACATGTCAAAATAGACTAAATAAATTGAACCTCAGTGCAAACACTCTCAGTACTCATACTATTCATTCATGCTTGCTAGTATCTAACGTTATCCATACTAGCTACTCACTTTCAATCCCAACATCAACACAAAGTACATTAAAGTAGTCAGTGTTCTTATATACCATGTTCATGTTCATACAGATGACCGTTATATAGTTTATGGCTAAGCAGAGCCTGTTGGTTTATGGCAGGAACCTCCCAAGGAAATCTCCCCAAGCCCAGGAGATAAGGACCTGGCCATTCAGTGTGTTTTGTTGATTGAGTTAGACCTTTGATTTTTTTTTAGATTAGATTAGATTCAACTTTATAGTCATTGTGCAGAGCACAGGTACAAAGCCAATGAAATGCAGTTATCATCCAACCAGAAGTGCAAAATACATTATTATTTACATATAAAACAGAAATGACTAACAATTTGAGGGTATTGTACATGTGGTGGTATATAAATAAATATATAGAATGTAGGTGTACACAGAATGTGAGGTAAGGGGGTGGTATATAAAATAGAATATAAATTAATATACATATATACTATACATATATACATATAAATTACTATACATATTGTCAGACCTTCTCAGATCAGGTCTGTACCTGAAGAAGCATAGAAGCATATACTCTGAACTGGTCTCCCTCTTCATTTTGATGGCAAGAAAAGAAATAACAACATAACTCACTGAGAAAATTCTAGTTTTAGATGATCTGCTTCAACCAGCAAACAGTGATACACTCACACAGCCAGTTGTTGACACTTCAGTTGCATTTCTGGAACCTACACAAGCTGTAGCATACGAGATGGGATACATATAACATGTGATTAAGCAGCTGGTAAATAGGAAGCCTTGTTTAAACGTGAACATCAACCATTCCAGCCATCATCTTCTTCACAGATTTCTCCACATAGTTCACTATTTTCCTAGCTGTTGCTCCGTGTTGATCGTCTAACTGGGCTGGAACGTGAGCTGGTGTATGTAAATATTATATGGGGGTGTAAATATTCATGAGTTATGTAACACTTTAAGATTTTGTAATCAGCCAGCCTTGTTTATAAATGCAGGATTTGCATCCGAAGGAGGAACAACAGTATTTGAGGTTGACGGTATGTACAGTACTACGTACTGAACTCTACTTGTTCAACTATATGCCAATTTAAATACCGTTCTAAATCTAGTTTATGGCGCTGTTACTGGAGTGCTTTTGATTGGCGTTTTTGATTGTTCTCACAAAACGAGACTTGGACCACATCAGATTATTCCAATCAGTACTTCTGAGAGAACTCAGTAGTGTAATAGTAGTCAGTAGTCTAGCAGTGAGACATGATAGTGCTTCTGCCACCGCCGGAGACAACTACAGCTTCTAAGGGTTAATGAATGGTATAATAATAACAAGCCGAAGTTTCTCTTCTTTGTGGGAGCGTTGCGCTGAAGGGAGAGAGCCAGTCTTCCCGCCTGAAACAAAAACCCGGCTGTAATGAACTCCGTCCGACGGCGGCGCGTGGATGGGCTGAACAGAGAAGACAGTTCCCTCGTTTTGACACACTCGGGAATGTGGTCACAGAAGCAAATCCTCTCACTGAACGAAATGAACGACTTCTTTAGGACTGGCTGTGCTGAAGTCTCTTGCTGTGGGATGGAAAGAAGCCCCTCGCTAAGATGACAGAATCTCTCTCTAAGCGTCTGAGGCAGTCTGGTTTTAATACGCCCGCATTTCTGAGGCCACCGCACAAGTTGCCAGATTTTTTTGACGCGAAGTACGAGGCGAATTTTCCAGCGCGTGACTCATCGTTGTCGGCCGCGCCGTTGTGGTCCGCACTCCGTTCGCAACATTACTTTCTTTGTTTTCTTCGTGCATCCTGTGGGTTTTTTTCCCCCCTTGTTTTTTTCCCGATGACACTAACCGACGAAAGCGAATGTGGCGGCACATACGGTTTAATCTGTCCTCCGAGTCGCAGAACAACAATTGGCCATAAAAGTTGAAATGAAAAGTTTGTATTAATGTGTGAAGCAGGTGCCTTAAACTGAATAGGGGGCTGTCTGGGGTCTCTGTGGTAGTTTTCCAGAGCATTTGGGATCTCTGCTGCCGTGTTGCAGTTGTCCCCTAATCACTATTCACTAATCTGGAGCACTATATAGAATTCTATTACAGGGAACGTAGCTCAGGATTCAAGCGAATGATTTTATACACTAACAGACACAAGATACCTGTGTTCACGAGTGTGCTGTACATGTAATTAACTGCCAGCATTTTCTCCAGTATAGTGCTGTTTGTTTAGCAAACTGATATCCAAGAATCCAAGAATACTCATAATTACTGCTCATTTAATTTTCCAATAAGGAACTGTGAGTATATATCTCGTCCATGTCCAAAGAAAAACAAGAATCTCCAAAACTTTACAGGAGAGGCCAAAACCTGTCTTTACTTTTAATGTAAGTCAATGGATTTTGGAGTATTTCTATTGGTCGCTGAGTTTAAAAATGGACAAAACAGAGATACATGTTGTTTTTAAACAGTGATGACATATATATATATATATATAATTATAATGTCCATGGGCCTTGCACATATATACACTACTGCTCAAATATTTGGGATCACAGCGAACTGACGGGTCTCTAAAGAAAGTTGTTTCATTCTGGACATTTTGAGTCGGTCAGCAAGCCATCAACTGCTGATACTTCAGATACTAAACTAACCTAGAATGTTGTTCTCCCTTTTATGCTCACTTATTAGTAGAATTGCTGATAATAGGACTACATGCTAAATAAGCCTCTATACAAAAATAGGCTCTAATACAAACATTTTTATTTTTTAAAAACATCTGGTACACTTAAATTAATTGTGAAATGGACAATATTGTTTGTGAAATGCATGAAAATCTATCTATCTATCTATCTATCTATCTATCTATCTATCTATCTATCTATCTATACAATACATAAATAATTCACCATATGCACTGACTTTTTGTCAGGGAGGTGTAGGGTGTCCCAGATATATATATATATATATATATATATATATATATATATATATATATATATATATATATATATATATATATAGAGGGTGATTTCTTTATTCAGAACCGTATTGTAGATATTGTACAATTTCTAGTAGTCTACTGTAGATACGTTACTGTGGGAAGTATAGCACATAGTTGAAACCAAGCCAAAACTATGAGCTCACAATAAATTACAGCACTTCTAAACTGTTTAGTGAGTCATTTCATACACATGACGTACACCAGTTTACTTGTGGCAGTCCTAAAAATCACAAAGCTGACAGTAACCCAACCTCAGTGTTACATAAGCGGTGGGCTATGTAGTGTAACATAATTGAAGAACAGTGATGTGGTGTCTGGGACACCCGACACCACCCTGACGAAAAGTCTAGCATGCCAGAATTTCCTACAACGTGTTTCTTGATATTGAGCTGTAGGATGACAGAGTGCTGGCTGGCGCTCTTGTGCAGGAACATGAACGATGCTTGGCCGGCATCAAACATGTAGTGTTGCCAATCTTCCCACCAAGACATGGCCAGAATGCTAGTCTGACACAGTGACCACTATGAATGTATATTATGTTATAAGTCTAAGTTTTTGTGTAGTCTGATGCCAGCATTACAGACTATAGCATTAAAGCTCCACCGCATCACTGCAATATTTAAAGACTAACTAGAATTAAAGACACTTAATAGCAGCTAATTATTATAGATCCTCTGGAAAGGGGCTGGACCCATTTCTCCCAGAATGCACCATTCTACCCAGCAATCTGCTGTAAAGCAGGGCAGTAAATTTAGTTTGCATTGCAGTTGGACTCAGCGAGTCCAGAAATGTGCTAAACAGATCAACACGTTAATTAAGACTTTAAGTAATCACAGAACTCGCTGTTTCGAAATTTCTCATCAGCTGCTCTCCAAATTCTAGGTGGGCTGCGTTTCTAGACCCCTATGTCACCAAAGGCTGTTCCAATCAGAAGAACTGATACATTTGCAGACACCACTGCTTCCCAATGAGCTCACTCTACAGAGAATAGGGCTTCACTTCAGACCTAGAGTGTGTATGTGTTGTGAATGTAAGAGTGTGTGTGTGTGTGTGTGTGTATGTGTTTAGGCTGGTTCAGGTGTCTGTGCTAACAGGCTCACTCACTCCACTCCATGCTAAACGCCCATCTGTCCCGGACCCCTTTTTTTTCGGGTGCTGGGCCGCTCAGGTGGCTTGTCTTGCCAGCACTATATCACGGTCCGTCCTGCTAAGCGCTCCTCTGGGTCCTTTGGTGGGCCGCAGCTGGTTCCTGGGGGTCCGGGCCGGTACGGTTGCCGGATCTGGCCCCATATGGCAGGCGCTGGACCATGGAGCGAGAGAGAGAGAGAGAGAAAAAGAGAGAGAGAGTGAGTGAATGGGTCACGGATGACTTCACTTACTTTTTCATTCTGATTGTAAAAGCTTTTATTCATTTATTTGTTCATTTATTTATTATTTTATTTATTTTTTAATTAAGTATAGGCAGTTGCAGAGTGATTAACATCTGTAATAGGAAATGTTGGACTCTTAGAAGCCCACTCCCAGTAATATTTATATTTATATGTAATAGCGATGTGTAATAACATACTTATGCATATGTAATTACATAATTGCTTTGTTAGTTAATAAATAAGAGATCCACATCTGCAGTTACTGCTTTTTTTTTTTTATTTTATTTGTCCTGGTGCAGAGACAAAGCAGAGCACAGCGTTGCTTCATCCATCACCTTAAGTCCTCGTTTTTTTGGGTTTTTTTAAAAGTTTATTTTCAACCAGCCGACACAAGAGCTTCTAATTCTGCTACATAAGCAGTGACACTGAGGTGCAACAGAAAATGTGACGGCAAACCAACAGCTTTCAGTCACGCTCAGCAGTCACATCATATTCTTACTGATCCTGCAGTTGCTAACACTTTCAGAGGCTTTGTTTTTGTCTCCTTCAACTTCATAAAATCTGCAGCCAGAGTAGCTGGTGAGCACGAATGTCCACACTGGTCACAGTAATGGGAGCTTTCTGTGTTCTAACTATGTTCTTTCATCAGCTTCAGCTGATTCCGAATGAAGCCGCCAGAGTTCTCACTAGGAGCAAAAGAAGGGAACACATCACCCCCATTCTTAAACCCTTACACTGGATACCAGTCTGTTACAGAATATACTTCAAGGTCCTGTTACTGCTCTATAACTATAAATGGTGTAGGACCAGCTTGGTGTTTGAGCAGCTCAGTTTAAAACTTTTACTCTTACTGAACTGTTAGTTATTAATTTTAAACCTCTTTCTTCATTTTTTATGTTTAATTTTCTTTCTTGTAAATATTTTCTCAGCACACAGTCCAACAGCACTTTTAAACCTTATTCTTATTTCCTACTTCTAGCTTGCTATAACCCTCTGGGTGCTTCACACTCTAGAAAAATAGCCTCAGCGTATTTATTTCTTTAAACTGATTTATTTTAATGCTTTGTTTCTTATTTCTCTTTATTTATGTAAAGCACTTTGAGTTGCCACTGTGTATGAAAGGTGCTATACAAATAAACTTGCCTTGCCTGGCCTTTCTTACTACATGTGAGAAGAAAGATCAGTGCTGCCCGTAAGGTCGGATGCAGTGTGAACGTTTCTGAGTGAGAATAGAAGTCACATTGCGATGGAAATGCTTATTGATTTAATATTGTCAGACTAAAAGTAAATAAAACTCAAGCATAAAGTATAAAGTACATTCCTGCACATGTATCTGCTCATTCAGTACTCAATACTTTATTACTGTATCTATGAACAGCATTCACAGCACCTACATAAGCCTTCCATGACAACTGTTATAAACCTGTATAGGCATTAATAATAATAGCTGTTCCAATAAGCAACAGTTAACAAACCACTTGTTTTGAAGTGAAGCCTTGCTGTAGACAAAGAGAGGTAAACCAGATACTCCAGTGTTTTTTTAGTGGAGCTGCAGTAGAACATTCCACAGATCGGAGCAGTAAGTGGAATGCGCCATAAAGTATTTTCTAACGTTGGCTGTTGAGTGGTGGATTAAAACCAGATATTGAGTTTTTGGGAGCAATGAACACCAAACGCCTCTGTCAAGTTCTTAAACTACATAAACTTCATAATGCACCTCCTCATGACATCATGACCATATGTTCCCATAGTCCAATCACCCACAGCTTTCTCAAAAATTGTCTCTAGAGTTCTAATTCTAATCACCTGTTGGTAATTTACCAGTTTTCTTTGTTTCGTTTGGTTTTTTTCCTGTATTTCCAACATTTTCGCTTATTAAGCGTCTCACTGTTTTCCTGTGGATATTGTTGGGTCTGGTCTCTGCTTGGTTTCTTGGTTTTTGCCTTTTCAGACTCTTCCATTGTGACTGCTTGCTAGTTTGTTTGTGCTCTTGTTGGCTTGTTTCTCTGGTTTTGGCTTCCTCTCTCCTTTAAGGTTATTGTAGCTCTGGCATTTGAACTCTTATGTAATCCCTCACTCCCTGTAGATAAACCCACTCTACCTTTTAAATCTGCACACGTCCTCCTAGTTACTCCAGCGTTACCAGATTAAGCCACTATTATACAAATTACATCAATGGAAGAGTACAAAGCCTTTTATCTCAAATAAACCATCTACACTGATAAAGCTTTCTTCAGATTATCATCCATTTTCACTGGCTCTGCTAATCAACATTTGTGTGGCTTAATGCCGCCATGACTTGCAAACATGTAACACTGCATTAATGAGAACTGACTTGTTGGAATAAGCCTTTATAAATGTTTATGTAGATGTCATGTAGCCTTTTTCATCTTAGTTATATGTCATGTTCTTTATATATTGAAATAAATGTAACAACAGGATTGAAACATTGCATTACTAATGGGAAAGAAAATGAAAAAGCAGGTGTTGTTCAGCTAAAAAGCAAAGCGAAGTGAAACCGCACCAGAGTAATACCCACACCGGCCCTCAGCCCTCGGCTACTTCCTGAAATGAGTGAATCTCAGATGATTTTTGGCCTGATTCAGCAAATCAGCAAGTCTCACTCCAAACGATGGGTTAGGTCACGGCCACGGCCGCCATTTGCAATCCCGGTCGATATCCCTGTCTTGAGCCGTCCGCTGGCCATTAAGAGCTGCTGCAGACCGCCCTGCCCTGTGAGGATATGGCTGGGGTTCATGCCGGGTAATGGCCGTGGAGAATGTTCTTGGTTTATTCTTGAAGCAGGAGAAATATGGATACGGTATGGAGAACAATGGGGCTTATTAATTTGTTGAAGATTAGTTGGCAGTTGGCGTGATGATGACGCAGATTTGAAATTCCTCCACTGAACTCTTCTACAGTAAGAAACAGATCCAGATAGCATCCATTTTTTGTTATTGTTGGTTGATGTAAGAGTGTTTCAGAGATTATATATACATATATATTTATTAATAAATAAATATAATGTATATAATCGTATTTACACCAGAGCAGGTCATCTTCCAACAGAGGAAGTATATAGATTTAAGGGTGATTCTTCAATTAGAGGAACTTTTACATCCCTTTTCCATTTTTATAATGATTTAAACATCAATATTTTGCTACTTTGGCCTTGTCCCCAACCCAGACTTTAACACTTAAAATGCTAAAAAGTGATCAATTTATAAAAAAAGGCACATAAAAATAAAAAATTAAAAAGAAACTTAATGTACTGTTTAAATTTATATTTGTACGCATACTTTTGAGCAGTATATTATCATCCCCATATATATATATTATATATATATATCTATATATATGATATATATATATATATATATATATATATATATATATATATATATTCTGAGTCTGAACTGAATTAATACTATAATAATAATAACACACTGTAAGACATTTGAAATACTTCTATGTTGTACTAGTGATATAGGAAACCCAGTTTAAACTACTCAGTAGGTAGAACAAATAGCTAGAACTCTAGTGCTGGATAACTTGTGTTGTAAGAACTTTGAGGATCAGGTTTTGACAAAGGGTCGTATATATTTTTTAGCGCAAAAAAATCACAAGTAAAGCAAAAGAGGGTGAATCCTCGCCACCAAAGAAGCAAAACACAATCAGATCAGTCACGTGAGGCAACTGCGGAAAACCTGACAGCCACCGTAGTTTCAGAGAGAGAGCGTGCCTGAATTACTGGACCCTCTCATAGAGGCAGTGCCATGACCGGAATGAACTGCTGTAATATCATCGTTTGTTAGGCACGTACTAAAAGAAATAAGACATTGAGAGTTTTGTTGTAGCTGCCTGTGATGCCAGTGTCCAGATTAGTTGTTGGTCGTGCGGTCAGGGCGGCGGCAGGTGACCCGTGATCGCTGCAGTGTTTTGTAACACAAGAGCGGTTAAGACATGCTATTTGTGGCGCACTGCTACACCATTTTATGTGTGATATGCAGAAAAGTGTCTCCGAGCCGTGCCTGCCTCTCTGCCAGCCAGGCGCAGCCCAGGCAATTAGGACCCCCGCCGGCCTTCCAATTTGTGCCTGACGGGAACTGATCACACATTATATTACTTTCTTTTAAACTCTGGAAAGTCAGAAGCCAGCACTCGCGCCACTGCTTTAATCACGGCGGAGTAAAAAGGGGGGATTGATGGTAATTGCAGCTTTTCTGGTGTTTAACAATCTGTAATTCACCTGATCGCTAGTAAAGAGCAGTGCTGCTGCGTTTGGATGTTGAAGTCTTGTAAAAGAAAAGAAAGCATGTGTGTTGAGCGTTTGGACTGATGCCGTTTTGTGGCTGTGTGTTTTCTCTGTGCTCTTTTTGTCAGAAGAGGGGCTGAACCATGAGTGTAAGCTGTGCAGCCAGACGTTCGACTCTCCAGCCAAACTGCAGTGTCACCTGATCGAGCACAGCTTTGAAGGCATGGGAGGAACTTTCAAGTGTCCCGTCTGTTTTACAGGTGAGTGTCTTTTTGCTTTCATACAGCCATCTATGAGTTCAGTCCCTGGCGATACTACAGCCATCTGTGGACAGTAGTCTTAAGTTTAGGTAGGTTGGATGACTCTCTCACACATGGGTGTTAGGTGATGTATCAGAATGGGCTCTCACTTCCTATGAGTGCTGTATGTATAATGAATTATAATTGCATTCATTCGGTATATATACATATATAACTCTTTATTCGTCATATGTTTGCATACTGTATACTATAATATGTACATTTAAAATCTAAGTTAATTAATAAACTAAAATGACCAAGGCAGCCTGAACTCTCAATAGTCAACCATCTAAGTCCTAATCTGTCCTTAATACAGAAAATAATATTAGGCATATCATCGCTGTCCAAAGAAAAACAAGTATCTTTATTTTTCTATATTCTTTGAACGCAACAGCAGTCATTTACATTGTCATCACATTTCATGATGATTTGCTCAACAGAAATGTTTCAAATATTCTGGTTTCATTGACTTACAGTTTTTGGCCTCTTCTGTAAAGTGGTCATTATACTTGTTTTTCATTGGACAGTGATGATATCAATGCTGTTCAAAGAAAAAATTAATAGCTCAGTTTTTGTTATTTGTCATTTAAAACACGGCATTTGCACACGGTAACTGGCTTTTATGTCCTGTGATAGTTTTGTGATAAATGGACCAATAGAAATGCTCCAGAATTACTTTTTACCTCTTTTCATGAACTAACATCTCCTGTTAGATGTTATTTTAAAGATACATGTTCTTCTTGGGAAAGCAACACTACTAACTTTATTATTTCAAAGAAAAAAAAAGTGTTAATTACATACATATTGACCAAAGGTGTCAAAAGCATTCACATTCATTACTCAGGTAGAAGTGTAGATACTAGGGTTTAAAAATACTTCTGTAGAAGTTGAAGTATCAGCTCAAGCTTTTTACTCCAGTAAAAGTACTGCTTTCATAACTACTTAAAGTAGAAAAGTAAAAGTAATGTAAGGGAAAAAATCCTATTAAGGACAAAAGCTTAATATAGTGCACTAGCCCACCCCCCCAAAAACCTAATTCTTCTAAAAGCCATAATGACTATAATGTTATATTAAAGTGTTAATGTTGATAAATTTGGGATAAATTTTTCCTGTTTCAGCCTCATATACGCCCATTGAACATGAATGTAGTTTAGTACAATGTAAATTTATTAAAGAAGCATATCTGTGTACTACTGAACATTAACATGTGTTTCATGGAGCAGAAGATATGATGACTAGTTGTCTATAAGTATTGTAATGAAGTCAAACTTTAAAGTCATGTTATCAATAATCTTTACTGGAATGTAAATGTACATGGATGAAAACAAACTGAAATGAAATAGGAGTAACGAGACTATGTTTAAAATGTAAGGAGTAGAAAGTACAGATAATGGAGTGTAAAAAAGGTAAAAGAAAACTATTTGTACTTCATTACTTGACACCTCTGATATTGACCTATCACGAGTACCTTTCAGCTGTATATTTGCAGTTCATGCCCCCAGACAGCCAACCTGTAGAGGGAGGATGCGTTCACGTGCTGGACTGGTGTGAGTGTGCTGTTAGAGTTCTCCTCCAGGCGAATTGAGTCGTCTTACGACGTCATGTCAGGGCCAGTTTGAAAAGGCTGATCTGAAAGGAAGCACATTTTCACACTCACCCGCCCAGCGGGGTAGCATCGCATGATACAGGGAAGAGCTGCTGAGTGAATTAACAAAGACTAAACTGAAGAGGAGCTCACTCTAGAACGCACTACACAGCTAAACCTGACGTAGACGAGCGCGCTGAGAGGGGCTGAGAGGGGCTGCGAGGCCGGAGAAACCATATGTGAGCGTCATTATCTGTGAGAAACATGATAGAGAAGCCAGATTGATGACACAGTTTAGCTGACTGTGTTTGAGGCTGATGTGTGGAGAATCAGCCAAGATCATGTTGCCATATTGGCCTATGTCAAATTTCTGTTGGGGTTTTTTTTTGTGGGGGGTGAATAAAAAAACGCATAACTCAAGCATAACCTCAGATCATATGATGATGAATTTCCAGTTATTTTCACCTCATGTCTCACTTAATTTGGAGCCGCAATCCACAGAGACGCAGATGCAGTCGTACTGGCTACAGCTACAGGAAAGTCCCTGCTACTGTTGGAGCCGTACACTTGAAAAGTATTCGCACCGGAATTATGGAATAATGGAATCTAAGTTATTAGAGTTGAATAGGGTTTCACAGGGTTTATTGGCTACTTATGCCTAAACGTTTAGCCTCAGACACTCCGCCCACACAACGTTTCACATAAAGCAGCAGTCCAGTGGCACAAACTGGCTCTGTGGAAAGGAAATCACCAATTCTATTCCCAGCCATGCCACATAGCCGTAGTAGGGCTGTGTATTGGCAAGAACCTGGCGATACAATACATATCGTGATACAGTAGTCACGATTTACTATATCGCGATATACTGCGATACTGCAAGCAAAGTGATATACTGTGATTTTTCAAATACTACTATTAAAACACACCACTATATGAACAGGTTTACCAATGCTTACAGTAGCATTGCGCCCTTGTGCTGCTTGTTAATGTTGGAGTGGAGCTGAAAATGGATTATGACACTGCCATCTAGTGGCCAGAATCAACACGCAATGATTCACTGTCTGCCAGGAATCTGTGTATCGATACTGTGTTTTTTTTATAATCAATACAGTATCACTAAACATAATATCCCGATATTCGATATTTCAATATTATCTTACACCCCTAATCCATAGCCAGGAGTATACAAGAGCATAACTGACCTTGCTTTCTGTGGGTGGGTGAGATGGTCCCCCTTCCCTCCCCACATCACTTCCAGCAAACGTGGGTGTAAAATCTAATGCCAAGTGTTTTCCAAATGCGTTGAGCTGTTCATCTCTTTGCTCCACATGACTTCACGAGAAGGCTTCGGTAGCATTATGTAATAAAGGGAGACAAGAGAAATTATGGATGAACTACAAACAGTGTGCATGTCAGTCAGTTAACCCTTTCCTATCTAAGGATACCTTTTTTGGCATCAATTGACATCAGACTCTCTGAGGTGTGGCTTCAGAAACTGCTTATATCTTAACTAGGCTAAATTAGCTGCCTAACAGAAACAACATTATATATATATATATATATATATATATATATATATATATATATATATATATATATATATATATATATATATATATATATATATATCAGCTTTAGGTTTACTAAATAAAAAGATGTGTTGTTGTGTTGTGATTACATGGTTAGCTACTAACTACAGTTTACAGTTAGAAGAGTTGACCTGTGAATTAAATTAGCAGCACCATGTAAGATAATTCTGTTAGAACTGATAGTAACCGGCTGGCTTCAAGATAATATGCACGCACTACTGTGAAGCCTGAAATGAAAGTCTGAGGTGTTGGGTCCGATTTTGCTGGGCATTTTTTAGTCCATGTCATACGTCCTACCATATTAATGTCACTCAAGTAGAAGGTCCGGTTCGATGTTTAGGCCTCAGATGCAAAATCAGCATCATACTAATAAAGATATGATGACAGTAATAGAACATTCACTCACATCCTCAGAAAAAAAACACAGAAAAAACAAAGAGTTCTCTTTGTATACTCTTCAGACAATCATCAGATCTATCCGCTCTGGGAAGGGGGCTTCAGCAAAGCCTACGTTATAAAATCTTCATCTGCATGCAATTACACATTTCCACCAGAGAGGTCTCCAAATCCCCAACACTTAGATAGTGCAGCTTTAAGTTGAATTCTTTATTAGAAGTAAATTTTAAGTAAAATTTACTTTATTTTACTCTGTAAATAATTCATATTTAAAGTTTGGATGGAAATGTTTGTCTGATTTAAACTTATTTTGACTTTAAAAATAAAAAAAAATGCTAAGTTTGACCTGAGAGTGACTGTATTTATACTCCAAACAGTGCCACGATAAGACTGTACTGTAAAATAACTAATTATTCATTGTTGCTCTCCATCTTTGCCACAAACCCTACACATTGCATGTAGACAGTCTAAGACCCCCATCATTCAGACGGAAATCAGTCACATATTTTTTTTTTCTCCCCGCATCACCTGCAGGAGAAATTAGGAGAGACGGAGTGAGAAAGAGGAAGAGACAAAGAGAGGGAGAGTGGTGGAAGGAGGGGGGAGGGATGTAGAGTCAGAGAGAGAGGGGGACATGCTAATTGTGGATGTTGGTGGTAATGATCTCATCAGTCTCGGAGCGTGGAGGTGGTGGTGGGGGGTGCCGGACCCCTTCCTGAGAGGATCGCTCCCCACACTGGTGTCAGCAGGGTTAACTGTCTGGATAATGAAATCTGCAAAGCTGTTAGCTGCAGTTTGCCACTCGGCTCCTGCTAAGCCTCATCACTCTTCTCCGTGGACAAAGCTTTCGCCTCGCCCCACTTCCCTCTCCTCGCCTGTTTAGCAGCCCTTTATTTAGAGCTTGCAGGCTTCAGGTATGGAGCGCTTACATTGCACGCCTTACCTCTGTGCACAGGCCTCAGGCCAGGCGAGCGTGACTTCAGAACTAGGGCCTGACCCATATATGTCATCTGACCAATAAATATGGTCACTGTCAAAAATGAATTCTGCTGATTTTTTAAGATTTCTCCACCAGTTAATTAACAGAGAAGCTGAAGAAGGTGGAGATGGGAGCCAGACGTCTGAACTGAAACGTTTCTGTATCTAAAAGCTACATCGCAGAACGTTAATACCTGCTGCCTGATGTCTAATACATTGTTTCAGGATACTTTTGAAGCAAGATTTCGATCACAGAAATATTTTTGAAGGCCTTTACAGAAGAGACCTACATGCAGAGTGTTGAAAGGTAAAATAGTCCCAATAGAAGTATTTTTTTTATTTATTACTGTTTTATCATCATGGACATTTTATAACGTTGCTGTCCAAAGGAAAACTTGTATCTCTAAAATCTGACTTTACAGAAAAGGCCAAAAATGGTCTTTACATTCAGTAAGTCAATGGAACCAGATTTTACAACACACTACCTTGAATATATATATATATATATATATATATATATATATATATATATATATATATATATATATATATATATATATATATATATATCCCAGCCAAAGGTTTTAAATCACTACCAGCCAAACGTTTAAGAAAAAAAAAACACTGGTCAAAAGTTTAAGTACACTACCAGCTTTGACTGACATTTATCTCTTATATCAGTCAGATCCTGTTCAGGACTCTGTAGTCTTTTAACTATATATAAATGTTGAGTACTTGTTCCTGACAGATTACAGAAGAAGAATAATTTCTATTTTAAAAATGAATTAATTTGCCAACTCTTTGATACAGAGGGACATCATGATGCTCCTGCAATACTCTAATTAAGCCTTATCAATCCAGTGGCTCCCAATGAACTCACTGCTTCTGATTAAGCCATTAATAGTGTGAGTTATACTTTTATTATCCGGGGCACATAAACTTCTCCCTATCATTAGTGCTCTGCTAAGACAGTCTGACGACACACTAGCTGTGATGTTCGCTATTGACCAGAAGCTGCGTTAACAAGCTCTGTTCATGCAGACGCCACATTTAAATATAGAAGATACACCAGAAGTGAACCCGCCGGAACAGAGGGTCAGTGTTGCTTCAGAGGGTCGGGGTGTCTTTATTTGGAGTGATTTCTAATAAAATAAGCAGGCGATTCATAAGAAAGTCATCTCTGCAGAACCGTGGCTCCCAGACCGACCTGACGTCGGGGTACATAAAAATTCAGACGTTTGACTTTTCCACTTCATTTAGTCTCATTTCGTTCCATTAGCCGCCCGCACAATTACACAGGTCCTTCCCCGATACAGACAACACAAACAGCTGTGCCACCGTGCACTCCACTCACCCGCTCCTGAGCAGGAGCTGCTCCAACTGCTGTGTGTGGATCTTTGAATGCTGAGCTCAGTCAGAAGCCCAGGTTCCTGGAGAGTGTCACACACTGACATGGGTATGAGTGATGAGCTAGATAGAGATATTCAAAGACCTTTGCTCTTCATTTATTGTTGTGTATATACTGACCACTGCATCCATTTGTATGTACACTCACTGTCCACTTTAATTACAGACTGTAGTTCATCTGATTCTCTGTATACTGGACCACCACTGAGCACATACTATTAGAAAGGTGGATCATTCTCAGCACTGCAGTGACATGGTGTGTTAGTGTGTGTTGTGCTGGTGTGAGTGGATCAGACACAGCAGTGCTGCTGCTGGAGCGTTTAAACACCTCAGTGTCACTGCTGGACTAAGAACCGTCCACCAACCAAAAATATCCAGGCAACAGTGTCCTGTTGTCAGCGTGGTGGTGGTGCGTTAGTGTGTGTTGTGCTGGTGTGAGTGGATCAGACACAGCAGTGCTGGTGCAGTGTTTAAACACTGTGTCCACTCACTGTCCACTCTATTAGACACTCCTACTACTTGCTGATCCACCTTGTAGATGTAAAGTCAGAGACAGTAGCTCATCTGCTGCTGCACAGTTTGTGTTCCTCTAGTTCTTCATCAGTGGACACAGGACGCCGCTCACAGGACGCTGCTGTCTGGATAGTTTTGGTTGGTGGACGATTCTCAGTCCAGCAGTGACACTGAGGTGTTTAAACACTCCAGCAGCAGCACTGCTGTGTCTGATCCACTCATATCAGCCCAACATACACTAACACACCACCACTACCATGTCAGTGTCACTACAGTGCTACGTAATAGTACCTGCTCTGTGGTGGTCCTGTGGGGGTCCTGATCAGTGAAGAACAGGGTAATAAAGTATAGAGAGAATCAGATGGACTACAGTCTGTAAGTGTAGCTCCTATAAGGTCAGTGGAGCTGATGAAATTGACCATGAGTGTAGATATAAGGGGTTTCTAATGAAGTGAGAGCTGAGTTCTCAGTTTTGCATAGTCAGCATTAATAAAAGCATAAATAAAACCTGTTGTTTCAGTTTTGCTGAGTTTATCCCTGATTTTCATCACTTATCTGCTCCAGCGTAGTCATAATTCACATCATGGTCAAGTCCTTCTGTCTGCAAAGAAATTTCAGCTTCATGCAGCCTGCCGTACGAATCCGATCAAGGAAGAGAAATGTTGAATAAAGCACATTAAAGTCGTGCTATATAAAGTCCCTGGCCAGGTGTTTCCCACAACACTACGGGCTATTTTCTCGCTGAAGAAGAAGTCTCGCTCTCTCTCGCTCTCTCTCGCTCGGCCGTTATAAATGGATTCCATAAAACCAGCTTCTGTGCTACATAGCACTTTCTATCAGCAGCCCCCCAAATACAATAGTGAGTGCATCTCGCCTCTCCATTAATCAAACAGGTACTGCAGGATCATCTAACTGTTACATTACAGCCTAGACTGGTGCCCAAGTCTCTTTGTGTCTCTCTCGTCCTCTCTCTCCCTCCCTCCCTCCCTCCCTCCATCTCTCCCTCTCTCTGTCCCTTCCGTGTCTCATTTAGCAGCTGCTTATTGACATTAGTCTAGCAGGGCCTTGCCTGTATTTAATATACAGAGCATGCTTTTTTCATCACAGCTTTCATTTTCCATCGCAGCCTTTGACAGACAGGTCCCAGCTCTCCCCCTGCACCGCTATCGATCAGGACGCAGAGGAGAGAGGGGGGGTGGAGAGGGAGGCGGGTGGGGTGGCACTGAGAGGGAAGTAGAAGAAAGAGAGGGAAGGAGGGGGCACTTTTTTTTCTCCTTGCAGCTGCAGAGCAGGAAGGATGAGGGTGATTTGAGGAAACAGGACCGCTAGAGTGGACCAACAAATGGACATGCGTACTTACTCTCGCGCACGTGTGTGTGTGTATGTGTGTGTGTGTGTGTGTTTGGACATTTTAGTCCAAAGATTTAGGAAAAGCAGAAAACCTTATAAACCTTATTCATATAGAACCATATACAACCTGTTTGACTATACAAAGAACCCTTTAATCAGGTTCTTTGGCTGTTCATGGTTCTATATAGAAGCATCTTCTTTGTTCAGTCCAAATATGTAAGAAAATTACCTCAACAAGCTTTTTGAAAACAGTTCTAGATAGCATGAAAAGGGTGCTATTTGTTATCAGCTATAAATGTAGCAGAACTCATTTTGGTGCTATCTAGAGCCTTTTTTTTAAAAAGGTTCAATATATAACCATAAACAATACATTTCGCCATAAAAAGAAGCCTTTAATCAGGTTCTTTGGTGCTGTTTAGCGCCCTTTTTAAAAAAAGTTCCACATAGAACCACATACACCATAAAAAGAAGCCTTTAATCAGGTTCTTTGGCTGTTTATGGTTCTATATAGAAGCATCTTCTTTGTTTAGTCCAAAAATGTAAGAAAATTACTTCAGCAAGTTTTTTTAAATCAGTTCTAGATATACAGCAGAGCCCTTTTAAAAAAAAAGTTCCACACAGAACCATATACATGTTTCACCACACAAAGAACCCTTTAACTAGGTTTTTTGACTGTTCATGGTTCTATATAGAATCATCTTTTTTGTTCAGTACATGCAGAAAATTACCTTAATACGTTTTTTTGAAAACAGTTCTAGATAACACCAAAAGGGGTCCTATTTGTTATAAGCTATACATATAGCAGAACTCATTTTGGTGCTGTCTAGAGCCCTTTTTTAAAAAAAGTTCCACATAGAACCATATACATGTTCCACCATACAACCCTTTAATCAGGGTCTTTGGCTGTTCATGGTTCTATATAGAAGCATTTTCTTTGTTCAGTCCAAAGATGTAAGAAGTGACCATAACAAGCTCTTTGAAAACAGTTCTAGATAGCGTGAAAAGGGTGCTATTTGCTATAAGCTATAAATGTAGCAGAACTCATTTTCGTGCTGTCTAGAGCCTTTTTTAAAAAAAGGTTAAATATAGAACCATATACAACACGTTTCACCATACAAAGAATCAGGTTCTTTGACTGTTCATGGTTCTATATAGAAGCATTTTCTTTGTTTAATACAAGCGGAAACTGACCTTAAAATGCTTTTTTAAAAACAGTTCTAGATAGCACCAAAAATGGTTCTATTTGCTATAAGCTTGACATATAGCAGAACCCATTTAGGTGCTATCTGGAGCCCTTTTTAAAAAAAGTTTCACCAACACGTTTCACCATAAAAAGAACCAGTTAATCAGGTTTTTTGGCTGTTCATGGTTCTATATAGAAGCATTTTCTAAAAACATTTTCTAAAACACTCCTTTCAAAAATAAATATAATACAGACCATATTATTACATATACATACCCACATATAATAAACATAGTAAACATAATACATATATGTATATACGGACAATTTATATAATATAATATAATATCATATCATATAATATAATATACAACATACTATTTCATATATATATATATATATATATATATATATATATATATATATATATATATATATATATATATATATATATATACACAGCTCAGCATTGGCTCTGACATGTGATTACTAGTTGGGTCCCAGGAGATGTCACACTCCTTGACCAAGCATAATTGGCCTCACTGTCTCTAAGTGTTTAGCAAGACCCTCTCTATCCTCCATCACTCCACATGATGCTAACTAACCCAGGCGACCAAAGCTAAAGCCGATGAATTTGCTTTAGTGGCAGTTTGAAAAGACGCTTCTTGTGAGAGCATGTGCTATAGCCTTATCCTAGCGCGGTGCCATCGCGGGGGGGTGGGGGGGGTGGTGGGGGGGGATCTAGATTATCATGTCCATAGTCACATACAAGTGAAGTTCTGTTGGCCTAGAACACGTTTAAATATTTATAGGCTGCAATGTATGGCTGAAACATGCCATAATAGAAATGCATGTATTGTGATACACAGATCTTTGGACAAGGCTTTGGACAGATTTTCCCACTGATGAGCTTTTTAAAACTCGTACCCTTCTTTCCTTCCACCATTTTCTCACATTAAGCGCATAAGAAATACAAAACGACGAGGGCTCCTGGTTTGATGAAGAAGAGAAGGATAGGAGAGGTGAAGAAAAGAGGACAAAATGACTCGCTCTAAGAGGAAAAGGAGCGTCAGATGAGGGGAGGGGAGGGAGAATTTGAGGGGAAAGCAAGGGGACAGGGGAGGGAAACGCAGACAAAGCGAGGAAAAGCATAAAAAAGGGAAAAAAAAGAAAGAATGGGGGATGAGAGAGAGAGAGGAAGGGAAAGAGGGAAAAGTGGAGTTGAAGAGAGATCCAGAGGCCCCGGGAAGATGACAGAAGCCCCAGTCTCCCAGGGCAAATTTGACAGCTATCAGAAGTAAGGGAGCCCGCAGCTAAAAGTATATCTGCTCACCCTGGAGAAGCCGCCGCATAGAGCGCCTTGTGATTTAGACTGCGAGGACTCGCACAAACAAGCCAGAAGTGGAGGTGAAAGTCAAGAGGGAGTTGTGTACTTTTGTCTCACTTCATACGCCCCAAAGAAAGCCGCCAAAATTCTCTGCGCCGCGTAGAATTACAGTGCATGGGTTGGCATAAATAGGCCCATCAGATACTAAAGGAAAGTAATGCTACTTAACGGAGCTGTAGACGTTACGCAGACCAAGTTAGTCTGCTGAAACGGATGGGAGATGGAAATTCATACATCTGGAATAATACAGTAAATCAGAAAAGAATTAAGGTTTATTAAATTGATTTGCACCAAATTTGTCAGATCACAGAAAAACGGACATTACAAGCTAAAACAGAATCAGAATCAGACTTTATTGGCCAAGAATGCTCACACAGACAAGGAATTTGTTTTTGGTTACAGTAGCTCACAGTGCACGATAACTGGCCTAGCCTAGCCGTCCTCCTACACACATACACACACACATACAGTGACATATACACACACACACAGGCATACATACACAGACACACCTGTAAACTGAGCATGTGCAGAGTTGTATATTTAAAGTAAAGTGCTGAGTGCAGCAGTAAGGACAGTACAGACTGAATTAAATAGATATAAATATGAGGAACAGAAGAGTCACTGGTTAAGATGGTGGTACAGAGTGATCTGAGACTATCAGATAAATAAAAGTGCAGTACAGAGAAGAAGAGTGAGAGAACATCTGGATATGGGTAGTGTAATGTTACTAGAGTGTAAACTTTCTTAAGCTACTTGTGGGGGATTGTCAGGTTTGGGGGTGAGGAGAAGACAAGGGGAAGGCTGGATGGATGGGAGGGCAGATGTAAACGCAAGCTTTACCAAACTTCAATAAAAACGAAACTAAAGACTAAACACTAAGCACATAAACGAACAGGAAATACAAACAAAACTAGGCCATGCAGTAAAAGCAAAACCAAAAACCCCAGAGCGACATAAACATTAGCAACGTGAATGAACCACAAACATGAAGGGAAAGCAGGAGGTATATCACCGCTGTCCAATGAAATACAATATCTCCAAAATTGCAACTTTACAGGAGAGACCAAAAAGTTACTTTCAATGTAAGTCAATGGAATTAGAATTCTTTCCAAGCTCTTTTGGAGTACTTCCATTGGTCCAATTATCATGAAATGTTCACACAGTGTAAACAGCAATAAGCGTGTTCAAATGATATAGACAACTCAAAAACTCTTTAAAGACCTCATATTTACACTAATACTGTCATATCTAGTAGCATGACAGTTCATGTTCACACAGTATTCAACATTTTTATTTTTCATAATTAGTATTTCATATCATGAAGAGGCTCAAGTGCCGTAGATTTGTATTCTGGCTCGCGCAGTTAGTGGAGAGCAACTGCAGTGACTGTGTGTGAAGCCTGCAGCCGTCTGCACTCGTGAGGTGTTAACGTCGTATGTCATCGTGAAGGGATGTAAAGAAAGGACATAGACAGGCAGGGCATGACAGGAAAGCACTGAAGCACAGGGAGCTCTATATAGTTATATATGTTAAATTAAACTTCAAGGCAAAGAAATAAAATCAGTGATTTTAAGTTAATTGAGTTTCTCAAAGAATCCAACTGTCTGGTGAATAGTTACATGGTCTAAATGTAGTTGGGGTTGGAAGTGGGTGAGAAACATGGTTATATGATATGTACCAGTGTCAGAAGCTTAAGCACTACAGTGGCTCCACATGTCATTATTGTTTTATTTACACAATCCTAAATCACTGAACATCTCCCAAAACTTTAAATGGATCATTCCGGGTCTTGCCATCAGTAGATCACACCAGCAGATCTATCAGATAAACAAATACAGTCTTTCTTAATGTGTCATTGTGATGTTAACCAAGGTGCTGGAAGCTGAGTAGAGATGACGGTAATGCTGTCCAATACAGGTCAACGTACAGAGTAGCTGAAGTACTCCAGTGGTCCCTCACGTCTTCACATGTTTGGTTTGCGTCATCATAAATCAGAGAACTCAGGAATAAATTAGGGAACTTGGGAACATATTTGTATATTGTTGCACTCTCTCTTTCCGAAAAGTGGAGCATTTCATAGCCACCAGCAATGACATGACCACCGTTGTCAGTAGCTCTTTCCTCGGATCAAGTGAGCTTGGTCTATGTAAAATTGATGCAGCTTTAGGTTGCATTGCTGTTGTTCTAGAAGTAGCTGGTGTTCAGCCTCGCTGGCTGCTAGCTCTCTACTCCCCACTCCACATTCAGTATTTATACCCTGTGTTTCAGAGGATGCTAGGAACATGGTGGAATGTGGCATAAGGCTCTCGGCGCAAGGCCTGAAAGCAGGCAGACACTGATATAGGCTTAACGTAAAGGCTGGCATTGCGTTAGTTCTTGGCACCACGGTTTAAAGATGTGTGCAGAACAAATAATGAGATCCATTTGAAGTTTCTAGTGCAGCTCTATCACAGGCCTGCTATCAGAGTCTCATTTAAAAGCAGTTCTCCACAATCGTCGGCCAATTGCTGAAAGTTAATGTAATGAGGGTTTTATTCCAAGTCGTTTTGGACCATTTCTGTAGGTCTGTTTATCGTGAAATGATGTTGACATGATGCAAAGAACAGATGCTCTACTGTGCAAATGTCTTAGATACCAAAGCTCAACACTCTTACCTTATTAGTAAGTGTATGTTCACCAGTAAGAACACCAGATATGATTAGAACAGATGTAAATAATCATATATACGATACAAAGTAACATGAGGATCTTATTGTGAAAGAAGTAGATCAGATCTTGAGCTCCAGTTTGAAGAACAAAGTGTAGTTCCAGATTCCTCCTGGACGTCCCAGACATTGTATGAATGTATTCAGTTCCTTCAGCAGCAATCTTGACTTAGCTTAATGAAGTACTGAGCAGTCAAAGCAGATTAGATGAGAACTATAACTACTACTGGGTTGTTTATAGAAGGAGAAGCTTGGAAAGAGTTAAATAAACACATTGATGTCTATAAAAGCACTAGTTACTGTATTAATACTGTTTGAATGTGCTTTACTGAGCAAATAAAGGCTTTCTGTCTGGAAAAAAAATTATATATTTTTAAATATAATGATGTCCCCAAGTGACTGAAACCTTTGCATAGCACTGTATGTGTTTTTTATAGGCAACTACTGGGGAATAAATAAGTCTTACACTGTCAGTAAGGTCAGTACACTATTCTACACTGACAGCCTACAAGTCTAACAGGAATTCCTCAGCTCATATAAGCTGAATGGTTTTCAATTGAGAGATAAATAAGAACCGGTGACTACTTAGGCTGCAATACATGTTGGTTATGGCTCTAGCAGAATCGGTGTTGAGTAGTGATGATACGTGGCCAACACAGCCGTTGAAATGTTGCACTAGTGTTAGTGATCCTACGTGGCGATGGCAGGATCCAAAGTTCATTCCATGAGATTGTTCTTTAGCAGACTTAATGGTCGAATTTCAAGTTTTTGTTTGTATATGATCACGTATGTCTGACGTCATCTGTGAGGGTTCAACGTCCACGTCCCCCAAAAAATCTACATCTGGTTTATTCCATCTCTGCAGCCGCCAGCAAAAGTTGGGAAAATTGAACTTGAGACCTGTTAACTGGATTTTCCATTGGAAGATAGGAAACATCCAGAAACATCCAATTTGCCGTCATCTGTCTGTCGTCATAATGTAAACACAGTGTTAGACCCGCTCAAGGACTGTTGCATATTATGTACCCGGCATGTAACTGTAACAGCCACTTTAGTCCAAAAGTCAAAGACCACCTTCTTTCAATTAACCTCAGTCAAGGTTTCCATTAAGTACAAGTTAATCAATGACTCATTTCAGAAACTAGAGACTAAATAGTAAAGAATCCACTTGCATAAGGAAGAAAAAGGAAAAAACAGCACAGATACAGAGAAAGTAGGACTCTTAACAGACCTGATGGACCCCAGAAGATGAACAGCCCTTAAAGCTTTCATCTTAGAGAGAGAGAGAGAGAAGAGTAAATCAAGCTCCACTCTCACTTCAGACCTGAAAACTTCCACAGCTGTTTCTGTCCATCCATCCACTGTGAGAACACACCTCACAGCTATGGGTCTGAAAGGATGTGTAGCCGTTCAAGAAGCTTCTCACTGAGAAAAGAAGAAACATCAAACAAAGAGGCTGCTGCTTGTTTCGGTTCAGGCCTCTACATCACTTAATGTGGTTGTGGTTGCCACAAATGCAACTAACTTCTAAAGGAGTTTTCACACTATAGTTTATAGCTGCACAATTTGCTTAATTTGTAATGCGACTGCTTCTGCTGATCACGTTCCATGTTTCTTTTTAAGGTTGAAGGATGCCGGGAATAGGACTGTTGTTGCAGAGGAGATGGTGAAATGCCATGTATCCAAAAAGTGCAGTTCCTTGCCACTTAAGTGTTTATATCCAGAGAAAACAAGAAAAAATAAAAAAATAATACTGTATATAAAAATGAAAATTACCACAAAATATTGTAATAAAAAATAGATTTGCATATCTTTGCTCTCCAATAAAATCAAGTATCTGCAACTTTACAGTAGAGGACAAAAACTGTCTTTACTTTGAATGTAAGTCACTGGAACCAGAAATCTTTCCAAGCTATTTTTTGAGGACTTCTGTTGGTCCATTCAGTGAAATTGTCCCATAATGTAAACGGCAGCTGTTGCGTTTAATTGATGTAGAAAAGTAGAAATCTACAAAATCGGAGATGCATGTTTTTAATTGGACAGCGATGATATGAAAAATAGATTTGCATATCGCCGCCGTCCAATCTCCATTTTTGTCTCCATTTTGAGCCAATGGTTGTTTACATTGTTTGACTATTTCATGATGAATGGACCAATACAAGTGCTCGAAAATAGCTTGGAAAGATGTCTGGTTACATTGACTTGCATTCAAAGTAAAGTATGTTTTTGGTCTCTCCTGTAAAGTTGTAATTTTGGAATATGGAAAATATATCTGCATATGCAATTACACAATCAATACACAGTCCAGACAGAAATCTTGTGTGTAAAAGCAAACCAGAGATGAGCCACACCTCCAACTGAGCCTCGAACTCAAACAGGTGGAACAGGTGTAAAAAAGAAGTTCTGAACTTTGGAGGCGTGGAAAAATATTCATGCAGATTTCTTTAAAAAACTGAAAGTCAGTCTCCTGGAAAGAATGCAAGCTGTAATAAAGGTAATAACTAACACAACAAATACTGAACACAAAATTAATATGATATTTATTATTAGTTTACTTTTCTATTAAATGGCCTGTTTAACTTTTTAACAGACTAAACATATCGCCGCTGTCCAATGAAATTCATGAAGAATGGACCAATAGAAATGCTCCAAAGTAGCCTGAAAAAATTCTGGTTCCATTAACTTCCATTAAAAGTGAAGTATGTTTTTGGTCTCTCCTGTAAAGTTGCAATTTTGCAAATACTTCTTTTTTACTGGACACCGACGATATGAAGGGTGGTCCTCTGACATCTGCACAGCACTGTCCCACCTAAACATAGATCATTTCGCTTTCATCCAGTAATATAAAGTGTAGCTGATGCTCTCAAATAACAAAGAGAATATAAATCTAAACACTTGAGTTATGAGGTCATGCATGACTATGTGTAAAATACTGACCGTGTTGTCATTAGGAGCAGGAGTATAATGACCCGAGTTGCCCCCCCAGAGAAATGCCACACCTTTCATCTGTCTCCGTACTCATAACCCCCAACTCTGTCAACACCCCTTGCGCCACATGAAGGGGAAGAAGAAAAAAAGTTGTTTATCCCCCCGTAAGATATTCAAATGAAGCCCAGAATGCTAACTTTCCCAGCGTTCCATTACCTCCGAGACGAGACTCCTCCCCCCGCCCCCTTGCCTTCTCTCTCTCTCCCTCTTTTCACAGTAGCCCTTCACAGACACATGGGCCCACCATAACAAACGGCATGTTTGAAGTAGTCCTCGGAGGATTAGGGTGCATACAGCAGCGCGCACTCGCTCGCACGCTCGTTCACCGCTGCTTACTATGGCTTAATTAAAAGCACACGCAGCCGCTGTATGTGTTTTTAAAGTGGCGTGGCTGAGTTGTGCGTCTGCATCAGAGTGACTGTATTCAGGCTATGCATAAATAGATGGCGCGTCCGCATGAATATTTATATTGTCAATATAATTAGCCATGTAGACTAATGGAGACTATGTTTTTGCACTTGAGGCAATGCCAATTTCTGCGGTTGTTTATTTTTCTGACGTGTTTGTCCCCTCGGTGGCTGGGGGCCCGCTAAATAAAGCGCTCCGTTATCCCCCCCGGCCGGCGCCGGCACGCACGGCCCGTGACGATGCTCCGCTTGACCATTCTGCGCGAAGCTACCGGCACGGTGGTACTGAAGTGTCCGGGCCTGTTTTTAGCTTTGCTCGACGCCGTGTTGTGATGCTTGCGCTGGCCCAGATTCGGGACGTCCACCTTGGCATTTGTCATTGTTTTTTGTTTTTTTTCTATTTTTCTTTTTCTTTTTGTTTTTTTAACTGACCACTGCGTTTAGAGGTGCTGTTGGTTCTCCCTCCGCCACAGATAGAGAGAGATAAAGAGAGAGAGAGAATTTGGGTTACACTAAATGGCTTTATTTTGCGCAACCTGGATGCAACCAGGACAAAGTCGCTTATTCCTGCGTGCGGCTAAATTTAGTCCTCTTTTCTACACAGTGAGGTGGTTCTGATTATAAATCGAGAAGCGTTTGGTTTTTGCTGTTTCACCATCTGACACACTTCTCTGGTACATATCTACTTATCATTTAAATGAGACTCTTATGCTGACTCCCTACCAAAAGAGTGTGTATGTTTTCTGCTTATGGTTACAGTAAATCACTGCCAGCACTTTTTCCCCATTTATTCTCTATTTATTCACTGACTTCATACTGTGTCGTACAATTACAAACACTGTTTGATCGATTGCTGTATTTGTGCATGTTTTATTTCTCTCTATTTCTAATGTACAGCTCATATACATCAAGTAAAGGTATATAGAAACTCCACACACCTGTCTAGAAAGATAACATCCACGGTTTATCAATCACACCATGAACCAAACTTAACATGGCATTTGGCGGATGCTCTTATTCAGAGTGAGGCACTGATTACCTGTACACAGGTAGCTGAAGGTAGTGTTACAGTTTATCTGTACACAGGTAGCTGAAGGTAGTGTTACAGTTTATCTGTACACAGGTAGCTGAAGGTAGTGTTACAGTTTATCTGTACACAGGTAGGTGAAGGTAGTTTTACAGTTTATCTGTACACAGGTAGGTGAAGGTAGTGTTACAGTTTATCTGTACACAGGTAAGTGAAGGTAGTTTTACAGTTTATCTGTACACAGGTAGGTGAAGGCAGTGTTACAGTTTACCTGTACACAGGTAAGTGAAGGTAGTTTTACAGTTTATCTGTACACAGGTAGGTGAAGGCAGTGTTACAGTTTACCTTTACACAGGTAGGTAAAGGTAGTGTTACAGTTTACATGTACACAGGTAGGTGAAGGTAGTGTTACAGTTTACCTGTACACAGGTAGGTGAAGGTAGTGTTACAGTTTACATGTACACAGGTAGGTGAAGGTAGTGTTACAGTTTATCTGTACACAGGTAGGTGAAGGTAGTGTTACAGTTTACATGTACACAGGTAGGTGAAGGTAGTGTTACAGTTTACATGTACACAGGTAGGTGAAGGTAGTGTTACAGTTTATCTTTACACAGGTGGGTGAAGGTAGTGTCACAGTTTATCTTTACACAGGTGGGTGAAGGTAGTGTTACAGTTTACATGTACACAGGTGGGTGAAGGTAGTGTTACAGTTTATTACAGTTGTATTACAGCAGTCACTAGAGTGATAACCACTGATAAGACTACACAGACTGCAGCAGTCAAATATATATGAATCAAAACGTTACAGTATGTACTGTAGTTACTGAAACACCAGCATGGTTAGAATAAGAAAACATGTACAGTGCATTATAAAGTATCTCTGTGGGAAGCAAATGAAATATAATTCAATATAAAAGCTCTATATATGCTGCAAATAATAGTTAATTACTGTAAAACCTCTTTTAGAAGCAGCTGTATGCCTTCTTCTCCCAGAATGCCCCCTTTTACAGTAATCTGCATTATTTATGGAATGCAGTAGCTTATTTCAGTGTTTACCGCAGTTCTTTCAGTGTACAGCAGTTTTGGTTCCTGTTTGTTTGTCTTATTTCTTGAAGATAATTCGACTTTGGCCGATATTACTTTGGAAAGTCTACACTTCGTTGGTACAACCTAAAAAATGACTTATGTGTGAACGAGCAGTTGATCTAGATTTAATTTACAAAATAATTAATTTAAACAGGGATTGAATCAAACCAGTTCAATTGCTTGTTATTATTTGGGCTGTACCAGCAAAGTACATTTTACAGTGTAGGAAAAAATGAAGGCATGTTGATATCTAAAATATTTCAAACTTAAATCTGAGGCGGATAAAGCATCAAGAAATAATTACAGTAGCATTCATTAGGTCTTTACTTGATATACCTTTTGGCATTTAGCTTATAGTATTAAAATCTACACTGTATACTATATAATGTAATAGTTATTGAGTACTTTGCTGATTACTGATCAGTAATCAGAGTTTGACCTAACAGACTGATAACAAAAGAAAAGTGTTTGTCAATTCCACGCAAATAAGATATATATATATATAAATATGCGCATATCATCACAGTCATAACAAAACCTCAATGAATGTCCAAAAATTTTTTTTAATGTAGGCATGTGGTTTTTCCTTCAGTTTTGAGGTCCTATATCAAAGATTAGTCAGTAAATGTAGAATATCCCTCGTCATCAATCAAAGTGCCTACTAATAATGGCCACTAATTTCTCTGGAAGGTGAATTTGAATCGAGTGAAAGTGACTTCAGATACTCATGCCAGTCCTGTAACTGTCTTTGCTTTGAAGGAGCTGCATTTCTGTGTATTACTAGATAAGAAGCTGACATAAAGACTGCACTGGGCTACCTGATGAACTAGCCTGAAGCTGCTCATCATAGGCTGCATGGTATCTCACTGATCACCTCTTTCTGTGCGTTCAGCTGTTGGTGAGCTATTGCAGCTCTAGCTGGCTTTTGTTTGTTTGCAGCAGCCAAATCTCCACATGTCAGAATCTAATGCAAACGAATGTCGCGCTAAGCTACAGAGAAAATTAGACAGTTGGCATAATAAGACACAAAAAGAAGAGAAGACGGGATGAATTTAGAAATAGCACTGTCCAACAAGCGTAGCCCTCGGTATCTCCGTTTACCATTTGCTGACAGTTTGAAAGCCACTTCCTGGTCTGTTTGATCTTATTAGCCAAAGTGTGTGGCTGTATGTTTACTGGTGAAGAGGAGAATTTTGATTTCTTTTAATTGATGGATTAATGCTATTGGGGTCATAGATTTAATTAAGAGTTTATATATTTATGTGGTAGCTAAACGGAGGTTTATGAGGATCTTCACAGAACTACAGCTTCAGATCGTCCACTGGAAAGAACATAGCCATGTGTAGCACCTGCAAAACCTTGAGTTATAGATGTTTCAGCAAAGGTTTGAATCACTTGAGGACATTATTATATCTGAAAAGCTTTTATTTGCTCAAACACTTTATTATTTAAATATTTAAGCAGTATTAATAGAGTAAGTAGAGCTTTTACATACGACAGTGTGTTAATTTAACTCTTTCCAAGCTTCTCCTTCTATAAACAACCCAGTATTATTTACAGTTCTCATCTAATACCTGCTTTGACTGCTCAGTACTTCATTAAGCTAAATCAAGATTACTGCTGAAGGAACTGAATACATTCATACAATGTCTGGGGCGTCCAGGAGAAATCTGGATCCACACTTTGTTCTTCAAACTGGAGCTCAAGATATGATCTACTTCTTTCACAATAATATATTCATGTTACTTTGTAATGTATGTATGATTATTTGCATGACTAGTGCATATAAAGTAGATTTCATACTGTTAGCTTGTTGTTCCATTCAGAATAACTGATTCCAAGTAGTTTCAATGTCAGCCCAGTTTGAAATTTGATGTATAAGACATGCCTGTATTGCAAAGTGCTGTGTTTAAGACCAGAACCTCTCTCTTTCTCTCTCGTTCTCTCTGTGCAGTATTTGTCCAGGCCAGTAAGCTCCAGCAGCATATCTTCTCGGCTCACGGTCAGGAGGATAAAATCTACGACTGCACGCAGTGCCCTCAGAAATTCTTCTTCCAGACAGAGCTTCAGGTGAGTGCTGGACCAGAGTGTTTTCAGTTAAAGCTCTTAAACTCACCAACAAACTGATCTACACACTCAAAAATTCTTGAGAAAAGAAATTGGTTCTGTATAGAACCTTGAACACTTTAAGAGCTCTTTGCATGGTTATGAGGTTTTCAGGTTGAGGGAGCATGTATTTCATCATTACAATGCATTGTCAGCAAAGTAGAACCCATTTCAGTGCTATATAGAACCATGTACAACATCAGTCTGAAGAATCAGGCTAAGGGTGCTTTGAGTGTTTGTGGTTCTATATAGAGCAACTGTCTTTGCTGAGAACCCTTGAAGAATCATCTTTTCTAATTCTCCATCTTCATATTTCACATTCTTCCATAGCAGCTATAACGAGGTTGGGCAGGGTTTGGGGCAGAGCAACCAAAATCCCATTCAGCTCAATGAGAAATTACATAGCAGGTGTTAAAGACCTACATTCGGAATAGATTCATTCTTAAAACGGTGTATGCATGTGGACCTTCCTGCTGTTGGGATAGAGCTTATTGTTTTTCCAGTGTAATCAAGTTATTATTATCATAGTGGCAATTTATAAATGTTAAAAAAGGTCAGTGATATTTATATTATGCCTTATTATATTCATGGTGTCACTTAGCTACAAACACACAGCACATTTTGAGAGCTTGTAGAGCATTTGAGAGCATTATACACTACAATTCATTATGTAGTGATGCCAGACATACGTTGTAGTGTGAACAGTTTGCATGTTGAAGTTATATGGTCTGTAAAGCTTGTTGCGCCGAAAAAAAGGCATTTGTGAACAAAGCATGGACAGTTCACTCTTCTTCAGGAGTGGCTTGGAGAACACGATGGTTCTTCAGGAAGTGGGTACAACAGGCGTAATGCAAAGTGGTCTCCTTTAACTTGTATGTTTTGTAGCAAAGCACTGCTTTAATTTAAATGCACTCCTTCAGTGCCAATGCAGATTAACACTTTACATGCTGGCTCATTGTTGGCTGGTTATGGGGGTATAGTTGGTATATATAGACAATGTTGCACCCAAGGCTATATGCAAGAGCTACCGCTGAGCTACTATGTTTCAGAAGACTCTTTTTGAACTTTCTATTTCTATTAATCCATTCATCATGGAATTTCTATTTCTATTAATCCATTCATCATGAACTTTCTATTTCTATTAATCCATTCATCATGAAATTTCTATTTCCATTAATCCATTCATCATGAAATTTTTATTGCTCAATTAATCATGCTATTTCTATTTCTATTGGTCCATTCATCATAAAATTAATATTTTTATTAATCCTTTTATCATGAACTTTCTATTTCTATTGGTCCATTTATCATGCAATTTCTATTGTTCCATTCATTGTAAAATTTCTATTTCTATTAATCCATTCATCATGAAATTTCTATTTCTGTTAATCCATTCATCACGAACTTTCTATTTCTATTGGTCTATTCATCATGCAATTTCTATTTCTATTAATCCATTCATCATGCAATTTCTATTTCTATTGGTCCATTCATCATAAAATTTATATTTCTATTAATCCATTCATCATGCAATTTCCATTTCTATTGGTCCATTCATCATAAAATTTCTATTTCTATTAATCCATTTATCATGAACTTTCTATTTCTATTGGTCCATTCATCATGCAATTTCTATTTCTATTAATCCATTCATCATGCAATTTCTATTTCTATTGGTCCATTCATCATAAAAGTTCTATTTCTATTAATCCATTTATCATGAACTTTCTATTTCTATTGGTCCATTCATCATGCAATTTCTATTTCTATTAATCCATTTATCATGAACTTTCTATTTCTATTGGTCCATTCATCATAAAAGTTCTATTTCTATTAATCCATTTATCATGAACTTTCTATTTCTATTGGTCCATTCATCATGAAATTTTTCTATTAATAAATTTATCATGACATTAATCCATTCATCATAAAATTTCTATTTTTATGATTCTTATATATATTCTGCATTATTTGAACACAGTATTTCCATTGTGTGAAAAAATCATGATTAATGGACCAATAGAAATGCTCCAGAGGATATGGATGTTTCTCATTGATTACTCATTGAAGACTTTCTTTAACCACAGTGCTTAATCTAACTGGAACTGTACTTAAGCCTGTTTAGCTCTCACTGTTACTTGAGGACAAGCTGTATTGAAAACCAAGAGGGTCAATAAAATAAGACAGGAACTCTGTGACTGATACACAAAGCTCAGTAAACATTTCTGAGAAATACAGCTGCGGTCATGGTGCAGTATCTGAAATATCTGACAGATTCGTGTGAAGGATCGATGCTATGGGAGGACTAGATGATGCATAGAAAGCATCCATGTTATATTTTGACCCTGCGTTGGATTGCACCCCGCTCCCTTCATATCAGAATCAAGTAAACTTTTCTGGATGTGGACGTTAGCACTGTTTACAGCTGAGGAGCTCACCGTGCCGGGCCCTTCATTTGTAATCAACCGAGTCCATTTCCATATTTTCGGATTCAGACAGCAGCGTCCACTGTCTGCTGCTGGCCAGAAGGAAGGTGAGCGTGATCATTATCTCCGAGCCCGCCGTAGGTCTGCGGCGGCGAAATAAACCAAATGTGACATGCCGACACGGCCGGTTGTCATGGAGACGGTAAATAAGAAGCCCCTGCGCTGGCGGAGTATGCGCGTGTGTGTCGTGCAGCTGATCCTTTATTGTTAGTTTTTTTTTTTTTATCAGTTCGGGAGACAAACGTTGCGATTACCTGTAAACAACCTTTCTTTAACCTGGGGGATGTTTTCCGTAGTTCTGTAAAAAAAAAAAAAAAAAAAATTGTTTTGTTTTCCCGACTCTTTGGGACGGAGTGATGTGGGTCTCCCCGTGGTGTCGTTTCATGCATGCTTTAGTTGTTTTACAGGCTTTTTGTCGAGACAAGAGCAGACATGAAAGACCTTTGGCTCTTTGTTCTGGATCAGGGAGGGTTATGAAAGGAGCAGAGGATTGCGCTCGGGGAAATATTGTTATTATATTTCACCTGGAAATTGTTCCCAGATTGTGCCCCATGGGTAGATGCATCGCACACGCACACACAGTCACAGACACTCACACACACATACCTTCATGCGCACACATGCATGTTTAAAAGACTGTATATGAACCCACATATTAACCCCATCATGTTCTGTGGGTGACATTAGCTGTAGGTGTATCTTTTTTTTGATGCAGATGGAAGATTTAAACTCTTTCACACCCTCATTAAGGCTTTCCTGCCACTGCATACCTACTGTTAACCCTTTAAGTCAGGAATCAAAACACCTTTCCAGAGTTTCATCCCCTCTTTTCTATTAATGATGCCATTTTTGTGAGTGATGTCGTTTTATCTGATATCAAATGTGACCCAACAAAGCACAAAGCGGCAACAGATCAATAGACTGTTGGTGTCAAAGTCAACATTTTGAAACAAGACGTAAATAGGAATATAAATCTCAGTCAGTTGTGCTTTGTAGGTAAGCTTTACAGTGCATCCAATAATAAAGGAAGCCTCAAGCGTCTTGCATACAGTGATAGAGAACGTTGGGTCCATCCCTGTCATAAGAAATAAGGAAATGCACAGTCACTCCTACTGAGTGTTCACATTAACCACTGTTTACTTATATAGAGGAACGATTTTAAGTTTAGCATCAAACATTCACCTCCTCACCAGCCAAGAACATCTGCAGCAGTGAAAAGTTGCACCAGTGTTAATTCTAGAGGTCTTTAAACCATCTATCCAGGAGCAGCACCTTCAATATGATTGATAAGAGGTTAGAATGCACCAACGGGGCAGCAGTGCTACTTCTTCATCCTCACATGTTGGACTAATTTGTCTCACTGCTCTCTCTGAAACACCATACATACTACTATTATAACTTATTTATTTTCATACTATTGATTAGTTTACATGAAGAGGAGAGAAATGTGGTGACATATATTGGCCATTATTGGTCATCAGAATGTAATTCAAAGGGTTTACTTTGTCTGTGTTTACTGTTTGTCTGCAAGAACAAGATGATGGTGAAGGTTTGCTGGGCCTTGAAGGTCTTACTCTCCAGAAAATACTTGAATAAATCAGTATCTGCTATGAATTTTTGAGTAACTACTATGGTATGAATACACAATATATCTCCAAAATAGCAACTTCATAGGAGAGAACCAAAACTGCATTGAAAGTCTTAACTTTCAATGTAAGTCAATGGAACCAGAATTATCTCATGAAACTTTCACAGGATATAAGGAACGACTGTTGTGTTCAAGCGATATACAGATATGAAAATAAACAAAAATAGATATACATGTTTTTTTTATTTGGACAGCAGCCATATTTGAATCTGGCCCAGTGTTTTTAAGGATACATGCTTTTAATTAGAAAGTAAATGCATGTTTAGGTGCCCTAAATAAGCCAGTATATACTATGAATGATGGAGTAACTACTATGGTATGAATACACAATATATCTCCAAAATAGCAACTTCATAGGAGAGAACCAAAACAGTCTTAACTTTCAATGTAAGTCAATGAAACCAGAATTATCTCATGAAACTTTCACAGGATATAAGGAACGGCTGTTGTGTTTAAGTGATATAGGGAAATAAAAAATAACCAAAAATAGATATACATGTTTTTATTTGGACAACAGCTATGTTACTTTTAATTCCTTGAACTGCAAGACTAAGATTAACCTAATTAGAAAGTAAATGCATGTTTAGGTGTCCTAAATAAGCCAGTACATACTATGAATGATGGAGTTACTACTTTGCTACTAATATGTAATATATATGTAATAAGCTGCCAATTAATCTGTAGTGTTTTCAAAGTATTTCAATTCCCATAGAATTTTCAGATGACAGCAGCTTTGTGGAGATGATGGCCTTCATCTTCCTCTGTGTTGTATTGTGTTGTGTTAACAGTACGAGGTGAAACGCAGCGTGTGCCGGGCATCGCTTTCTCGTCTTTGTCAGAATTGCCACACGTCAGTATGTCCAGATGAAGCATAGATCAATCTGTCAGATTCACTGACCGTCTCAGCCTGTAGACTATCAGCCAGAGATTCGCTTTTCTTCTCTCTCTCTCTCTCTCTCTCTCTCTCTCGCTCTCACTCTCGCCCCTCTCCTGCAGCTTCTCCTTATCATCCCTCACTCCAGTCAGGGAGGTCAAGGGTCGGGCTCCAGCCGAGCGCAGGAGAGGGGAGATGGGCAGAGGGAGGGAAAGAGAAAGAGGCATGGAGAGAGGGAAGGGAGGGGGGGAGATATTTTATTCATTTGCAGGAGAGCTGTGACAGGTACCCCCCTCAAACTCCCCCCCCCCATCTAAAGCCTGGTGAACCCCGCGCCCTGCCAGGAGCCGGCCAATTTCCAGCGGCCTGTCTGGGAGGATGATGGGAAAGCACAGGCCTAATCAGCCCTCCCAGGAACACACACACTGTGATTGACCGACTCTTGGGCATGTGTGAGATCTGGCCTGGGAGTCCAGCAGAGGTGGTCTCTCACTGGCTGGACCCTCACTGACCCCCCCCCTCCAGTTAGACCCCCTCACTCCGCTCATTTAAAGGGCCAAGAGTGGAGCTCCACTGCAGTGTCTTAAAACGGAGGTAGTCAGTGGTGTTGGTGATAGTGGAAAGGGGGCTTACCAGGGGCTCAAAAACGAGTTTGCAATCCATCCAAATGCAGTGATTCTTCTACAGCAAAATAGAGAACAGCACTGCTTTAGAATAGCAACTTTACAGGAGAGGCCAAAACCTTTCTTTACTTTCAGTGTAAGTCTATGGTACCAGAAATTTTTCCAAGCCATTTTGGACCATTTCTATTGGTCCATTCATCATGAAACTTCCACACAATGTAGACAGCAGATACTGTGTTCAAAGTATGCAGAAAAATGAAAATGATCAAAAATGGACATGCATGTTTTTCATTGGACAGCAATAATATTGAAAAGGGTTCTAAATAAATGTTGCCATTTTGCATGTCCATTTTCACAATAAAAGGGCTGTTTTTAGGGCTGTGGCTTTTTTCCAGAAGAAGTAGGTTCTTGGCTGTGTTGTCATTACACTGTTGTTCACTCCAGTAAGCGGTAATGCCTTAATGTCAGAGCATTCTGAGTTAGCAGCCCAATGTAATGACATTACCAACCAAACTAATTGACAATTAGTTGCCAATGTATCGATAAATCGGCAACTAATTTGGTCATCAAGTCAACTGTTGATTATACATTACACATCAAGTCACATCTTAGTTACCTTGATGACCAAATTATTTGCCAATGTATAGAAAAATTAGTTCACTGGCTACTAATTTGGTCATCAACTGTGTTGATTGTACATACAAAAGAACATCTCATGGTCCAGACTGGTATAGAAAGACTTAATGCAAGCTTTATGGTGACACTTCCTTTCATCCACATTCCAGAACACGGTACTGTTGACTTGATAACCAAATTAGTTGCCAATGTACAGAAAATTCAGTTAATTGCCTGCAAATTTGGTTATTGACTATGTTAATTATACACTACACATCAAGTCACATCATAATTAACTTGATGACCAAATTAGTTGCCAGTGTATCAATAATTCAGTTCACTGGCTACTAATTTGGTCATCGACTGTGCTGATTGTACATCCAAAAGAACACCTCATGGTCCAGACTGGGATAGAAAGACTTAATGCAAGCTTTATGCTGACACTTCCTTTCATCTACATTCTAGAACACAGTACTGTTGACTTGAAAACCAAATTAGTTGCTGATGTATCAAAACTTAAGTTAATTGGCTGCAAATTTGGTCATTGACTATGTTGATTATACACTGCACATCAAGTCACATCAGAGTTAAGATAATAACCAACTTAGTTGCTAATGTATTAAAAAATTCAGTTCATTGGCTGCAAATTTGGCCATTGACTAGGTTGATTATACATTGCACATCAAGTCATGTCATAGTCAAGATGATGACCAAATTAGTTGCCAGTGTATCGAAAATTCAGTTCACTGGCTACTAATTTGGTCATCAACTGTGCTGATTGTACATCCAAAAGAACACCTCATGGTCCAGACTGGGATAGAAGGACTTTATGCTGACACTTCATTTCATCCACATTCCAGAACATGGTACTGTTGACCTGATGACCAAATTAGTTGCCAGTGTATCAGTAATTCAGTTCATTGATTGCATATTTGGTTATCGATTGTGCTGATTGTAGACCCAAAAGAACACCTCATGGTCCAGACTGGGATAGAAAGACTTTACACAAGGTTTTTGCTGACTCTTCTGTTCATCCACATTCCAGAACAAGGTACTGTTGACTTGATAACCAAATTTGTTGAGATGTATCGAAAATTCAGTTCATTGGCTGCAAATTTGGCTACTGACTATGTTGATTATACACTGCACGTCAAGTCACATCATAATTAACTTGATGACCAAATTAGTTGCCAGTGTATCGATAATTCAGTCTACTGGCTATTTGACCATCAAGTTGACTGTGTTTATTATACATTGCACATGGTGTTGTCATGGTACCGCCCTGATGCTGTTACTGGAATAACCTCTTTATGTCGCTTGGCAGCTGCTGTTACTGTTATCACTACAGAGAGTTAACCCTTAGTGGCATCCATACAAGTTGATATATGACTTTTCTAAGACTGAAGTGGCTCCGGTAGCTGCTTTTCCTGCTCTGAAGACATTCCCGCACCTCCTCTAACCTGTTTCCCGAAGTCAAATGTTGGTTTCTAACTTCCACAAATGGGCCAGGAGTGTCTAATCAGTGTCGTTACTATTCGAGTCCTGTGTCTTTTTTAAACACTACCACTAACACACTAACTTCACACCTCATTAGAAGGTCCACTCGTTGCAGTGCCGGGGCAGTTCGTCAGATGTGCCGAGGGCCGCTGAGGGATGAAAGTCTCACAGGGTTTGATAGAGGAGCATCAGTCGCAGCTTCTGCCTGCAGGACCTTCACCTTAATTGGGCTTCCTTTTTTAAAACGCGTCTTCAAAGTGGTGCGACACGCCACTCTTAATGAGAGTGAGGAGCGTCCTCCACCTCCACCTCCTCCCTCGCCGCTCGTATCTGCCTTTCGTCCTTCCGCGGCTCATTCAGCGCTTCCTGTACCGGTTTCTTTAATGACGCCGCACCTCAACCTGTAGATTTTTCTATGTTCTCAAATCTTGAATCGAGGCATTTCAGCAGTAGCGTGTTCTGGAATTCAGATGAAAGGGAGTGTCAGCGTGAAGCTCGCATAAAGTTTTTCAACCCCAGTCTGGACCATAAGGGGTTTTGGGAACGCAGAGCTGGATGCTCTTGAGGGATTCTTTTCATATTTGTGATTCTAGTTCTTTTGGATATCTTCAACGTTTTAGTACACTACCAGTCAAACGCTTTAGTACACTACCAGTCAAACGTTTTAGATACACTACCAGTCAAACGTTTTAGTACACTACCAGTCAAACGTTTTAGTACACTACCAGTCAAACGCTTTAGTACACTACCAGCCAAACGTTTTAGTACACTACCAGTCAAACGTTTTAGATACACTACCAGTCAAACGCTTTAGTACACTACCAGTCAAACGTTTTAGTACACTACCAGTCAAACGTTTTAGTACACTACCAGTCAAACGTTTTAGATACACTACCAGTCAAACGTTTTAGATACACTACCAGTCAAACGCTTTAGTACACTACCAGTCAAACGTTTTAGTACACTACCAGTCAAATGTTTTAGTACACTACCCGTCAAACGTTTTAGATACACTACCAGCCAAACGTTTTAGATACACTACCAGTCAAACGTTTTAGTACACTACCAGTCAAACGTTTTAGATACACTACCAGTCAAACGTTTTAGTACACTACCAGTCAAACGTTTTAGATACACTACCAGTCAAACGTTTTAGTACACTACCAGTCAAACGTTTTAGATACACTACCAGTCAAACGTTTTAGTACACTACCAGTCAAACGTTTTAGATACACTACCAGTCAAACGTTTTAGTACACTACCAGTCAAACGTTTTAGTACACTACCAGTCAAACGTTTTAGATACACTACCAGTCAAACGTTTTAGTACACTACCAGTCAAACGTTTTAGTACACTACCAGTCAAACGTTTTAGATCACTACCAGCCAAACGTTTTAGTACACTACCAGTCAAACGTTTTAGTACACTACCAGACAAACGTTTTAGAAACACTACCAGCCAAACGTTTTAGTACACTACCAGTCAAACGTTTTAGATCACTACCAGTCAAACGTTTTAGTACACTACCAGTCAAACGTTTTAGTACACTACCAGTCAAACGTTTTAGATCACTACCAGTCAAACGTTTTAGTACACTACCAGCCAAACGTTTTAGTACACTACCAGTTAAACGTTTTAGTACACTACCAGTCAAACGTTTTAGTACACTACCAGTCAAACGTTTTAGATCACTACCAGCCAAACGTTTTAGTACACTACCAGTCAAACGTTTTAGTACACTACCAGACAAACGTTTTAGAAACACTACCAGCCAAACGTTTAAGTACACTACCAGTCAAATGTTTTAGATACACTACCAGTCAAACGTTTTAGATACACTACCAGTCAAACGTTTTAGAAACACTACCAGCCAAACGTTTAAGTACACTACCAGTCAAATGTTTTAGATACACTACCAGTCAAACGTTTTAGAAACACTACCAGTCAAACGTTTTAGATACACTACCAGCCAAATGTTTTAGATCACTACCAGCCAAACGATTTAGTACACTACCAGCCAAACGATTTAGTACACTACCAGCCAAACGTTTTAGTACACTACCAGCCAAACGATTTAGTACACTACCAGCCAAACGATTTAGTACACTACCAGCCAAACGTTTAAGTACACTACCAGCCAAACGTTTAAGTACACTACCAGCCAAACGTTTAAGTACACTACCAGTCAAACGTTTTAGTACACTACTAGTCAAACGATTTAGTACACTACCAGTCAAACATTTTAGTACACTACCAGTCAAACGTTTTAGATCACTACCAGTCAAACGATTTAGTACACTACCAGTCAAGCGTTTTAGATACACTACCAGCCAAACGTTTAAGTGCACTACCAGTCAAACATTTTAGTACACTACCAGTCAAACGTTTCAGATACACTACCAGTCAAACGTTTCAGATACACTACCAGTCAAACGTTTTAGATACACTACCAGTCAATGGTTTTAGATACACTACCAGTCAAACGTTTTAGATACACTACCAGTCAAACGTTTTAGATACACTACCAGTCAAACGTTTAAGTACACTACCAGTCAAATGTTTTAGATACACTACCAGTCAACCGTTTTAGAAACACTACCAGCCAAACGTTTAAGTACACTACCAGTCAAATGTTTTAGTTACACTACCAGTCAAACGTTTTAGAAACACTACCAGTCAAACGTTTTAGATACACTACCAGCCAAATGTTTTAGAACACTACCAGCCAAACGTTTTAGATACACTACCAGCCAAACGTTTTAGATACACTACCAGTCAAACGTTTTAGATCACTACCAGCCAAACGTTTTAGATACACTACCAGCCAAACGTTTTAGATACACTACCAGTCAAATGTTTTAGATACACTACCAGTAAAACGTTTTAGAAACACTACCAGTCAAACGTTTTAGATACACTACCAGCCAAACGTTTAAGTACACTACCAGCCAAACGTTTAAGTACACTACCAGTCAAACGTTTTAGTACACTACTAGTCAAACGATTTAGTACACTACCAGTCAAACATTTTAGTACACTACCAGTCAAACGTTTTAGAAACACTACCAGCCAAACGTTTAAGTACACTACCAGTCAAATGTTTTAGTTACACTACCAGTCAAACGTTTTAGAAACACTACCAGTCAAACGTTTTAGATACACTACCAGCCAAATGTTTTAGAACACTACCAGTCAAACGTTTTAGTACACTACCAGCCAAACGCTTTAGTACACTACCAGCCAAACGTTTTAGTACACTACCAGACAAACGTTTTAGTACACTACCAGACAAACGTTTTAGTACACTACCAGACAAACGTTTTAGTACACTACCAGTCAAACGTTTTAGTACACTACCAGTCAAACGTTTTAGATACACTACCAGCCAAACGTTTTAGATCACTACCAGTCAAACGTTTTAGTACACTACCAGTCAAACGTTTTAGTACACTACCAGTCAAACGCTTTAGTACACTACCAGTCAAACGTTTTAGATACACTACCAGCCAAACGTTTTAGATCACTACCAGTCAAACGTTTTAGATACACTACCAGCCAAACGTTTAAGTACACTACCAGACAAACGTTTTAGTACACTACCAGTCAAACGTTTTAGATACACTACCAGCCAAACGTTTTAGTACACTACCAGTCAAACGCTTTAGATACACTACCAGTCAAACGCTTTAGTACACTACCAGTCAAACGCTTTAGATACACTACCAGCCAAACGTTTTAGTACACTACCAGTCAAACGCTTTAGATACACTACCAGTCAAACGCTTTAGTACACTACCAGTCAAACGCTTTAGATACACTACCAGCCAAACGTTTTAGTACACTACCAGTCAAACGTTTTAGATACACTACCAGTCAAACGCTTTAGATACACTACCAGCCAAACGTTTTAGTACACTACCAGTCAAACGCTTTAGATACACTACCAGTCAAACGTTTTAGATACACTACCAGTCAAACGTTTTAGATACACTACCAGTCAAACGTTTTAGATACACTACCAGCCAAACTTTTACATTGTGTGAATATATATATATATATATATATATATATATATATATATATATATATATATATATACTTCATGATGAAAGGACCAATAGAATTGCTCCAGAATAGACTTAAACTAAAAGTTAATAGTTTTTGGCCTCTCCAGTAAAGTTTCCTTTCATTTTGGAGATGCATGTATGTATATACACATACAGAAGTGAGTTCTTGTGAGTATATGAAATTGAATAGCAGAGCGAGAGAGTGCGAAAAAGAACTTTTTTTCTTGTTTGTGGAAACATAGTTAATATTTAAGATTGTTGTAATGACGCCAAAGCACAGCAAACATGAAGAGCATACAAATCTAATGAAAGCCAAGGCTGAGATGAAGAGCTCCTCAACGTTACACCAGAGTGACGTTCCACTTATGCAGGTAGATTAGAATGAGACAGGCTGACAAACCCCACAGTCCTGAGAGGATTATGTATGTTTGCATGTGTATGTATGTGTGTGTGTATGTGTGTGTGTGTGTCTGTCCATGAAGACTGCTGTCTTTGTTTCTGCTTCATGCTGGGTCTGATGTGTGTATGCAAACACGTCGTCTGGTGGGAGACGTGACAAAAACTCCCCGAAGCCTTTGAGCTCTCTCGCTCTCTCTTTTCCTCCTCTCCCTCCGCGCTCGGGGAAGTTAAATCCAAACAAACAGCAGCGCCGCGCGCTCAGCGGAGAAATCTATCACCTTGTTTGATCTCTGACACTTCTGTGCTATTTCCTGTAAACTTTTCATAAACTTTCATGAGGGAGCGGCATTAATGGCGAATTAACGCTAAATATTTCACGCGCTCCAGGCACTGCTAATTTAACTAACTTCAGAACTCGGAGAGAACGCACAGCGTCGTGGATCTGCCTCCTTCAATCTGCGCTCAGTACGAGAGTTCTGTGATAAGAACTTATCAGAAGTGCTCTTTGGGGACGCTATGTAAATGATGGCATGTTTAACATGTAAATTATGGTATGTTTATTGTGAGTTTAGTATAAACAGGAACACCATACTGGAAGAATACCTACATATAAAAATCACAGTGCATGCATAAGCATTGAAACAAGTACTTATATACATATACAGTAATCGCTAGATAACCTGAGATGTTTCGTGACGTTTACAGCAGTTTATAACACTGTAATAAAGCTTTATTCCCATATAAGACATAACGTATATATGCATGTATAACACTAGATATCAGTTCTGTGGTTGCTGATGCCCAAATACTTGAGTAATAGTTTCTTTGTTGAGCAATCTCTATGAACCATTGTAGGCTGGAGGAAAATTTCAAAGGGTTTGATGGAGCCGTCACCAAAATCTCTGTATTCATATATTCTTGTATATATACTTTTTGACTATTGGAGTTCTTTATTCTTCTTTATTTATACTGTGTTATATACCTTATTGTTTTTTATACTGTGTTTGTACTTTGTTTTGTACTGTGTAACTGCTACTGGCTGCTAAATTTCCTTTGGGATCAATAAAGTATCTATCTATCTATTGATCTATCTATCTATCTATCTATCTATCTATCTATCTATCTATCTATATATCTATCTATCTATCTATCTATCTATCTATCTATCAATCAATCAGAGTGGACAGACTAAAATAGATCAGAGAAGCTGCAGACATAAGGAATTAGGTGTTCATGTCCACTAAAGTAGTAATACATAGAAGCTATATGTGATGTTCTTAATCAGACCATCAATAACTCAGTTATTCATCAATAACTTGTTATAAATAGTATGATTGCCACTTTAGACAATCCCCTCCGTGCAGCTTCATTAGAAATAGGTATAGATCGCTCATACAATATCAATACAATATTAATTAATATTAATGCCGTGAATACATATACTCCATTAATATTAATTATAAATATATTATCTTACTGGCATTAGCTGGTTATAAACTGTCATGTATTGCTTTATACACAATGTTATGATATATGCATACAAACTTTGGTCCAAGTCAAGAAAGTCATATCAGATTTTTCCCAGTATGTTAAACTCAGCAATGGTGCACTAACATTGGCAAAAGAAATGTTATATTAAACTTAAATTTTTACCCATAAAATCAATGTAAATTAATATATTTGTCTATTCACTGTTTTTACCTTTATTTTATTGTATTTTATTACATTTTAATATTTTTTTAACTATAATACATTATGAGTGCTGAGCTATGCTCATATGCTATTATTTTGTTTACTAGTATAGTTCATTAAAATAATGATCTAAAAGTCAAATAATAGCAAAAATAAAATTTGCATTAAAAAAAACAGACAAACAAATCAGATCCCAAAATCTTCTCCACTACTGAGTTCCCAACAGAGCCGCTGTGAAGCATCCAGCGTCTGTCAACGCAGGAACTGAGGCTTTTCATGCTCTGTTCTTCACTTCTTGGGAGCCTTTCAGTTTCAAATGAAATTGAGAGGCGAGCAGCAGAGGAACAGAATGAATGCTGAAGCGGCACAAGAAGTTTACATGAATCTAAAAGTGAATGGCTAAAATTCTGAGTAACTGAGTATTTCTGAATAATTGGCTTCAGCAGATGTAAAAGTATATTTATTTGAAAGAAAATTCAGAAAAATTACAAATCCAGGGATCTGAAGGGACCCCCCAACCGAGAGTTAGAGGGTCCCATGTCATTTCTTGTGAATATATTTAAAACCCTAAAAAATGTCTTCATGTGGTAACTAGAAATTAAATTGGTTTAGCTACATTTGCAGGTTGAATGAAACTAGTAATTGTTTTTTACCACTTTTTAGGTACCAAGAAAATACTTTTCACTGTGTAATTCATATCCATATGCTAAACCCAGCAAAGAAAAATAAATTGTGCAGTAAAATTAACAGAAAAATCATTTACATGTGCTTTTTCACTTTAAGAAATCAACAAAAACGTAATCTAACTATAGATGATCAAATATTTCACATATGATTGTATAAATAACTTAAAGGAAGGAATGAAAGTTATTTGTATTGGCACAGATAGGACGTGACATGACTCCTGCATATAGGCAAACCTCACAGATATATGTTGTGAAAGTATTATCCATCAATATAGACACAAATAAAAGTTTGAATTAATCAAATATACTACATTAAGATAACTGCTTAATTAAGATACATAATTAATTTATTCATAATAATGTAACATATTTCATTTCTTTTGGCTGTAACACTTTTTTTAATCATGAAACTTTTTTGTTTAGTATGTAAGTCTGCCTTTCACCCAGGGGACCCCCCCACCCATCCCTCCAGGCCCGGGGACCACGATTGTAACCCTGTGCTAATCCATCATAAATAGTTAGGGTCCACCTCTGGCTTTGAGAAAGTGCTGATCTTTACTAACGGAGCGCGTGTGCTGGCTTGTTTAAGACTCTGTGTGATGTGTCTCGGTGAAGTGGTTGGTCGTGCGTTGCGCCGGGATGCGAGTGTTTTTCGGAGCCCTACGGACTCCATCTCCCTTCCAGTGACAGGCAGAGATCCTCCCTCCCTCCGTCTAATTAGAGGATGTAGCCCAGGGCTCGCGGCCCAGGAAGAGCCCTCCCCCCTCCCACCCTCGCTCCCTAAAGAAAGCATTTAATTGGGTTCTTAAGTCCTAGCCTTCATTTTTTAGGGAGGATGTGAGCGCGAGTGCAAGATGCCTTCACCTCAGAATTTACTCCTCCTTCTTTCTTCGTATCTCAAGGCTTGGCCGTGTCGGTGGCGCTCCCTCTCTTCTGGAGCGTCTGCTGCTTCTCGGAAGTTTCGCGTGCGGCTTCAACCGCTTCAGTTCTATCCGAGATACAAGGCGTCTTGGAGCGGCGGGTCCTCTCTCTTCTCTTTCCTCGGGGCGTGACGTCTATCCGTCAGTTTGTCTTTTCTTCTCGTTCGCGTTTGAACGCTCCGTTTTGTCTGGAACTTTCCTCGGAAAGTTGATGTTCCGCCGGAGTCACCTCTGAACTTTCCCGTCCGTCTTTCTCTCTTAACGTTCGCCGTGTCTTCTTTTCTGATAGCGTTCCCAATCAATATCCTTCCATCCCTCGCTTTCTATAGCATCCTTTCCCCTTTCCGGGGTCCGCGCTGTCGTTCCTGACACCTCCGTGATAACTTACTGTGTTTCAGATCCTCGCCCTGCCATCAGCATTGCTCCTCCGCGTCCCTCACCGCCGCCAATTCTTTGATTACCTTTGATGTTTTATTTTTATTTTTATTTTCATGTCCGTTTTATTGAATCTGACATCTGAGCAGGCATCATCCTCTATGCTCTGATTGAGGGGGCCGTAACGGGCAAACATAGCGTCGCCCCAACTCTCTCTCTGATGTCTTTTTCTCCTGCTCCTTCTCTTGTTCTCTCTCTCTCTCTCTCTCTCTCTCTTTCTTTCTCTCTCTCTGCCTCTGCCTATCTTTCTCCCTTAATGAGGCCCCATAATAACACAGCAGTTGTGCAGTTGTTTTGCTTCCTCTGTCAAACAGCGGGGCGGCTGCGCTGTGAGTTTGGTGGAGCGTTTGCTTGCGCTCCTTCGACAGGGTAATGAGTGTCATTTGGAGCAACAAAGCTGTTAAAGGATGGCTGTTTGCCTCTCCAGTCGTTCTTCAAAACTCTCCTAGCGTCAGCCGTGTCGGCGCGGCCCCACACATGCGCCTGCTGCCGCTATAGGGTTGCAAACAGAACAGTTCAAAGGAGTGTGGGGGCAAACACCGGACAAACATTACAGCAGTGTGGTGGGCTTGTGAGAATGAATACCATATTGGTCAGCAACATCAGAGGACTTATATATATGTATATCGTCGCTGTCCAATGAAAGACATGCATCTCTATTTTTGTCGATTTTGAGTTTTCTACGTAATTTAAACACGCCAATGGTCATTTATGTTGTATGAAAATTTCATGGAGAATGGACCAATAGAAGTGCTCCAAAATAGCTTTGAAATATGTCTGGTTCCATTGACTTGCATTGAAAGTAAAGTATGTTTTTGGTCTCTCCTATAAAGTTGCAATTTTGGAAATATTGTTTTTCATTGGACAATGACGATATATTATCTCCATTTTTTTCTGTGATTTTTACTTTTCTGCATAATATGAACTCCACCGTTGACCTTTACTTTGTGTTGAAATTTTATGGTGATTGGACCAATAAAAATGCTCCAAAACTGCTGTGAACAAAACACTTTTCTATTAACTTGCATTGAAAATAAAGAGCTTTTTAGTCCCCTGCTGTAAAGTTATCTTTTTTTTTTTTATTTGGACAGCGATGAGTTATTTTTATATACACACACACACACACACACACACACAGTCGAAATATATATATATATATATATATATATATATATATATATATATATATATATATATATATATATATATATATAAAATGTGTGTGTGTGTGTGTGTGTGTGTATAAATAGTCGCTATCCAGCCAAAAAGATTTCTGCTGTTTTTTTTTTTTTCACATTTTCCGTTTAGATGGAAAATGTTTTGATTAATGGACCAATAAAAATGCTTCAAAATAACTTTTAGCTTTATTGACTTACAATGAAAGTAAAATATGTTTTTGCTCTCCTGTAAAGTCGTAATTTTGAATATATATATTGTTTTTTATGACATATATATTTATAATTATATATATAATTTTTTTGTGATTGTTATTCATGACTATATATATATATATATATATATATATATATATATATATATATATATATATATATATATATATATATATGCATTTTCATCAACATTCTTTTATTGATGATTATCGACATTTTCAGACTTTTATCACATTGCCAGATTACTGTTGTTCACTCAGGTATGCAGATGCAGAATTCGTTCACCAAATTATCATGATATAATTGGTCTTAATTTCAGTCCTCGTGTAATAGTTGACTTACGAATGGTCATTATTACCTATTGACAGTGTGAGCAACCATAGTGGATAAGACATCATGTGCTTTGAGCGTTTTTGGGACACCTGCTTATCTCTCTGGGTAGGACGTCCAGGTGGGAGAGCTTTGTATGCTTTTACTAGTCAGCAGTTGGGAATACCAGGTTGTGATGTTCAGTCATAGAGAGCTTAACAACAACAGCCAATGACCTGAATTTGACCTATTGGTCCAGCAAACTCAGAAAACAAGCCACACTGTAAAACCATGTAACATATATAATCTAAACTCCCGCATTGAACATAGTTTTTTTTTTTAAGTAATGTTATTTGATGTTCCAGTGGAGCTTTAGTCCGTGCCAACTTAACACTGTGAACACTGGTTTTAGCTTGTGTCTAGAACTTAAACCGGCTTCAGTTCAATTTCAAATTAAATTAAACCCCTCCAAAAAGTTGATGGCTCGCTCACATCTACACTCAAACACACACACACACATGGTTTTCAGGAACACCCATTAAATCCACAAGATGCTCAGTTTCCAAGGAGATGGAGCTGGTTGTGGTCAAGCCGAGGATGAGGTCAAATCTGCAGTCAGCCTGATAAGTATTTGCCGAGGAAATCGCCTTCTGCTTGTTGCTTTTATAGATGTATTCACATATTCCTGTTTTTGCTGGCACCAAGACACGGCAGCAGTGCATCTGGACACTGTCCAGTGCAAAGATGTGGACAGTAGAGGCGGTCTGTTCTCACTCCTGGAGTGACTGGAGTCCACTTGTGGCCCACGGTGGTTCGTAACTCATCTTCAGCGCTGGGGTCAGACACATGGTTAAGTGTTCCATCTTACAGACCTGAATATAAGTTAAACAGAGTTCCAGAATAGTCCAGAATAGATTCTGCTGTATTATTTAATAAAATAACTATCAGGCGCCTTTTATTTATTTGATTTATGGGCCATTAATTACAAGTCATTAATTTTTTAGAGTCAGGAAAAAAACCAAACAGATAATATATATTTAACAGGAAATTACACAGAAGTCTCAACATCCAGCTACACCCGGCGGCCACTTAATTAGGTGCTTCTTTCTACACTCACTGTCCATTGTATCAGCTCCACTGACCATGTAGCAGCACTTTGTAGTTCTACAATTACAGACTGTAGCCCATCTGTTTCTCTGCATACTTTGTGACCCTGTTCTAATGGTCAGGACCACCACAAAGCAGGTATTATTTGGCTGGTGGGTCATTCTCTCAGCACTGCAGTGACACTGATGTGGTGCTGGTGTGAGTAGATCAGACACAGCAGTGCTGCTGAAGTGTTTAACACTGTCCACTCTATTAGACACGCCTACCTAGCTGGTCCACCTCCAGTCCTTCGTCAGTGGTCACGGGATGCTGCCCACAGGACACTGTTGGCTGGATAGTGTCTGTTTGTGGACTGTTCTCAGTCCAGCAGTGACACTGAGGTGGTTGATTCTGATTCCAAGCTTCAGAATAAAGCCAGGCATGACAAGTCGCACAGCGAGTTAGCCTTAACTTTAATTTTTATTAACTTATTTTCTAAGAGTGAAATAATTGTAGCACTTTTATCACAGTAGCGAGAAGTTCAGTGTTCTGCATGCGATGATCAATTAGAAGATATGATCTCATTAACAGCCGAAGAGCTTGCTGATAGCTCACGAAAATCTGCTCATCCCTGTTTTCACCCACAGTTCCTACTAAAATTATGCACACACTCCAAAGACTCATGGACACAAGAGCACGCTACTTAAAAATAAGGAGTTCTGTTAATAAGAACGGTGAGAACTTTTGAGATGTTTAAAAAGCCCCACATTTCCTGGACAAAGCTTTTAATGATATATCTTTCATAGGTTCTTCACATTATCTTTATAAGCAGGGACGGAACTGGTTTCTTTACGGTTTCATCTGTGCTTGATTTGTATATTTTTGTCCACTTTACACCCTGTCACACCAATCGGGGGCCACTGAAGCCCACTACCTGCTTCGTGCTGTGGAGAGTTTTCTTTGTCTTCGGCCAGCCGAGGGTGGCATCAGCATGCCTTAATTAAAACCCTGAGTGATGAGCTGGAATGAGCCGGAGATTCACTCTCACTGTAGCACACTTGCAGATGGCACAGAGCTTAGCCACTGTGCACAGGCAGGCTAGGGACTCATGGGACACTAGGACAACAGAAAATGGTGGGCAGATGTCATCTACAGGCGTTTTAGTCCAGCTCATTGTGTATCTAACGCTGGCCAAATCAGCTACTACCTCTTTTTTGGGAAAAGACAACGCTGGACAGGGCGTTTGGCCGACGTCTGATTTTCGCTTGAAGTGTACTGCAGGCTTTTACAAAAGCTGATAGCAAGAAGATAGCGGGCTACTGCTGGCCCACCGAAGGCAAAGCTGGTGGTCCACTGGCTTTTGTTTGGCATTTTCTGGGCGGCCCATCGTTCGTTAACCTGAGTGTTTAATAAAATGCTGCCTTTTATTGCTCATTTTTCACTAGTACAGTAATTCATTCATGTATCTTTCTTTCATTATCCGTTAGTAAATTAGTTTAATAAACAATTTCCATCTAGCATTTTCCAAAAAGTATCAATGTATCAGTGATTTTCAGGCTTGGCCATTTAAATACTAGTTCTTATATGCAGAAGAATAATCTGGGTGGTCCGAAAGTGGACCAGCAGTAGTAAGCTTATTGTTATTATTAGGCCTGTTAGATAATGTAACTATGATGATGTAACTAATGTTACTTCTGCACAGTATAAATTAATTTCTAAGCCCTCTTAAATATGTGGCCAGTTTCTTTCTAAGCATCGTCTTTATTCCCAAGAAATCTCCAGTTTGATCACAGCTGATACCCCAGCTGCCCAGGGCTTGGTGTCCAAGACAAGATTACTGAACTCGCCCCCTCTGGCTAAGAAGGCTGTAGAGCTGAATAATCAGTCGCTTTTGTTTTGAAACGAGATGTAAAACAGAGCCATTTTTGAAATTGCAAAAGCTACAATTTTAAAGCTGCACTCTGTAAGATTTGGGGATCTGGAGACCTCTCTGGTGGAAATGTGTAACTGCATACAATGTGAGGGAAAATGTTTTATACACATTAACCCATTTTGGGGAAGAATAAAATTAGGTAGACATGTGCTCTACCTTAGGTTAACATGCTGGCAACTATACATTCTGCTTGCTGGCACCAATAAGATACTATTATATCTCTGTTAGGAAAAGACTTACACTGGCACAAGCATCATTAGCCTGCACAGAACCGGCCTATGGTGGTGCTGAGTGGCAGGAAGGCCCACATCAAGTTCTTTTTATTAGTAGCATGTAATCACAGTATACATGGAGTTTTTATAGTAAACTCACAACAGTGTGCTCGACAGTAGTTTAATTGTTTAGTAGTGTTTTTATTTTTTAAGCACTGCTGCCGGCTATAGGCATGCTAGCCTTTACATGTTTTGCCAGTTGTCCTATAGATGCCTGGCTATTATTAACCCCTACACAACTGCATTCACAACCTTATTTTTCAATTTACATGCATTTTCTTTTTTTGCTTTTGTTAAGGAATATGTATTTTTTCAACCCTTCTTGGGAATGAATGAGAAAACATGGCTCATATCTTAGAAAATTTACTGGGTTTCACTCAGATATAGGGTTCAATTTTCAGTTCACCCATTTTTTTTATTTTATTACATATGACCCTGCTAGTACATATAGTTCTGCTCACCATTCCTGGAAGCCCACTGGTGGTTACGCAAAGTATTAAGAAGACAACCTTGGATGGACTACAGTAATCTGGGTGGTCCGAGGATGGACCAGCAGTGGCATATAGTGGGGAGGGTGCTTGGTTTCTGGGTGTTGAGTGACCAGCTAAACCAGCAGTAGATTAGCCTAAAACCAGCTTAGACCAACCTAGAATGCTCACAGCTTTGAGCTTCTTTTAGCAGGACAGATGTTTCTCTTTAGCTTTTAAGACATACTAGTATATACACATTCCACATGCTGCCATCATTATGTAGCCATTATCGCTGCTGGGAAAAGACAACACTGTGCTAGCATCCGTATGTTCCACGTGAGCGTCATGAGTTAACCTGTTGCTGCCTAGAAGAAGAAAGCACTGCGGACCGGTGGTGTAGCTTTAATGTTCGACTTTTCAGACGTCTTTTTGGCCAACGAGGAAAGCTTGTACGGCGAGGTACGCTGCTCAGACGAATTTTCAACGTGCTAGCCTCCGCATGTTCTGGTGTTAGCATGATCGCTGCATGGTTAATTAGTCTAATGATCTCTTCTGGAGAGCAGACAGCATTCTAGAGCGCTGGTGCTCTCTCTTTAGGTTTCGACACCCACACGGTACACATGCTAGCATCATTAGTTGACTGGCTGTTATCTGTTTTTGGGAAAACGCACCACAGAGCTGTTTTTTCTTTTAGACGTGCTAGCGTCATTAGTAAGGCTGGGGCTGCCACGAACTGTGCCTTCGTCGCTCTCTGCTCTGTAATGCCGTCTCCTGGCCTAAGTGCTGTTCTTCCCAATCTCGCTGCAGCTGTTTCCCGCCTCCGTTTCCCCGTTTCGGAGGGCCCCCTGAGGCACTGTGCTAAGAGGCCTCGCTCTGGCCACTCCCGGGGCTCCGGCAACACAAGAAAGCCCTCTAAAAGCCTTCAGGGGAACAGCGCATGAGTCAGGCGGCGGAGGAACACGGCTCAGAATGGGCCCATTTTCTCCTGCCTCTTAAAGTACCGTGGAGCTGTAACGCCGGCGCTTTATTGCCGTATGTGTTTCTTTGTGTACGTTTAGAGGACACTGATGAGGGAGATGTATTGCAGGACCTCCGTGTGAGTGCAGAGAAAAGGCCTCTACTTTGTTAGGAACCCAAACACAGCAGCGAGACAACGGGCTGCCAGATGGACCAGAGATCCAGACATGTCTTAACTGAGTGCAGTATCATGTACAGTAGCGGTGCTTGCTTAGCACAGCTAACGGAGCTCTCGTCTATTATTAGCTGTTGCTGTGGGGAATTTTCATGTTATTTTTTTTCCATACCAAAGAAAAAAAGGAGGACTTATAAGGTAACAGAGGAAGTTCTGTGGAGGAAGTTCTTTCTCTCTCTCTCTCTCTCTCTCTCTCTCTCTTTTTTATATATATATCGACCCGGGCCGTAAGGCACCTGGACAGGACCGAGGAACTCTGTAATGTACAGCCTGTTTTAGCTTGGCCAACAGTTTTTAAACAATTTAAAGAAAGCCCCTAAGCTCATTCCGGGCTTCTCCCCGACGGAGAGAAAAGAACAAACGCGCCCCTCCCACCGTGTCCTACAAACCCAGCCAGCCAATCCATCGGCCCACCGTATCGATAAGCGCCAGAGAAATGGGAGCCGCCAAAACCAATGATTCCTTAATAAATCAACAGCCTCTTTCTGGCCCTGCAGCCCCTCTCTCTCTCTCTCTCCCTTTCTCTCCGTGGCTCTCTCGCCCTCTGTTCCCTCACTCCACTAAGCCAAAAGTGTAACCCTCTCCAGACATGTTGCACCTGTTTGCATGGGCCTTGCCGGACCCCTGCTAGGCTTTGCCCCGCCACCCCTCCCCGCCCCCCCGTTCTCAAACTGAACCCTCTACCCCCACTCTCAGCTCCCAAACGAGAGGGTCCTGGGGGATCCTGCCGCAAGATGATGTAATGGTATGAAAGGCGAGGGCTAGTCGTGGCAGCAGCGCACCGAGCAGTGGCTGACGAAGAGGAGTGGAGAAGAAGAGACGAGAGCGAGGAGCACAGCTAGACTCGGGACGCGTCAGGAGCCAGAGTGTGTGTGTGTGTGTACTCGAGTTGGGAGGGGTGTTCTATCGATCAGAGTAAACTTAATTTAGTGGAGAATTGACTGCTTAGGTTTGGCCGGCCACCACTGCTCAGTGCATCGGAGGAACAGCATGGGATAAGAGATCGGAGAGAAAGAACAGGAACGAGTGAGGTTTGGAGGGAAAAAGACTCACAGAAAGTAGTGAAAAGATTCAAGTGAAACGCTGAAACACCTTTTGATATCAGCGATTTGCTTTAAGGGTGGCTGATATGGCGCAAACATGACATCACGATACGTGTTGCAATGCAGGATAAGCTGGAACTGATCCTGTTTACCTGCGTTATGTTGATTTTAAACCGAATGTCAGTAGCTTTTCAAAATTTCATTTAATTCAGGTGGTTGGATGTGAAATGTGCCCACTGAGTCATACGTTATTACATATAATGGTTATGTATATTGATGTTGAAGACATTGTGTTACAATAGCTTTTGGCCTAAAACATTAATTCATTGGCGTCATCATGTTTCAAGTTTCAAGTTTCAAGTTCATTTGTCATTTGCACATCATGTCAGGACATAACATGCATTGAAATGCTTGGGCTGAGGCTCAGATAATAATAACTCTACAGCAGAGCAGCATTATATATAGTAAAACAGTGCAAACATACAATAAATAGACAATATTAAAGTAAAAATAAGCTAGAATATATACAAATAGTTATAACTGAAACATATAAAGGACTATACAAAACATAAACAAGATATATACATAGGATATACAGGAGGATATATGTTGAAACGTTTGCATAGGCAGGTTATCTAAGAAGATAAATCTATTTAAAGTGACTTAGTGATATTGTCCAAAGCAGCGATATCAGAATAAATAATATAATACTATAATATAATGTAATATAGCAGTGACTGAGTAAACTGTGAGGCAGTGGTCTCTCAGCCTCACAGTTTGTTCATCATGCCAGTAAGGCCTGGCTCACACATCTCATGTTAACAGGTCAGTGCTTTTACCTGTGGTAGTGAGATGGTGGAGCGTCCCAGACGTTGTATTGAAGTGACACAGTGTTTTATAGAACAGACCGGGAGCCAATATGTTTCTGTGCACATCATGCAGCAAAATACACTGAAATAAGTAAAAATCAGTAAGAATTAATGAAACAATATATTGTTTAATATCATTTAATGCATGAATGTTATCACACAAAATACTACTAAATACTACTTAAACACAGATTTCCTGGCTTTTCTATCAGGCTTGGAACCATCACCCAATCACAAGGCAGAATGCTGTCAAGGCAAACAAACGCACCGAGTGACTGATTTGACTGGTTACCTGGAATAAAACATTGTCCGCATAACAAAAACCCTGAATGTATGAAAGACCAACACATGCAAGCTGTATAAGTCATGCTGCTGCATCGCTCACATAGTGTAAGCATTTGTGAATCAGGCGTAAGGTAATGTGGTTCAGTGGACCGTGAGAGTGTTCTGTAATTGTAGGGTGAATGCGGCTTTCAGAGTGAATACGGTTGTGTGTTTTCAGAAGGTGGTAAAATCAAAACCCAGCCTATTCTTGGCATTTTATGATTATGTCATTTCAGGAGAACAACATCCGAGCTTCCGCTGAAAATGTCCCAGATTGTTGACACTGGCTTTGAAGCTCTGGTATCCAGCACAACATTCCTGCCAACTGCTAATTCTGTTGCGTCAGCCGCAATGGCGAGCTAACATCATGCAGAGTGATCGGGGGCAGGGGTGTCGTCCCAACAATAGGTCTAAGTAAGGGTTACCCAGACTTATTGATTAGTTGACTAGTTGACCTTACTGCTCAGCAATGACGCTTAAGCTTGATGTTGATTAGTTGATTAGAGTCATAATCTCAGTTCATAAGATTATGACTCTAGAAAAATGGCATGCCTCAGAGAAGACAGCAGGTAATGGGCCTGTCTGGTAATCTCAGGGTGTCTCAGGTTTCCGGAAAGCCTAGCAATGTTGATCTAAGGCTCATTAGAAGGAGCATGTTCTACTGACCTGCGGAGTTTGGAGGCACAACGTCCTATACTCCTGCAAAGTTTGCTGTGAGTTACTCTTATTTTCACAGACAGTGCTCTAAATTTCTTTTGCTCTCTGGACTTCCGGTGCAATGAGGCTGCCAGGGTTGTGCCTAAATTATGTATCTCCAGTTTCCTGAAAGCTGTCACTGTGATCCAGGGTTTGTTGGAAGGTGTAAGTTCTACTGACCTGAGGAGTTTCTCCACCAATCTACAGCACTCAGACCCCAAAAGACATCAGAATTATTTGTTGTGTGTGGTTGGAGAGGGGACATAATGTCCTATAATCTTGTTAAGTTTGCAGTCAGTTATACTTACTTTCACAAAGTTACAGCACTCTTGGTTTCTCAGGCTCGCAGGGTGAGCATCTTAGCAAATCAGATACAAATTTCCATATATTTCCTAAAGGCTAGCATAGTGATCCAGGGTTCGTTGGAAGGTGCACGCTCTACTGACCTGTGGGTTTTCCAACATTTGTCCATTGATCTACAGCGCTTCAAAGATCAGATCCCAAAGGCATCGGGGTTCATGTGTTATATGGTTGGAGGGGGAATATAACGTCCTATAGTCCTTCTATAGTTTGCATCCGGGTGCTTGGCAAGGTCGCCTACACTGCATTTAAATCAGATACTAATTTGCAAGAGTCCAAATTTCCAGTTTTCTAAAGGCTAGCCAAGTGATCCAGGGGTTGGTGGAATGTGCACACTCTGCTGATCTGTAGAGTTTCTCCACCAATCTACAGCGCTCAGATCCCTCAAAGCCATCTGAATAATTTGTCGTGTGGTTGGAGAGGGGACATAATGTCCTATAATCATGTCAAGTTTGCAAGTCATCTTCTCTTACATTTACATTTACATTTACGGCATTTAGCAGAAGCTCTTTTCCAGAGCGACTTACAAAAGTGCTTAGTGTTGGTTAGAGTATGAATCTCTATCTAGTACAACAGGATTAAGTCCAAACTACTCTTATACTCAAACACTGCCATAAACACAGGGCCAGTGCTGATACCTAGAAAAAAGACAATGCAATACCTAGCAAGACTGGAACACCTACAGAGAAGAGAACAAATACAAGACTACATACAGTACAAGTGCATTACTTAGCCAGAGCTCCTAGAAGATAAAGTGAAATTACAGTTTATATCAGTACTTTAGTAGATCAGTGTTTATAAGTGCTTTACAAAGAGATTTTCAGTCTGCGTTTGAAGACCGCGAGAGAGTTCGCTGTTCGGACACCCAGTGGAAGTTCGTTCCACCATCTGGGTGCCAGGACAGAGAAGCGTTTTGTTGCGTCTTCCATGAATCTTGAGTGATGGCGGGTCAAGCCGAGCCGTACTTGAAGCGCGAAGGGCTCGAGGTGCGGTTCGACTTTTGACCATTGCCATAAGGTCTGGAGGAGCTGGTCCATTCTTGGCTTTGTAGGCATCAGAACTTTAAACTGAATGCGAGCAGCTACAGGAAGCCAGTGAAGGGAGCGCAGCAGTGGTGTGACATGAGTGAACTTGGGAAGATTGAAGACGAGCTCTTACTTTCACAAAGTTACAACACTCTTCATTTCTCTGGCTCGGATGAGGGGAATCTCAGCAAATGGGATATCTCCAGTTTCCTAAAGGCTAGCATAGTGATCCACCACAGATTCTTCTTCTGCAGTTTTATTCATGACGTCATTGGTGATGAATTGACGTTGACTTGACTTTCATCTCATAACTATCGACTCTTCAGCAGCTCCTTGTTCTTGGATGGTCAAACCCCTCAAAGTCCCACTCAGTGGTCTGGAAGCGTGGTGCATTCTGGAACAATTCTGGAAAAAGGTCGCTGTGATCACGCCACCATGAAAATCCGTGAAGTTCTGAGCGTTTTTAATATAAAATGTAAAGCGTGATGTTTATTATGAAGCCTCCGCCAGACTGCCTGTGGAAACATCCTTGTGCGTTAGATGCAAACGTGCCGTGTGTAATCTGTGTTCATTGCGTTATCCCTCTCGCTGTGGCATTGATTTGTTTCCTTCTCTAGGCTGCATCGTGTCTCTGTAGATGGTAATTTGGAGCGGGTGCAATATTACGTTGGTCTGAATTGAATCGGCCGTGCTTACACAGCGGACATGTATTCATCACCAGATCAGCTGATGGAATAAATGTAGCGAGCACTTTACTATTCAGATTTTAATACGGATAATAATTGAGAGGCTTGCAGCTAGAGCCGGAGTCTTCTCCAGCTGCACACGCTGGGTAGCCTCAGTCACAAAGGCGAGCTTTTTTTGTCCTTTTTTCCTTTTGTCTTTTCTTTCTTCCTCTCTTCCTTGTTTTTTTTTCCTTTTTTCCATCCCGCATGGCTGCCGCCGAAGTCATTTAACGCTGTCCTTGAGAATGCCTTGAGAGAGAGAGAGAGAGGGAGAGAGAGAGGGAGAGGGAGAGAGAGTGAAGGCATGTTTAAGGGAAGAGGTAGACTGTGCCTTGTGTCGAACCACAGCTGCCCCACGAGGCTTTATTTTCCCCTTTAATAGCTGTTACGAGCCCTACATTATATCCAAAGAGCCTCGTCCCTCTGGGCTCACAGCGCACTTCTGACTGCACCAACGCCCCCACACACCACCAACAAATACCTACACTCTCCAACACTGCCCTCACTCTATCTCTCTCTCTCTCTATCCCTCTACCTCTCTCTCAGTCTCTCCCACACACCACCAACAAATACCTACACTCTCCAACACTGCCCTCACTCTATCTCTCTCTCTCTCTATCCCTCTACCTCTCTCTCAGTCTCTCCCACACACCACCAACAAATACCTACACTCTCCAACACTGCCCTCACTCTATCTCTCTCTCTCTCTCTCTATCCCTCTACCTCTCTCTCAGTCTCTCCCACACACCACCAACAAATACCTACACTCTCCAACACTGCCCTCACTCTATCTCTCTCTCTCTCTATCCCTCTACCTCTCTCTCAGTCTCTCCCACACACCACCAACAAATACCTACACTCTCCAACACTGCCCTCACTCTATCTCTCTCTCTCTCTCTATCCCTCTACCTCTCTCTCAGTCTCTCCCACACACCACCAACAAATACCTACACTCTCCAACACTGCCCTCACTCTATCTCTCTCTCTCTCTATCCCTCTACCTCTCTCTCAGTCTCTCCCACACACCACCAACAAATACCTACACTCTCCAACACTGCCCTCACTCTATCTCTCTCTCTCTCTCTCTATCCCTCTACCTCTCTCTCAGTCTCTCCCACACACCACCAACAAATACCTACACTCTCCAACACTGCCCTCACTCTCTCTCTCTCTCTCTCTCTCTCTCTATCCCTCTACCTCTCTCTCAGTCTCTCCCACACACCACCAACAAATACCTACACTCTCCAACACTGCCCTCACTCTATCTCTCTCTCTCTCTCTATCCCTCTACCTCTCTCTCAGTCTCTCCCACACACCACCAACAAATACCTACACTCTCCAACACTGCCCTCACTCTATCTCTCTCTCTCTCTCTATCCCTCTACCTCTCTCTCAGTCTCTCCCACACACCACCAACAAATACCTACACTCTCCAACACTGCCCTCACTCTATCTCTCTCTCTCTCTATCCCTCTACCTCTCTCTCAGTCTCTCCCACACACCACCAACAAATACCTACACTCTCCAACACTGCCCTCACTCTATCTCTCTCTCTCTCTATCCCTCTACCTCTCTCTCAGTCTCTCCCACACACCACCAACAAATACCTACACTCTCCAACACTGCCCTCACTCTATCTCTCTCTCTCTCTCTATCCCTCTACCTCTCTCTCAGTATCTCCCACACACCACCAACAAATACCTACACTCTCCAACACTGCCCTCACTCTATCTCTCTCTCTCTCTCTATCCCTCTACCTCTCTCTCAGTCTCTCCCACACACCACCAACAAATACCTACACTCTCCAACACTGCCCTCACTCTATCTCTCTCTCTCTCTCTATCCCTCTACCTCTCTCTCAGTCTCTCCCACACACCACCAACAAATACCTACACTCTCCAACACTGCCCTCACTCTATCTCTCTCTCTCTCTATCCCTCTACCTCTCTCTCAGTCTCTCCCACACACCACCAACAAATACCTACACTCTCCAACACTGCCCTCACTCTATCTCTCTCTCTCTCTATCCCTCTACCTCTCTCTCAGTCTCTCCCACACACCACCAACAAATACCTACACTCTCCAACACTGCCCTCACTCTCTCTCTCTCTCTCTCTATCCCTCTACCTCTCTCTCAGTCTCTCCCACACACCACCAACAAATACCTACACTCTCCAACACTGCCCTCACTCTCTCTCTCTCTCTCTCTATCCCTCTACCTCTCTCTCAGTCTCTCCCACACACCACCAACAAATACCTACACTCTCCAACACTGCCCTCACTCTATCTCTCTCTCTCTCTCTCTATCCCTCTACCTCTCTCTCAGTCTCTCCCACACACCACCAACAAATACCTACACTCTCCAACACTGCCCTCACTCTATCTCTCTCTCTCTCTATCCCTCTACCTCTCTCTCAGTCTCTCCCACACACCACCAACAAATACCTACACTCTCCAACACTGCCCTCACTCTATCTCTCTCTCTCTATATCCCTCAACCTCTCTCTCAGTCTCTCCCACACACCACCAACAAATACCTACACTCTCCAACACTGCCCTCACTCTATCTCTCTCTCTCTCTATCCCTCTACCTCTCTCTCAGTCTCTCCCACACACCACCAACAAATACCTACACTCTCCAACACTGCCCTCACTCTATCTCTCTCTCTCTCTATCCCTCTACCTCTCTCTCAGTCTCTCCCACACACCACCAACAAATACCTACACTCTCCAACACTGCCCTCACTCTATCTCTCTCTCTCTCTATCCCTCTACCTCTCTCTCAGTCTCTCCCACACACCACCAACAAATACCTACACTCTCCAACACTGCCCTCACTCTATCCCTCTCTCTCTCTCTATCCCTCTACCTCTCTCTCAGTCTCTCCCACACACCACCAACAAATACCTACACTCTCCAACACTGCCCTCACTCTATCCCTCTCTCTCTCTCTATCCCTCTACCTCTCTCAGTCTCTCCCACACACCACCAACAAATACCTACACTCTCCAACACTGCCCTCACTCTATCTCTCTCTCTCTCTATCCCTCTACCTCTCTCTCAGTCTCTCCCACACACCACCAACAAATACCTACAATCTCCAACACTGCCCTCACTCTATCTCTCTCTCTCTCTCTATCCCTCTACCTCTCTCTCAGTCTCTCCCACACACCACCAACAAATACCTACACTCTCCAACACTGCCCTCACTCTATCTCTCTCTCTCTCTATCCCTCTACCTCTCTCTCAGTCTCTCCCACACACCACCAACAAATACCTACACTCTCCAACACTGCCCTCACTCTCTCTCTCTCTCTCTATCCCTCTACCTCTCTCTCAGTCTCTCCCACACACCACCAACAAATACCTACACTCTCCAACACTGCCCTCACTCTATCTCTCTCTCTCTCTATCCCTCTACCTCTCTCTCAGTCTCTCCCACACACCACCAACAAATACCTACACTCTCCAACACTGCCCTCACTCTATCTCTCTCTCTCTCTATCCCTCTACCTCTCTCTCAGTCTCTCCCACACACCACCAACAAATACCTACACTCTCCAACACTGCCCTCACTCTATCTCTCTCTCTCTCTATCCCTCTACCTCTCTCTCAGTCTCTCCCACACACCACCAACAAATACCTACACTCTCCAACACTGCCCTCACTCTATCTCTCTCTCTCTCTATCCCTCTACCTCTCTCTCAGTCTCTCCCACACACCACCAACAAATACCTACACTCTCCAACACTGCCCTCACTCTATCTCTCTCTCTCTCTCTATCCCTCTACCTCTCTCTCAGTCTCTCCCACACACCACCAACAAATACCTACACTCTCCAACACTGCCCTCACTCTATCTCTCTCTCTCTCTCTCTATCCCTCTACCTCTCTCTCAGTCTCTCCCACACACCACCAACAAATACCTACACTCTCCAACACTGCCCTCACTCTATCTCTCTCTCTCTCTATCCCTCTACCTCTCTCTCAGTCTCTCCCACACACCACCAACAAATACCTACACTCTCCAACACTGCCCTCACTCTATCTCTCTCTCTCTCTCTATCCCTCTACCTCTCTCTCAGTCTCTCCCACACACCACCAACAAATACCTACACTCTCCAACACTGCCCTCACTCTATCTCTCTCTCTCTCTATCCCTCTACCTCTCTCTCAGTCTCTCCCACACACCACCAACAAATACCTACACTCTCCAACACTGCCCTCACTCTATCTCTCTCTCTCTCTCTCTATCCCTCTACCTCTCTCTCAGTCTCTCCCACACACCACCAACAAATACCTACACTCTCCAACACTGCCCTCACTCTATCTCTCTCTCTCTATATCCCTCAACCTCTCTCTCAGTCTCTCCCACACACCACCAACAAATACCTACACTCTCCAACACTGCCCTCACTCTATCTCTCTCTCTCTCTATCCCTCTACCTCTCTCTCAGTCTCTCCCACACACCACCAACAAATACCTACACTCTCCAACACTGCCCTCACTCTATCTCTCTCTCTCCCTATCCCTCTACCTCTCTCTCAGTCTCTCCCACACACCACCAACAAATACCTACACTCTCCAACACTGCCCTCACTCTATCTCTCTCTCTCTCTATCCCTCTACCTCTCTCTCAGTCTCTCCCACACACCACCAACAAATACCTACACTCTCCAACACTGCCCTCACTCTATCTCTCTCTCTCTATCCCTCTACCTCTCTCTCAGTCTCTCCCACACACCACCAACAAATACCTACACTCTCCAACACTGCCCTCACTCTATCTCTCTCTCTCTCTATCCCTCTACCTCTCTCTCAGTCTCTCCCACACACCACCAACAAATACCTACACTCTCCAACACTGCCCTCACTCTATCTCTCTCTCTCTCTCTATCCCTCTACCTCTCTCTCAGTCTCTCCCACACACCACCAACAAATACCTACACTCTCCAACACTGCCCTCACTCTATCTCTCTCTCTCTCTATCCCTCTACCTCTCTCTCAGTATCTCCCACACACCACCAACAAATACCTACACTCTCCAACACTGCCCTCACTCTATCTCTCTCTCTCTCTCTATCCCTCTACCTCTCTCTCAGTCTCTCCCACACACCACCAACAAATACCTACACTCTCCAACACTGCCCTCACTCTATCTCTCTCTCTCTCTATCCCTCTACCTCTCTCTCAGTATCTCCCACACACCACCAACAAATACCTACACTCTTCAACACTACCCTCACTTTATCTCTCTCTCTACCTCTCTATCTCTTTGTCTCTCTCTATACCTCTGTTCCGTCCCTCTCACTCGGTCTCCCCCTCTTTCTACCTCTCTTTTTCTTTCCCTCTCTTGTTCTCTGTCTCTCTCTACCTTTTTTATCTGTATCTCTTTCTTCCCCCTCGTTCTCTGTCTTTATTTACCTTCCCTTTCTTTATCTTTCTGACTCTGTACTTCTTTCTCTTTCTATCCTTCTCTGTCTGTCTCTGTCTCTTGCCTATTTTTTCTCACTCTCTCCTGCTATCTCACTTTCGCTCCTTCTTTCTCAGCCTCTCATTGTTCATTGTTCTGTCTCTCTTTACCTCTCTCTGTTTGTCTCTCCCTCTCTCTCTCTCTCTCTCTCTCTCTCTCTCTCTCACACACACACACTTTCAGTCACTTTGCGGTGCTCCATGTCAATATCCTGCCATTTGAAGTCCCCAGGCCGCCGAGGATGATGGGTAATGGCCCGCATTCGTTAAGGAAGCCGCAGCTCCGCTGCATCAGAGTCACCGAGGGAGGAGGTGAAATAAGAGGAGGTGTTCGGAGGGGGTTCTTTTGCGGAGAGGGGTGTCCAGGGAGAAGGCCGTTTCTGACCCCGCCCCCCCCAGACGTCAGACTGCCTGTTACCCTGCCTGTCCTGCTTAATCGGGCGGGCTGAGAGTCGAGCGAGGCTCGGTTTAAACGCTTTTGTTACAGCAGCAGGGAGAGAGGAGTGCAGGGTGGATTTGGGGATGAATGATGAGGATCACGCCTCAGGCCCAAAGCTTCAGAGACCACCGAGGAGAAAGCAGCGTAGGATACTGCAGCTATGTGAAAGAATTCAATCTGTGCTCCAAGACTTCTTATGTAGGTGCAGTGGAACGCACTTATTCAGTATTTATAACTCTTCTCTGATGTTCTGCATAGAAGGTATGTGACTTTGATCTGGGGAAAAAAATTCCAGATGTGGTTTTACACGCCTGTTTACATCTGGTCCTACAGCGAAACGAGCTGTTGTCCTTTTTTCTAATGAATAATTTATCCAGCTCTTCTCTGATTGGGTGGTTTACATTGAGGCACCGTGATGATCACACAGAAGTCACAATACAGATTTTGCTAGCATGGAGCATGCTCAGAAGTGAGCCGGAAAAGGGGTGGCGGGGGCGAACTCAGAGGGCTTGGGCTGGAGTTCAGTGTGGCTTGGTGCTTGTGTGTGAACAGTGTCCCCCCTCCGGTCTTTGGGATAAAGATGAAATGTAGGGAGGAGATGGGGAGGTGGTGGGTGCGATGTTGTTGGGCACGGGAATGGAGTGAGAAGGTAAGAGGTAATTAGGGCGTGGTCCAGCTCCCAAAACTAAGTTACGTGGTAACTCCACTACATACTGCTGATATCTAACGTTACCTATACTAGCTACTCACTCTCGATCTCAACATCAACACAAAGTAGATTAAAGTTGTGACTCTCTGTGAAACTTTTAGTTTAAGATGATCTGCTTCATGCCTGTTTACACCCAGTGGTCTGGTCCTACAGTGAAATGAGCTGTTGTCCTTTTTTTGGTGGGCTCATGAATAATTTATCCAGCTCTGCTCTGATTGGGCGGTTGACTTTGAGGCACCATGATGATCACACAGAAATCACAATATGGATTACATACAAATAAAATGAATCTATGTGTAAATGAACTAGGTTGTCGTACTAATCAATCAGCCATGCTACTTGTACTTGAGGCTTGCTGGTATCTAACGTTACCTATACTAGCTCCTCACTCTCGATCTCAACATCAACACAAAGTAGATTAAAGTTGTGACTCACTGTGAAATTTTTAGTTTAAGATGATCAGCTTCAACCAGCAAAGGGTAATAAACTCACACAGCATGGATACAAGTTGGAGTCGTGATGCTGATAAAGGTGGAACTGCTGGGCTCTTCAGTCTCATCAGTGTTAAACTAAGCTGCTCGAAACTGTACAAGTGTTTGAGAGACCGTCTGGAGTGAAATAGGCAGAACAAACAAAAATTTCAGTTTAAAGATTTTTGTTCACAGGTAGCATGGTGGTGTAGTGGTTAGTACGGTGCTGTAGTGGTTAGTATGGTGGTGTAGTGGTTAGTACGGTGGTGTAGTGGTTAGTACGGTGGTGTAGTGGTCAGTACGGTGGTGTAGTGGTTAGTACGGTGGTGTAGTGGTTAGTACGGTGGTGTAGTGGTTAGTATGGTGGTGTAGTGGTTAGTACGGTGGTGTAGTGGTTAGTACGGTGGTGTAGTGGTTAGTACGGTGGTGTAGTGGTTAGTAGGGTGGTGTAGTGGTTAGTAGGGTGGTGTAGTGGTTAGTACGGTGGTGTAGTGGTTAGTACGGTGGTGTAGTGGTTAATAGGGTGGTGTAGTGGTTAGTACGGTGGTGTAGTGGTTAGTACGGTGGTGTAGTGGTTAGTACGGTGGTGTAGGGGTTAGTATGGTGGTGTAGTGGTTAGTACGGTGGTGTAGTGGTTAGTACGGTGGTGTAGTGGTTAGTACGGTGGTGTATTGGTTAGTACGGTGGTGTATTGGTTAGTATGGTGGTGTAGTGGTTAGTACGGTGGTGTAGTGGTTAGTATGGTGGTGTAGTGGTTAGTATGGTGGTGTAGTGGTTAGTATGGTGGTGTAGTGGTTAGTATAGTGGTGTAGTGGTTAGTAAGGTGGTGTAGTGGTTAGTACGGTGGTGTAGTGGTTAGTATGGTGGTGTAGTGGTTAGTACGGTGGTGTAGTGGTTAGTACGGTGGTGTAGTGGTTAGTATGGTGGTGTAGTGGTTAGTATAGTGGTGTAGTGGTTAGTACGGTGGTGTAGTAGTTAGTATGGTGGTGTAGGGGTTAGTACGGTGGTGTAGTGGTTAGTACGGTGGTGTAGTGGTTAGTACGGTGGTGTAGTGGTTAGTACGGTGGTGTAGTGGTTAGTACGGTGGTGTAGTAGTTAGTATGGTGGTGTAGTGGTTAGTATGGTGGTGTAGTGGTTAGTATGGTGGTGTAGTGGTTAGTATGGTGGTGTAGTGGTTAGTATAGTGGTGTAGTGGTTAGTAAGGTGGTGTAGTGGTTAGTACGGTGGTGTAGTGGTTAGTACGGTGGTGTAGTGGTTAGTACGGTGGTGTAGTGGTTAGTACGGTGGTGTAGTGGTTAGTATGGTGGTGTAGTGGTTAGTATAGTGGTGTAGTGGTTAGTACGGTGGTGTAGTAGTTAGTATGGTGGTGTAGGGGTTAGTATGGTGGTGTAGTGGTTAGTATGGTGGTGTAGTGGTTAGTACGGTGGTGTAGTGGTTAGTATGGTGGTGAAGTGGTTAGTACGGTGGTGTAGTAGTTAGTATGGTGGTGTAGGGGTTAGTATGGTGGTGTAGTGGTTAGTATGGTGGTGTAGTGGTTAGTATGGTGGTGTAGTGGTTAGTATGGTGGTGTAGTGGTTAGTATGGTGGTGTAGTGGTTAGTACGGTGGTGTAGTAGTTAGTATGGTGGTGTAGGGGTTAGTATGGTGGTGTAGTGGTTAGTATGGTGGTGTAGTGGTTAGTATGGTGGTGTAGTGGTTAGTATGGTGGTGTAGTGGTTAGTATGGTGGTGTAGTGGTTAGTATAGTGGTGTAGTGGTTAGTAAGGTGGTGTAGTGGTTAGTACGGTGGTGTAGTGGTTAGTATGGTGGTGTAGTGGTTAGTACGGTGGTGTAGTGGTTAGTACGGTGGTGTAGTGGTTAGTATGGTGGTGTAGTGGTTAGTATAGTGGTGTAGTGGTTAGTACGGTGGTGTAGTAGTTAGTATGGTGGTGTAGGGGTTAGTATGGTGGTGTAGTGGTTAGTATGGTGGTGTAGTGGTTAGTACGGTGGTGTAGTGGTTAGTATGGTGGTGAAGTGGTTAGTACGGTGGTGTAGAAGTCAGCTCTGTCGCCTCACATCAGACGATCCAGAGTTTGATTCCTGGTCCAGGTCATTCTGTGTGGAGTTTGCATGTTCTGCCCATGCTTGAGTGGGTTTCCTTCGGGTACTCCCATAGTCATTTCCTCCCACAGTCCAAACACATGCATGTTAGGTTAATCACCCACTCTAAATTGCCCGTAGGTGTGAATGAGTGTGTGTTGGCCATGCGATAGACTGGTTACCTGGTCATGATGTACCCTGCCTTCGCACAATGATACTGGGATTGGCTCCAGCCCCACCGTGACCCTGACTAGCAGGATAAAGCGGAAGATAATGATTGAATGGATGGATGTTTGGTCACCACATTCTGAACGTTCCACCTTAAATGGTGCTGCAGTTACACTCTGGCACCTGCACAAGCATTTAAGGTGGAAAGGGGCAGCCGATGGAGAAGCAGCCGGGTGGGAAACCAACTTTAACCTCATTTAAGTATGACAGGTCGGTTCCTTAAGAAGGATATGAAATTCCCAAGGTTTCCTTCACAACCTGGAACGGTGTTTCCAGACTAATTTCGCTCTCTTGAAGCACGCAGCTGGTCAATCTTCTACAAAGCACTGATGACTTGCAAGAAATGTTCAGAAAAACATATTTTTTCTGAACACTGTGACAACAACAGTATACAGTTTCACAAAGTCTGGAACACATACTGAATAGAGATCTGTGTATTTTTTGCTTTGATAGATCACAGTTTGGCTTTATGCCATATGAATACTACGACAGCGGTGAGAAGTCATGAGACAAATGGAGAACAGTAGATTAGTAAGACCTGTCAAATGAATACCCCAAACAAATAGGGGGCATCAAAGCACCAGGAGGTTTATATCAGTCTATTTATTTCAGTTCCTTTGTTTGCTGCTGAACGTGGTTTCTTGCTGGGGTGGGTGGCAGGGCTTGCCCGCCAGGAGCTTCAGCTATCATTGTGTTCACTGTTCCTTTCATTGGCTACCTGGACTTAAGATAAGATAAGATAATCCTTTATTAGTCCCACAGTGTTACAGTAGCAAAGGGACAGCAAGACACTCAGTACAAACAATAGATTAATAAACAGTACAGTATATACAATATAAATAATAAAAAGTCAAGAACTCTTGAGATTGTATTTACAAATAATTGCACGTTGCTTCCTTATTGCACAGGGGTAACGGAAAAATATTGCACATTACGCTACACTGAAAAAAATATTTTCTATAATATATAAAAAATATATTTTCTGTAATATATACAAAATATATATTTTCTTAAATGATTTAACCAGGAGCAGCACCTTTAACATTATAAGAGGTTAGAATACGCCACCAGGGCAGCAGTGCTATTTCTTCATTCTCTCATGTTAGACTGATTTAACTTGACACTACAGTGACTCACTGCTACTCCTAGAGGTACAAAATGGTATTACAAGACAGGACGGGCCGAGCCTAGGTTGTCAGCATGATAACTTCAGTAGATATCTCTGCAAAAATGATTGGCATATCATCATAACTCTTACTTCTTTATATTTTAGTTGATTTTTAAATGCTTTCAACTGAAAAAAATACATATCGCTCCTTTAAATGGCAGAAATACCCCTCTATAGTAAATTTCCATTACATACCAGCATGTTAGAGTCTGCGCTATGACTGTTGTTCTGTTTGTTTCAGTGTGCATCTCCAGAAGAAGACAAATATTTCTTGTTGAGAATTTAGAACCCGCCCCTTTTTTGAGGTACAAATGCTAACGTTTATAAAAGTACAGGATGATTCTGTTCCCGCCGTGTTTGACATCTGAGCGTTACAGGATTGTAATCTCTTCAGTGTTTCTATGTTTGTGTTGCAGCGTCTAACCTTCTGTTGGCTCGTGTGAATCGCTAACTCATGCATTCCACAGAGTATGAGGCGCTGCAGTTAGAGGAGGTCTGCTAATGAGGGGAGCACGTGACAGGTGTGTTCAGTCCAGGCCAGTTCGGCGAGTCCGAGGCCATGTTTTAAAGCCGGCGCAGCAAGTGGGGCATGTAGTTTGCATTAAAGGGATTAGCAGCCACTTCAAAAGATGACCTGGATTCTGCCCACCAGGGACCACCAGTTCCACACTCCCCTTTAAAAAACCTCCGTATGGCACAGCTCCCCTGCCACTGCCCACCGCTCCACTCTGTGTGTGTGTGTGTGTGTGTATATGTGTGTGTGTGTGTGTGTGTGTGTGTGTGTGTGTGTGCTTGGTGCACAGGTGTACCTGTGATTTTGGTCCATGAACAGCTAGTGCTGAGCAGCTTTGTTAAAATCCAACATCAAAATCACATATATAATAGAACTTCACAGGAGAGGAAAAAACATATTTTACTTTTGATGCACGTCAATAAAAATAAACTTTCTTCAGCTCTCACTAAAGGCATTTTCATATTATATCAAAAACAAGAAACAATAAATGGAGCAAAATGTCATGCTGTTTTATCATTTTTAGGACATGTGTTCTGTGCAGAAGTCAGAATGGTCATTTAGTGTCAAGCACATAAGCCAACATCTGAATATTATATGCTTTTTCAGTCTTTTGTACCTTTATTGCAATTTCTATTCTTTTCAGGAGACTCATTCTTTAGTTTTTCAAAGAAACTCCAATGAATTCAATTAATAAAATGAAGAGTGGTTTTAGATTTTTGCACAACAAATATATATATATATATATATATATATATATATACATATATATATATATATATGTATATATATATATATATATATATATATATATATATATATACACAGTTGTAATGAAGGTACAAAACATGCAATAAATACTGAAAAAGCATATGATATTCAGATGTTGGTTTTTGTGCTTCACCATAAATGACCATTATGACTAAAATGATAAAACAACGTGACATTTTGCTTCATTTATTGTTTTTTGTTATTGATATAATTTAAAAATGTCTTTAGTGAGATCTGAAAAAGTTTCCTCTCCTGTGAAGTACCGTTTTAGAAATGCAAGGTTTTGTTTTATGTATCGTCACTATGAATTAATGTAGAAAATAATAATAATTAATTATAAAAATTATATATATATATAAGAAAACTATACAGCACTAATAATAAACTTATAATGAGTGTAATAAATATCTGGAGAGCCTCATAACATCTCCTGACCAATGAACTATTTATGGTAATAGCTAAACAGTACTAGCAGCTGGTGTTTTTAAACTGCAGAAAGTAAAACAATAAAGATCTTGTTCTGATCACAATGATTATAGATAATTACTATGTAATATTTTGCATGACCTATATAATTACCGTTAAATAGTAGAGCAGAGCGAATGTAATAACACTTATTACAGTGAATAACACCAAATGAAGCCTCATGCTGTACTAAACAGGTAACCAGACACAAAACACATTTCCAGAAATGTTTCTACTTATTTTTTATATTTAAAACTTTTAATTCAAAACAATCTGACGTGAATGATGTATATTGCAGTTTTGTTACCTGTCAACATCACAAATGAGACCCCAGTTCTGCTACCCTGGTATACATGATGTATCCCCCCAGCACTGTGTGTGTGTGTGTGTCTTTGTATGTACACTTCATCAGCGTGTTATCTCAGAAGATCATCTCCTCACAGGTTCTACTCAACATGCAGCGTTTCTCACCTTTTGTTTTTCCCCTAACCTTTTGATTTCATGCCTGGATAGTTCCAAGTAGGCGCGAGGGCGACGCTTCCACAAACAAAATACCCGTAATTTGTATGCAGTCACCTCCGCTGATGGATCCGACGGCTGCTTTTGTTTTTCGCATCACTTCTTCTGCCCGTGAACTGATGTGCATATTAATACGTGATATGTGGCGTGTATTCGCTGAAACGCCGTGCGGGTTTCTCCACCGATACAGGTTTTATTTCCAAATCTTGTGGTGTGACTTTATATTATAACCAGTCGTAACACATGCTGCTTATTGCTGGGGGCCAGTGTTGAGCTGTAGTGAAGGTGTGAATCGACTTGAGCGTTGTATAACGGCATCTTTTCCTTATCAGCGTTCATTACCGTACGCTAATGCGGTAATTAACGGTAATTATCAGTCTCCGTGAAAAAGGGCTGTAAGAATCAGGAAGCTAAAGGGTAATGGTGATATTATTCACCTCATTCTGCTCACACAAGACACACTACTGGCTGGTTGTCATGGCCACAGCCATTGATCCCTGGGCGTGCGCCTTTGGATTGAGATGTCGGGGTGTGTGTGTGTTGGTGTGTGTGTTTGTGTAAGTGAGTGTGTGTGGTTGTGTGTGTGTGTCTGCATGAGTATGTGTATGTAAGTGTGCGTGTGTGTCTATATGAGTATCTGTGTGTGTGTGTGTGTGTTTAAGTTTGTGTCTGTGTGAGTGTGTCTGTTTGCCCGTGTGTGTCTATGTGAATGTGTGTGTAAGACCGTGCTGTGTGAGTGTTTGTTTGTGTGTAAGTGTGAGTGTGTAAGACAGTGCTGTGTGAGTGTGTGTAGGACAGACCTGTGTGAGTGTCTAAGTGTGAGTGTGTTTATGTGACAGTGCTGTGTGTGTGTGTGTGTGTGTGTGTGTGTGTAGGACAGTGCTGTGTGAGTGTGTACATGTGTGTAGGATAGTGCTGTGTAAGTGTGTGTGTGTGTGTGTAGGACAGTGCTGTGTGAGTGTAAGTGTGTGTGTGTGTGTGTGTGTGTGTAGGACAGTGCTGTGTGAGTGTGTGTGTAGGACAGTGCTGTGTGACTGTGTACATGTGTGTAGGATAGTGCTGTGTGTGTGTGTGTGTGTGAGTGTGTAAGTGTTTGTGTGTGTATGTGTGTGTAAGTGTGTGTGTGTGTGTGTGTGTGTGTGTGTGTGTGTAGGACAGTGCTGTGTGAGTGTAAGTGTGTGTGTGTGTGTGTGTGTGTGTGTGTGTAGGACAGTGCTGTGTGAGTGTGTGTGTAGGACAGTGCTGTGTGAGTGTGTGTGTAGGACAGTGCTGTGTGAGTGTGTACATGTGTGTAGGATAGTGCTGTGTGAGTGTGTGTGTGTGTGTGTGTGTGTAAGACAGTGCTCTGTGTGTGTGTGTGTGAGTGTGTAAGTGTTTGTGTGTGTATGTGTGTGTGTGTGTGTGTGTGTGTGTGTGTGTGTGTGTGTGTGTGTGTGTGTGTGTGTGCCGCTCGGTGGCTGCAGCGTTGTGTAGCGTGCTGGTTGCGGCGCGGGGCCTGAAGCTATTGATCTCCATGCAAATTTGACTCTATTCTCTGCTAATTGGATTTAGATAATAGAAACCACAGACAAGTCCAGCAGATGAATTTACACATTCTGTATGATGCCTTTTGATTAGAGGCTCTGGGTGACTGGCCAGCACAGACGTCACAGCTACTGCTGCATTGTGGGATATTGTTACTAAACAAAGGATGCACCAATCATGACTCATTATGGCTGATTCTGATTTCAGTTTCTTTATAGCTGAATTGACTCATGGCCAGTTTTTTGGCTTATTTTTGTATATGCCCCCTATTTTTAAACCTCTGATAATAATAATAATAATAATAATAATAATAATAATAATAATAATAATAATAATAACAGCCTTTATAAATAGAGCACTTTTCATACCAGTGGCAGCTTAAAGTGCTTTACCGACAGTTCTTACCAGTAATAACATAAACTCTCAATAAAATAAAGTCTCAATTAACCAGAGACATAGTTCAAATTCATAGCTACTGTGATGTTGAAGTTTTAATTGAATGCTAAGTTAAAGAGATACGTTTTTAATTTTGTGTATTAGATGTAAACACTGATCCTGACTCTCTAATGAACATTGGAATTGAGTTCCACAGCTTAGAAGCAGAAGAGCTGAAGGAGTCTCTCCAGGTGTTCTGTATTGTACATAATGTGTTTGTAGACATCTAGTATCTGTTAAGATCATCAGCTGGAACGTAAACAGAGAGAGGTTCTGTGATGTAAGCAGGTGCTAGCTTACTTAGAGCTTTATAGACGAACACAGAACTATAAAGGCTGTTCTGAAAGATCTCACAATATCCTATATCCTAAGTATCCTAAGTCAGAATATAAAGAACACTGGTTATGAGTCACCTGTTTAAATAACATTGAAATCAAATGAAGTGCTAGAGGGGAAGTATAAGGCAGCTGGCTATTTAGCACAATGAGCCGTGCATAATTACTGGTACAGGTGTAGCTGCTGCATTCAAACACAGCGTGAGTGCACCTACCTGACTAGCGTTATTAACGTCACACACTTATTATTAATGTACATTCACCAAAATCATGTTTGGAGCACAAATGGAAAGATTGTGATTGTGCAAGCCTGTGAGACACAACTGAGAAGAGAAGAGTTCTGTTTAGTACTAAGTAGTGCATGTGCTGTTCAGGGGTCAGGCTGAGGTCAACCAGTTGTTGTAGTTGTTATTTGTCTCTGGCTGTGGCATTTATTTTCAATTCCAAATCTATTTTGAACATTGATGAAGATATTACTCACATCCATGTATTCATAATTATTGTTATATCATATCTGAGGGTATATATCTCGATAGAGTACATGTGCATATGTTGTTGCTGTCAGAAACTTTTCCATTTCATCATCTTGTCATTAGATTTTAATTTTGAGGTCTGTTTATATGTAAGGTTTTTATTAAGATTTGTTATTGTAACATATCTGATGGAATACATCATTGCTGTCCAAAGAAAAATATGTATCTCAGTTTTTTTTGGTATATCTTTATATTCTTGTCACTTGAACACGGCAGATGTTTTTTATGTTGTGTGATGATGATTAGACCAAAAGTAATTCTCCTTAGTTCATAATTAAATCCCTTCATGAACTCACATTAAAAGAAAAGCTGGTTTCTGTCCCCTTTCCTGTAAACGTACGAGAAACTTTGTTTTTCTGTGGACGACGACGATGATGAATTTCTTGTTGCAGTACATGCGGGGTATATATTGCTGCTGTCAAAACAAAACCCTGCATGTGCTTTTTCATTTTTGTGATATAAAGCTATTTGAAATAGCCAGGTATGTCAGAATTCCCTCATAAATGGGCCAGCAATAATGGGCCAAACTAAAAAACAATATTTTTTATGAACTTCCGACTTTTTGCACAGTGTATATGTAGCGTCTTTCTCCAAAGAACAACATGTATCTCTATTTTTCTCGACTTTTATTTTTCCATGCAGTTGAAATGCAGTTGGAGCAGCTGCTGTTTACCAATAGAACCAATAGAACTGGTCCAAAATAACTTGGAAAAAATCTGGTTCCATTGACTTACATTAAAAGTAAAGAACGTTTTGGCCTCTTCTGTGAAGTATATATATATATATATATATATATATATATATATATATATATATATATATATATATATATATATATATACACACACACACACACACACACACACACACACACAAAAAGTCTGAAGCACCTAAGCTCATTGTTTAAAGGCACCTAAGCTCATTGTTTTAAAGGATCTGATTAGAACAGATGTATATAATCATACATACAATACAAAGTAACATGAATATCTTATTGTGAAAGAAGTAGATCATATCTTAAGCTCCAGTTTGAAGAACAAAGTGTAGTTCCAGATTTCTCCTGGACAATACAAATAAACCTTAGCAATGTATCTACATAGCTATGAATTTAAAACTTTAAATTTTCCTCAAACCGCACACATGACTCCACCTCTTAACTCAGCATCACCTCTAAAACTAACCCTAACCCTACTGATTATCTACTGACGTTCATCCATTGTTATTATGGAGAGATTAATTACTTTTTTCACTGATTAATTAACACCTTGTGTGCTTGTTGACTGACAGAAATGAAGCGTAACCCAGAAATGCTGAAAACATTTGAACAACATGTAATTTTTTTCTTTCTCTCTCTCTCTCTCTTTTAGAACCACACTCTGAGCCAGCACAGCAGCTAAGAAACTCTTGAGCCTCCATGAAGAAGAAGAAGTAGAAGAGTCACGTGGAGAGGCGTCTGGACCCAACGAGTCAACCAATCATTGTGCTTTTTTGTCCGATTTTGCACTGAACTTTTCATTTCAGTTACAAAAGTATAAAAAAAAAATGGAAAAAAATGAAGAGCACGAGCAGAAGGCCAATGAGAGGAGAGATCTTTGTCAAGTGATGTTTAATATCCAACTGACATATTTGTAAATACTGTTCTTTCTGTGTTACTGTTCGTCGGCTCTTAAGCGTTCTTGCGGTTGCCATTGTACATACTGTTTGTCGAAGAGATAAAAAAAAAAGAAGTATTCCGATTTGTCTAAACCGTTACCATTGGACGAGTCATCAGCCTGAGACCTTCAGCCTCCGGAGGACATTTTTTTAAAGGCCATCATGTGTCGGGACGGGTGGGATGGACTGCTTGATCACCAGCATGGCCTGCGCGCGTCCATAAACGTCCGTAAACCCGTCTTTACGGGTGACTACGCACCTCAGTTGAAGCAGGTGGAGCCATCGTGGATCGTGAAGCTAAGCTTACAGAGACTAAACCGTAAAAGGACAGACAGGATACTTGATATATGCAAAAAAAAGAAGAAGCAGATTCTCATGTATAAGAAAACTATTAAAAAAACAGGCTCAACTCTTGGTGTTGGCAAAGTGACCCATTCCCCTTAAAGCTGTATGAAGAAAACGCTCCACTGAAGCGACTTGTACATTTCTGTTATTAATGTTTACCCCTCGCTGAAGTCTGGATATGACTGGAACCTTCTTTTCTTTGCCTCTTTGTTCAGGGCGATGCGCGATGGGGGGGATTAATTCATTCCCTGTTTCGGGCTTCGTTCTGGCTGCTATCATCATTTCACGGCCCTCTCGTGAGGTTCGCCCGCCCCCCTACCACTCCCAGAAAAAAAAGAATTAAAAAAAAAAGAAAGAAAAGAAAAAGCTGTACCTTCCCCAACACCCCCACCCCCCAGCCCTCGTTCACGAGCGAGCCGACCCGAGTCGTTTCTGTTGCTATGCTATTGCTCTATAGATGCTGTGAGACATGCTAATATGTACAGTATACTCATGGATCTCTGGTTTCGTACCAGTTTTGCATTCATCGAATCCTGAAATGCACTTTTGTAACGCGCCACACTTTCATGGATGTTCATGTTGGAAAAGGCGTTCGACAAGTGACTACCGACTCAGCCACAAGACTTTGGGAAATCTAAACTTTTACCAAGGGCGACAACTTCTGGTGTTATATGGGGGAGAAAAAAATGTTATATACAAATATTAACCGGGGTCTGAATTTGCTAGACCTCTTTTTTTGTGTTCTCATGTGATGAAAACATTAAAATTGTATGATGATACGACTCTGCAGTGACGTGTGTGAAATGGCAGCACATATATTCCATATATTCAATTTTTTTAAAGAAATTTAGATTTGATTTAGTATTAAATAGAGAAATAATAGATATTAGACGTATTCCAGATTAAAAACACTCTGGTTCTGGATCATGCAACAGTATCACTAATTTGGAAGAGCAAAGATGGACAATTAATTTCAGTTGTATACTAATAATTCCAGCATTAAATTCTAGTTTTTGAAGTTGTGGAAGTGAGATATAAAACATTTCTGTATGATATTAACTTAATCAATGTTATATTAAACACACAGTAAAGTTTGAATGGAGAATATTTGATATAAATATGATAAAACATGATAAAACCTACTGATCAGGCCTGTCTGAGAACTGTGTGGACATGGCTAATGAGCAGTTTGATTGACAGCTGTTGATTGACTTCTCAGTGATATACTAAACACAGTTATACTTAAGTATGCTTGGGTTATACTGACAAGTATAGAACAGTATATTTGGCCTTTACTTATACTTAATCTTTTGATTGAGATAGTAGAAGTAAGTATTCTTGCTCTGCACAAAAACACATCCAGTACAATATTTATTTAAAATTTGATTTATAAAGATTTATAAAGATACAAATATGTTTCTTAATCTGAGTGTGTCTTGTTTATTTTACGTGTGTCCACTGGTGAGTAAGTAAACGTTGTTAAATTCTATTTTAAGTAGAAAAAACCTTAAACCTAGTCATATACTTTAAAGTACAACAATAATATAAGCAGTAAATTATAAGTATTATGTTCAGTTCACTTAAAGAAAAACTTACAAGCTAGTAAACTAATAGTAAACCCTTAAGTTTACTTTTAGTGTAGTTGCAGTACAAAAGATGTAGACTAGTTGTATACTTGGTTTACTACTCTTACACTTAAAGTGTACTTAAAAGTACACTTTTAAAAACTAGAAAGTGGGCTAATTTAGTCTCAAGAAGTATTAAAATAGTACATATACAAGTGTACTACTACTACAATGACATTAGTATAGTAACTGCATAAAGTATATTTAATAAAATGAACTTTAAGTATACTTATTTTCTGTAAGGGCTGCCTCTCATATAGAACCACAAGCAATGTCTAGCTTTTATGTAACGCTTAATTGGACCAAATAAGTTACAGACATATAGGGCGGCACGCTGTAGTGGTCAGCACTGTCACCTCACAGTAAGATGATCTGGGTTGGATCCCCGGTCCGGGTGGTTCTGTGTGGAGTGTGTATGTTCTCCCCGTGCTTGAGTGGGTTTCCTTCAGGTACTCCGGTTTCCTCCCACAGTCCAAACACATGCAGATAGGTTGATCGGTCACTCTAAATTGCCCGTAGGTGTGAGTGTGTAAGTGTGTTGGCCATGCAATGGACTGGCGACCCCTCCATGGTGTATCCCGCCTTTGCTTGATGATGCTGGGATTGGCTCCAGCTCCACCGTGACCCCGACTAGCGGGATAAAGCGGAAGATGTTGGGTGGATGGATAGATGAATGGAAATTACAGATGTAAAGATATACATACAGATGGACAAACAAATGGACAGATGAAGGAATGCATGCAGAGATGGGCGAATAGATGTACAGACTGACGATACATATGAAATAGTTATTTCAGGAATTCTAAAAAAAAGTTTATGTGGGCGGAGCAAGAGATGACAGCCCTGTGATTGGTTAGAAGATGCTTACATAAGCATTACCATTATTATTGGAACCACCCAGTTTACATGGAGGGGAGAGAAACATGGTGAAATACAGCAGACAGGCTTTAGACTTCGGGAAGATATTTAGAAGACATATTTTGTACACGTATATAGTGGAACAGATAGAAGAAAAGAAAACACTGATCTAGTTTTTCAGGGACTTTAATGATGCAAGACTACTTTTCCTTTCTCGGCTTGCTAAACATTATTAAATAATATACACACATAGTGTTTTAGTTTCAGAACTTCGCAGCTGGAAGAACAGCAACTGACAGATTTAATACTTACATGGCTTTCCAAAGGAATCTATAACTGAATTCCAGCTTGACTCTACTATAACACCAGGAAACACTTGTTTTTTGGTAACAAAGCACATGGGCATTTCTTTAGAAATCACATCTTCAGCATAGTCTGAAGTTTCTACAGTAAGCAGTGCTATTAGTGCACAAGTTGTCATTGACCTACACCAGAAGGAGCTCAGGAGTGCACGTTTGCAGTAATACCTGTTACTGCATATCAGGTATCATGCGGCATATCAATTGTTTGGGGATTAATTAATTTAGCCTTGAAAACTATCCTGACCTACAAAGCACACATAATTAAAACATACTGGACATACTTTATACAGTCCAGTGGTGTCCAGGAATGTGCCAGTACATGACTAAGCCTCAGTGGAGGTTGCTGGTTAAGTACCATAGAATTAATTGCCTTACCAACCAACAGTCCTGCACCTTAAGTGGAACCACATGGACCTGATGTGGTAAATAGCAAACAGTGTATAAGGATAGCAAAGGCTCATCTATCGCACCATATAAACTACAGCACTGCGCAGTTAAACTACCAGTCATTTAAACTACAGTACTGTGCAGTTTAACTCCCAGTCATTTAAACTACAGTACTGTGCGGTTTAACTCCCAGTCATTTAAACTACAGTACTGTGCGGTTTAACTCCCAGTCATTTAAACTACAGTACTGTGCAGTTTAACTCCCAGTCATTTAAACTACAGTACTGTGCGGTTTAACTCCCAGTCATTTAAACTACAGTACTGTGCGGTTTAACTCCCAGTCATTAAAACTACAGTACTGTGCGCTTTAACTCCCAGTCATTTAAACTACAGCACTGTGCGGTTTAACTCCCAGTCATTAAAACTACAGTACTGTGCGGTTTAACTCCCAGTCATTAAAACTACAGTACTGTGCGCTTTAACTCCCAGTCCTTTAAACTACAGCACTGTGCGGTTTAACTCCCAGTCATTAAAACTACAGTACTGTGCGGTTTAACTCCCAGTCATTAAAACTACAGTACTGTGCGCTTTAACTCCCAGTCCTTTAAACTACAGCACTGTGCGGTTTAACTCCCAGTCATTAAAACTACAGTACTGTGCGGTTTAACTCCCAGTCATTAAAACTACAGTACTGTGCAGTTTAACTCCCAGTCCTTTAAACTACAGTACTGTGCAGTTTAACTCCCAGTCATTAAAACTACAGTACTGTGCAGTTTAACTCCCAGTCCTTTAAACTACAGTACTGTGCAGTTTAACTCCCAGTCATTAAAACTACAGTACTGTGCAGTTTAACTCCCAGTCATTAAAACTACAGTACTGTGCAGTTTAACTCCCAGTCATTAAAACTACAGTACTGTGCGGTTTAACTCCCAGTCATTTAAACTACAGCACTGTGCGGTTTAACTCCCAGTCATTTAAACTACAGTACTGTGCGGTTTAACTCCCAGTAATTTAAACTACAGCACTGTGCGGTTTAACTCCCAGTCATTTAAACTACAGTACTGTGCGGTTTAACTCCCAGTAATTTAAACTACAGTACTGTGCGGTTTAACTACCAGTCATTTAAACTACAGTACTGTGCGGTTTAACTCCCAGTCATTTAAACTACAGTACTGTGCAGTTTAACTACCAGTCATTTAAACTACAGTACGGTGCAGTTTAACTCCCAGTCATTTAAACTACAGTACAGTATTTTTAATTTTTTGTAGTTTTTTTATTGTTGTTCTTCATCTGAGCCCGGCAGCTGCTTTTTACATTGAATAAAAGTTTCACAGTAAATGGACCAATAGAAACGCTTCAAAATAGCATCTATAAATAATATCTGCCTCCATAGACTTACATCTATCTATCAAAACAAACGAAGTAACGCACAAAAGGATTTCACATAAAGAACGAACACACTGACAGCACAACAATGTTGGACCCAGACAGGTAACGAGAGGGAGCAGGTGAACTCAAGACGAATGAAAAACAGGTGTGACAGGCGGGGCTAGGGTGGATACAAGGAGCACGTGACCAAAAAACACCATGCAGACATGACAGGACGTAAACAAAGACTTGGGGAGGACGTGCAGGGCGGGACAGTGAGCAGTTGTCAGTTCAAGAGATTGAGCCAATGATCTTCAGGTCACAAACCTGGTTCCCTAAACTCCAGCCCACGACTGCCCCCAGAAGTGAGTTATCATGAAATAAGATGCCGGAACTTAGTCAGTTTTGATAGTTACAGATCACAGATATACATGAGAGGCCAGAACTGCTTTGAAAAACACACTCCTTTCATGCTGAAGTTGATTCCAGGGAATGAAACCAGGAGACGCATGAAATATGAGTTCCAGTGAATGCACTGTAAAATACTCTTTTCAGCCCACAGGAGAACATCTTAACACCTCACCGTACCAGTGTATATGAAGTCTGTTACCCTCCTGCTTACTGCATCTCTACCCTTCTGTATGAACATGCTGATACCTGACTGCATATACCCAGGGGTCAGCTATTGGGGCACAGAGCGGCCCCTCCTGGGCTTCAATCCCAGTGAACACCTAGGATGTGAATGGCACCTTGCACAGCCATGGCTCCAAAGCCTGAGAATAGCAGCTGTTTCCTTGTGAGCAGCTGGGACAAGGACGGAGAATGCCAACCCTTCACTTTCATTTCGTGGGTTCACTTATTACACCCATTCTTTCTTTCTTTACTCACGAATCAACACCTAAAAAGTCAAAAGTTGAAACATCTAGAGACCACCGGCCCGCCATCCTTTTGTCTTATTGAGCGAGAAAAACAGCAGCTGGTTGCGTTTTTAAAGCGATGTACTGCACGACGAATTATAATACAATTGCAAACCAGCTCAGCCTTATCCAAAGCACACACAGGCTGCCGCTGAACCCTTTTTAAACTGCTGCAGAGCCGCTCTGGCCGCGCTTCTCCAAGCGTTCGGAGACGAATAAGCCTGCAACTCGGACTGGCAGCCTCGCCTACGTTGGTAACTCCTGATATATTGATCTATTGGTAGCAATGCTGCGGGGATAGCTTGCCACTAATCATCAACCGAACGGAGGACGTCTCCGAAATAAAGAGGCTTTGGGTTCCTCGCCGTTTCCTGCGCACATCTGTGATGCAGACAATCTGTTTGAAGTTAGCCAGGCGCCCGAGCACACATCAGAAACGTTTCAGTCCATCTCTCCCAGTTTAACCATTAAAGTGAATGTGCGTTTGGCAGCGCCGAGGCGGCTCGGTTTTTAGCAGCGAGCGTTGCCAGGCACTTTTAATAAGCTTCAAGGGTATTCAGACCCATCCAGCTTCCCCGTGTTTGCCAACGGCGTACTGGCCCACTCCATCCATTCCATTAAACCGGGTGGTGGCCTCCTGCTCGTGTTTGTGATTTAATTAAATGCGCTCGCGGAGGCGATGGCAGGACCACTGCATTGTCTGTCGCCGGCCAGCACTGCCAGCGCACAGGAGGCAGGGCAGGGCCCAGGCTCGCTGCTTACCCAAAAACGAATGGGATTGGTAGGGGGGGTTGGGGGGGCACTTTCTGGCACACGCCATCACAACGGGGCGCTTCAGCCCCATAGCAGCACCTAAGCAGATCTACTAAGCAAAAGCTGCATGCACAGCTTGCTATTATACATGCCGACTGCCTACATCTGCGAAAACTGGGATATACTGCAATATGTTGACCATATATATATATATATATATTCCAGGATACAGGTACAAGATATTGGACTATATGTGGCCATCGCTACTGTTTTATGAGAAATTGGGGCATTTTGTAGGTTTACAGACTGTTGTCCATCTGTTGTTGCGCCATATATCAGCCCCACACCCATCGCACCAGTGGAAACAGACCACCATAAGACCACCACTGACTTGGGTGGTGTATAATATATTTCTACAGTGAATGCACTGACATGTGCTACTAGGCTTTTCATGTAGGTCAGCGGCACTCATAGCTTTGTCCACCACATAAAAATATCTAGCCAGGAGCTGGATAAAAGGAATCAGGAAAGAAGCCATGGAGTTCATCAGTGTTAATGTTCACAACAGTATTGAAGGACATTTAACTAGACTTAACTGGAACCAACAGAAACAACAACAGACAAGGAACAGTACCAACAAGGGGTATAAATACATAAGAAAACAGGAAACACAAGAACATTTACAGGGTGGGACAACAGATCAGACACAGGTGAGGGGCAAGATAAAGAGGTCAAGCAAAAGCACATGGCAGAAACCTGAGCAACTAATGATGAAAGACTAAAGAATGACTCTACATGGAACCTGTCAAAGATGATCTACAGTCTTTAACTGTGCACCTACAAGCTGTACCAATGACATATGGGTGTCTAAAGAAATAGTTAACAGTGGAGGCTAAGAAGTCAATATTCACCCAAATATTGGTTTTACATCTGCTTAAACATCAGCATCCAGCTCTTCATTTATGTTGTGCGGACTTGTTTAACGTGGTTTGGGGTACAGTATGACTTTTTATAGCTCATATTAAGTCGTACTATGTTCTAAACCACATCTACAGCATTAGCAACACCTTGATGTGGTTTGGATGGAATTGAGCTCAGTTTTGTGGTACTGTTGTAGAGTCTGTTTTTGGCTTAAGACCATAAAATAGCTTTTAGCTACAGTTTAAGTAAAATTTGTTCTCTGCTGGTTGAGGTTCTGACTGATCTCGGACTGGCTTTATTATTGGTTTTGTTGGTTTTCATTGGTTTCAGAATTCAAACATACTTTGAGAGCAGATCAGAAACGAGTGATTATGCATGTTGTTTGGTTTATATCTAGTTGACTTTAGCTGGTTATTCCAAAAAGAAAAAAGAAAAAGAGATAGATATAACCTTGCCATACATTTGCTTCCAAATATTAAATATATATTTTTGGCTACATATTATATATATATATATATATATAACATTATTTATTTATAAATATGGTATATAATTAATATAGAATAGAGCCACTTCTGATTTCAGTCTTGACTGAACCTTAACTACTACAAAGAATTGGACTGGATTGGGACTTGATGTATCCATGTGTTGGACTTGTGGTTGGTATAGTGTAGTGGGTCACACCTCTGCAATTCACGCTGTAGGCTGGGGTCTGATTCCCCACTTAGGCACCTTGTTCTATACCAATAAGAGTCCTCGGACAAGACTTGAAACACTGTGTTTGTCAGCTTCTGTAAAAATAATTAAATTGCACATCGCTCTGGATGAGAGCCAGGCCAGGTCAAAACTGTGGAAAGCAAAAACAGAAACATGGAAAACAGAGACGCAGTCAAACAGGAAAAGGTCAAAACCAAAAAATCAGTTCAAAAAGCAAACAGTACACAAGTAGCGAGGCATAAAACAGTGAAAGGGTGAAGATCAAGACAGGCAAGGATGAAATAACTCTCAAGCAACAAGATACGATGGCAATAGTTCACTAAGTAAAGAGGGAGACAGGGAGGGTATCTATATACAAACTAATTATAGAGTCACAGGTGTAATGAATCAGAACTCAGATGAGGAGCTTCTGGAATAGCTGATGGCATGTAAGTGAGTGGGACTCTGGGAAATGGAGTTCTGAGAGTCCATGAGCACAGAGCACGGGTCTGAAGGCATGACAGCATCTGACAAATGCCGTAAATGACTTTGGCTCAATATGGCTATGACTACAATACACTGTAATGAATTGCTGTAAATTTACTGTGGATATATAACAGTATCTTACTGTTTTTTATAATAATTGTAAAATACTGTCAAATAATCACCCAGCGTATGTAAATCAATGCAATCAGTTGCCCAATAACAGTATATAACTGTAATTTATCAGCATAATACAGTATTTTCTGTCAACCTTTTAAAATATGCACCATCATCCCTTTACAGTCCAGTCACTATTCATCAAAATTGTACTGGTGATTACAGACTAATGTTTCTTTTTAATGATAACCCTTTTTTATTAAACTGTCCAAACTGCTAAGTGACAAAATATAGCAATGGTTGGGGCCTGTTGGTTTAGGAAGTGCTGGGCAGCTTATATTGTGTTCATTCATAAAATAAAGAAAGATAATCTAAAGGGGTTCTTAGATGAGGAGACGCGAGCTGGTGCATTAACAACAGACACGTTTGTACTGCAGCTGCGGTGGTCCCCGTGAAACTCAAGAAAAAGGTAGCTGTTAACATCACGTCCCCTAATGTTTGCAGCGATATGGTTTTGTCAGTATAATTACTAAACTTTTAAGATACCAGATGTTGTTAGTTAGTCTGACTAAATTTATCAAAGAAACTGTAGCTTGAACGCTGTTAGCTAGTTAGCTAGCTAGCTGGCTGGCCAGTTGGTTAGTACCATAAATACACAGTTATTTTACTGTTATATACTGTAATTCAATTTACAGTACAATACTGTTAAAATAACACTGTAAAATAACAGTAAAATACTGGAATCTCTGCTGCCACTATTTTACTGTTAATTTACAGTAATTTTTTTACAGGGTACTAGCATTTACGAAAAAAAGAAAAGAAATGAGAGACTGCTAACTTCCAGTGTTTGTTTATGCACCAAACATGTTTAGACTTATCTACTACACTTAAGTGGAAAATGACATTAGAATTGTTCTTTTCCATCACACCATATGTTGCAACGTCCCACAAACTTGCCTGAATGGCATTGAAAGCCTTTACATCTACAATAATGAGCGACTGTAGTAAAAACTGTGAAGGTGAATAAGCATCAGTGCAGAATGCATACGTTTATTGATTTAATCATCCATGCAGTTCGCTCTCTATTGGTTGTAAGGCCACTGCGGACTCCATAAAACATTTGACATAAATGCAAGAATTAATTCCTTTTAATTGCACCAATGTGGATACTATGATGTCAGCCATCGCCATTATAGGATCTTTTATTGTATTAGGATCAATGAATATCATTTGCAGGTTACTGTCTCCCTGCTGCTTTTTCAGCTCAGGGTTTTTAGTGAGCCTAACCACTGCCTGATCAGATTCTTCTCAAATATTTTCTAGATTATTAGAAATGGTTGTACAAAGAACAGTAATGAAAAGTAATCCAACCGTATTTACACTAATTAACTACACTACTCTGTTTAGCGCTTGCCGGTGATGCCTTAAACCTGATGTCAACTAGACGCCCATTGTGTGATTATAACACTAACAAAAAGGAGGCCTCAGAGAAGACCACAGGTGAGGAGCCTGGTGATTTATTTGGGGGGTCTTTGGTTAGCAATGAGCCAGGCTCATTGAAAACAGCACATCTTGCTCTACTGACCTTGTGGAGCGCATTTCTCTGCTGATCTTTAGAGCTTCAAAGATCAGATATTGAACACCAATATCTCTGGTTTCCTGACAACTACAACAAAAAGTCAAGTGTTGTTGGAGGCGGAGCGTAACTATAAACATTTTTTCTGATTTTCACAGTGATCTAAATTTCTCTGGCTCTCCAGATCTCTGTCGCATGTGAGCAACTTGGCAAGGCCGCCCAGGGTGCGCCTAAGTTGGGTACAAATTTCAAGGTCTGTATTTCTGGTTCTCTGAAGGCTAGCAATGTAACACAAGGCTTGTTGGCAAGGGAACATAATAATCTAATGACTGATTTGCAGAGTGTGGCTGTATCATGGCTATTTAAAGTCACTTGTTGTTAAGCATTCTCTTCTAGCTGGCTTTATTTCTGATGTCATCAACGATTATTTGATGCAGACTCAACTATCATAAGTGTTTACTTCTACATTACACTACATGCAATCCCCTACATCACACTACACTAGTGTTAAGGGAATGCTAACCTAAAACCTAGCAAATGTAACCTATGAAATCTGTTTCTGAAGAAATGCTACTACACTTGACAAGGCATATTAATTTTCTGATGGTGATGATGATAGCAGGAATGTTACACTGATGTTTTAACCTTTCTATGTAGCTGAGGTAGTGAGGTAAATCACTTTCTGGTTTTATTTACCTATAAAAAACTGTACCACTATTTTTGAAGAAAGCTGTTCAAAATTTAGTCAGAGGCTAATTGGCTGCTTGGTTACTTGCTGATATTGGGGGTGGGGGCAATCACACTGGGGTCTAAGCCCTATAGGAGCAACTTCTCAACACTATTGATATCATCCTTAAACATGTTGGGATTACTTAGAACAAGAAAAACTGAAGGCAAGTCTCCTGAAAAGAATGGAGTCGGTATTAAGTATAATGGTATTCGTATAAAATGATGGTATTAAGGTGGACACATTAATACTAAATATATATATATATATATATATATATATATATATATATATATATATATATATATATATATATATATATATATATATTTATAATGGATCCCTTAACTTTAACATATGTTCACTATATATAATAATATAATCTTACCTAGGTAGCCTACTTTAAATATTTAGGTCAGTGTTAGGTGCTGGTGGGTGGTGTGGCTCACTTTGAGTGCACTGACTTGTTTGAGACATAAGAACAGCAAGTAAACAAGCAAATTACGTGGTTATTTTTGGTAACACTTTACAGGAACTACATGAGGCATTCATGACATATTCATGAACAGCACACTAACACTCCATTATAGGTACTTTATGAAACATTCATTAATAAGTAAAGAAAATATTATAGAATTAAATTATAAACACACAGTGTATTTTAAAATATGTTCATGGATCTATAAAATCTGTACACCAAATCAGAAGAAACCCAAATTACATTCATTGTTAATTAAAGTGAGTTTATAATCATAAAGTATTGGCTGAAATTCAATCTGGGTGAATTGCAGTAACTACATGTACATGGTTTGTAGTGATTGCAAACAGTAACATTACTATAATAACATCTACTATTAATTAACATTACAGTAATATTACTGTAATAATATTTCTGTAATAATAATAAAAGTGACATATAGTACTATTAATTGAAATTACCGTGATGCTACTGTAATGATTGCAAACTTTAATATTACTGTGTATATACCATCCCTGTACCATTCCTGAACATTTTACTGTAATATTACAGTAAAATGACATGATCATGCATTCAGCATGATGTTTTATGTTGTTATCATCCTGAATTTGTGCTGATGTAATTTTACTGTAATATTACTGTATGGTTCATGAAAAGTACAGTGAAATTATATTATCATACATTTAGGATGATAACATGTACTATTCATTAACATTACTGTAATATTACTGTGATAATTGTAAACATTAATATTACTGCATGTACCATTCCTGTACCATTCAGAAACATTACAGTAATATTACAGCTAAATTACGTTATCATGCATTCAGGATGATGTTATCATCATGTTATATGGTTATATCATCCTGAATGCATGATAATGTAATTTTACTGTAATATTACTGTAATGTTCAGGAATGGTACAGTAAAACTACATTATCATACATTTAGGATGGTAACATGTACTATTCATTAATATTACTGTAATATTACTGTATAAACCATCCCTGTACTATTCATGAACATTTTACAGTAATATTACAGTAAATTTTAATTTAAACACATTCAGGATAATGTCATCATGTTATCATCCTGAATGTGTGACAATATACTTCTGCTTTAATATTTGCTGTAATATGATTGCAGTAACATAACTATATATATATACAGCAGTGGTCACCAGCTCTGCTCTTGGAGATTTACCATCCTGCAGACTTTAGCTCTAACTCTAATTGACACCCCCAGCTCCAGAGCTAGATTAGCTGAAGGAGGTGTTAGATTTGAATTGGAGGTGAAAGCTACAGGAAAGTAGAGGAGGAGGAGGAGGGCTGGTGACCACAGCTGTAAAGGACTGTTTTGTGTTTTCAGTTTTTTGAAAGATGCCAATAATTTCCTCTGCTATCCTTTCCTGTAACTTTCATTGGTACTTGCTGATTATACTGTTGCTAGAGCTAGAATTCCGTTACAGATATTTCCATTTCATTGTTCTTTTTACGCTGATATTTACAGCGTTCAGCAGACACGCGTAGCCAGACTGCTTTGTTTGTCTACTTGGAAAAGTAAAGATAGTGAAAACAGGCTTCTAAAGATAGTCCCGAGCTGAGCGCCTGCCAAAAACCTAGACACACAATTAACAGCGATTAAAACAACAGGTTTTTGTATTTCAGTGCATGATCAGAGTTCATGTAAATGCTCACCAAGGAGCTCCAGCATAACAAAGCGAGGTCATGAGAAAACAGCTTGAACTTTGCATCTCCATCCCAACTGGTGAGTGGAGGTTTTGCACGAGGGAGAATCCAATTCCGGATTCCTCCTTTGAATCTGTGTGATAACTCAAATGGCAGAGCCTATGGGCACAAGGCCCAGTCCAGCTCGGTGTCTCCCCCTTTGGTATAGATCAAACCCTCGAATCCGGCCCTCGTCACCGAGAGTGCGCATCAAAAGCTGGGCCTGAACGCCGAGCCACCACCGAGAAGTTGTGCCGAGGTTTAAGTGTTGCGGAACTTCCTCGGCAGGCACAGAGAAGCAACACAAAAATAAGTCTCAGGTGATAATTGGAGGAGAAAAAAGCACGGAACTGTGAATATCGCCTTCAGGTCTTGGAGGAGTTTCAGAGAAACTTGGCACTGGTGAGCACATCCGCCCCCACGCATTACTACAAATACACCAGATAACAAGTACACTCTGTTTCAGATGCAATGAGCAGCAAATGCACTGTACACGGCCAAAGTTTGAATGCCTCTGGATCAGGGTTTGTTTTTTTTCTTCTACATCTTCTTCTTCTCCTCTCCCTCCTTCTCCTTTTCTCTGAGGCCAACCACATATCACCTTAAGGCCCCTGGTGATGCCCGGATGGCTAATTATCTTTCCTCTGGTGAACTGTGATGGCTGGGGGGTGAGTCAGCTCCTCTCTCTCTCTCTTTCTCTCTCTCTCAAGACTGAGCTCCAGAAACAGGTCTATTTCTCCACATCTCCACACTCAATCTAACAGGAAGTGATGGAACGTGATTCCGTCTTGTCAGGGTCAAAGCTGCTGTAAGTCCCATCAGTGCTGACAGATGAGGGCAGGGTGAAGGGAGTGAGAAAGTGAGAGCGAGAAAGAGGGAAAGGGCTGAAGATAGGAGAAGTATAGATGAAATGTGAGGGCCCAGTGCGCTAAAAAGACAAGCTCACTAGCGTAGCTTTCCTGCTAGCTTTGACTTGACGAGTTGAACCCGCTTCACATCTGACACCGCATTGACCATCAAAGAGTAATATCAGACCAAGCTTTTAGTTCTCACATAAAACTGTTTCTTGGATGTTGTTGAAAAAGCACGAGGCCAAAATAGCCATAATAGACTGTTTAATCAGCTTATCAACGGTAACTTGGTCCGAGCACCTCTGAGAAAGTTTCACAACATTACTATTACTGTAGAGCACATTTTGGCACATGAAGTACTTTGCAAATCAGATACTGAACATCCCAAGAATTTAGTAACAGATCAAATATGCTTTGAGCTGGGCCGCTAATACTTTACGGTGCTCTAAATTTCTTTGGCTCTCCGCCACTGGTGAGCTTTATGGTAAGCCCGTCTAGGGTGCGCCTAAGTAGGATACAAATTTGTTCTGGTCTCATATTCTAGCCCAAAGGTTATCTATACATGTATATGAAATGCATGAGACTGTTTGGGGTTTTTTTTTCTGTTTTAATGCATTGCTTCTAATGTACAATGAATTTTGTCCAGCCTGGCCACTACAATAGTATGTATTTGACATGGCCTGCTAGATATGTTTGTCAGGTGTTGCACCAGTAAATGAGGGGGTGGGGCATATTTAATTGACCCACTTCAGGAACAAATCTGCTCTGTTTTAAGATGTGGGCAAAAATACTATACATTTTTATGGGGTCCAATTACAGAAATTGTTCATTTAGTTTCTATCTAAATAACATTATATGGTGGTAAATTGGTAGTGGCAAAGCAGCTGCTGTTTCCAAACTGACTAGTTTTGATGACCTCACCTTAAAAAGTTCAAATGTTGGAAAAAAGCAGTAATTTATACTGTATATTCACAAATATATATATATATATATATATATATATATATATATATATATATATATATATATATATATATATATATATATATAAATTGATATATATATTGACCTCAAGCTTTTTCAGCAACATACAAGAAACAGTTTTATGTGAGATTTAAAAGCTTGGTCTTATATTACTCTTCGATGGTCAATGCGGTGTCAGATGTGAAGTGGGTTCAACTCTTAGAGAAAACACGGTGGTAATATATATATATATATATATATATATATATATATATATATATATATATATATATATATATATAACAAGTAATTTTTTACCACCATGCTTTCTCTAAGCTTTATTAATACATAGAAGAATAAACTTCACAAACAAAATATATATATATATATATATATATATGACAGGGCATATGTCATACGCTATCAGAAGTTGTTGTAATGGATATTGTTCGGTAATGTACCAATGTGATGATACCAGTACTACTATTTATAGTACTGCTACTGTTATAGCTTTAACAGCTTATATCACATGCTAGCTTTTGCATATGTACTCCAGTTGCCTTTGCATTTACACAGAAATAGTAACATGACACTGTTATATGACTGGAAGCCTTCTGTTATAACTCATAGCAGCATATGGCATCTACCATGACATGGTTATGGCCTAGTTATGTGTCAAGGCTCAATTAAAAAGGGTTACCCTAAATTTCCTGAAAGCAAAGATTGATTAAGATCATTCCTGCGCTAGCAATGCAGAGACACTGCTATATAACTGTCCCATAAAGAGAGGGGAGATTTATCCGTGCTGTCTTTTTTCTTATTTTATTCCTAGCTGTTGCTGTCCTAATTGCATCTGTGATTATTCAGAGCTGCAAGGCTGCGTTTGTCTGACTGAGACATGCTATAACACCAGAAAGAGAGCTGTAATCTAACACCAGAAAATAATAATCCTCTCCACTAGTGCATAACTCCATCTCAGGTGTTTCATTAACATATGAAAATGTCTAACACGATAAGAACAAAAGTTCTGTTTCACCTCCTCCGCAAAGTGATTTCGCACCACTGCTATTGCACAAGCATCCAGCCACCACACTGCACACACTTAGAAATTTCACTCACACTTCCAGTAAATACCTGAACTTACTTCTGACTGGTGTTATGAAGCATTGTTATGATGACGACTCATCATGACTTACAATGCCTATACGGGATGCTATGAGCCTGGGTTCAGTGTTGACACAGTCTCAGTTAGGAATCTATGCATCAGCATAGAAATGAACAATATGTTACAGCTGTGTTCAATAACAGATTTTGGTACAACAGGCATATTTCACTGGTGTAAACAGAATTACATAATATCCCAGGTTGTTATAAGTTTAATAAATTATCAAATCATGTTGCAATATTGAGTTTACTGTTACAGACTTTGGATTTACACTTCACTATATTTTTTTTCCCATGATGCATCTCAGCCAGTCAGAAAAACGGCATATGTTTAATTTATATAGCGCAAATGATTCATGATTTAAGAGTTTTATTGTCATATGTACAGCAGAAACAGTTACACTGTACAATGAAATTCTTACTTTGCTGCTCCTCCATTCACCAACAGATAAAGATAACAAAAAGAAATAAAAATACACAATATATGTAAAGTATAATAATGTATTGTCAGTTGAAGTAAATAAAACTAAAGTAAATTTATTTTTTAATTAAAAATAAAAGTTACAAGTACTTTTATGTGCCAGTATGAAGAGCAGCAGCAAGTTGCAAGTAATAAATGTAAACAATAGTGTTTTAGTGCGAGTAGTGAATGTAAACAGTATTGTATGTAAACAGCAGTACAGTGAGTGTAAGGTGCAGTTAACATCAGACCAGTTAAAGCCAGTTCAGATAGGAAGGCTGGAGAGGTAGTGCATGAGGCCTTCACAAGCCTGATGGCCTGTGAGTAGAAACTGTTTGTCAGTCTTGTGGTCCTGGACTTCACACTCTTGTAACATCTGCCAGAAGGTAAAAGTGTGTGCTGGGGGTGTGTACTGTCCCTGATTATGTAGTGGGCCCTCCTGGTGACCCTGTTGTGGTAAATGTTCTATAGTGAGGGATAGACAGAGCATTTGAACTGCACCTTACACTCACTGTACTGCTGTTTACGTACTATACTGTTTACATTCACTACTCACACAAAACACTATTGTTTACATTTGTCACTTGCAACTTGCACTTTATGGCTGCTGCTCTTCATACTTGCACATAAAAGCACACATAACTTTTATTTTTTATTCTTTAACAATCAAATACTTTTATCTACTTCAACTTATATTGTTATACTTTGTATATTTTGTATATATTTTTTATTATTTCTTTTATTTATTATCTTTATCTATTGGTGAATGGAGGAGCAGCAAAGCGAGAATTTCATTGTACAGTGTAACTGTCTGTTCTGCTGTACATATGACAATAAAACTCTTGAATCTTGAATCTTACCACAGCAGGGTCACCAGGAGGGCCCAAAACATAATCAGGCCTTACAAATTCAGTATAACAATATGCAAACACACACTCACAAAACACACCCACCTCAGTTGATCAGCTGGCAGGGAGCAAAACTCTCAAGTCCACAATGTACAGGTTTCCTTTATTTAGTCAGTGAAAAGTGACTCACGGCCTAGTCAAGCTCTGCTACTGCGGTGTGAAGGGTCTGGATTTAGTGGCCTAGTCAAACTGCACTCTCATGATGCCTGGTTAAACTGTGTTGCTGCAGTGATAAGTGTCCTGACTTGTGGAATACTTAAACTCTGCTACTGCTGCGATAAGTGTTGCTCCTCCTAGCCCAATCAAACTTCATTACCACAGTAAGAGGTGAGATGCTCTAGCTCACAACCAAGTCAAACTCTACTACCGCAGTGAGTAGAGGCTCAGCTCATGACCTAGTCAAAATCCACAACCAAGTCAAACTCTGCTACCGCAGCAAGTGGTGTCACAGCTAGTGGCCCAGTACAGCTCTGCTGCCATAGTGACAAGTGTCCCGGCTCATGACCAAGTCAAACTCTGCTCCCACAGTGAGGAGAGGCTCAGCTCATGACCTAGTCAAAATCCACAACCATGTCAAACTCTGCTACCGCAGTAAGTGGTGTCTCAGCTAGTGGCCCAGTAAAGCTCTGCTGCCTCAGTGACAAGTATCCTGGCTCATGAAAAAGTCAAACTATGCTACTGCAGTAAATAGTGTTTCAGTTAGTGGCCCAGTAAAGCTCTGCTGCCACAGTGACAAGTGACCTGGCTCATGACCAAGTCAAACTCTGCTACCGCAGTGAGGAGAGGCTCAGCTCATGACCAAGTCAAAATCCACAACCAAGTCAAACTCTGCTACTGCAATAAGTGGTGTCTCAGCTTGTGGCCCAGTAAAGCTCTGCTGACACAGTGACAAGTGTCCTGGCTCATGAAAAAGTCCAATTCTGCTACTGCAGTAAATAGTGTTTCAGCTAGTGGCCCAGTAAAACTCTGCTGCCACAGTGACAAGTGTCCCGGCTCATGACCAAGTCAAACTCTGCTCCCACAGTGAGGAGAGGCTCAGCTTATGACCTAGTCAAAATCCACAACCATGTCAAACTCTGCTACCGCAGTAAGTGGTGTCTCAGCTAGTGGCCCAGTAAAGCTCTGCTGCCACAGTGACAAGTGTCCTGGCTCATGAAAAAGTCAAACTATGCTACTGCAGTAAATAGTGTTTCAGCTAGTGGCCCAGTAAAGCTCTGCTGCCACAGTGACAAGTGTCCCGGCTCATGACCATGTCAAATTATACTACTGCAGTAAATAGTGTTTCAGCTAGTGGCCCAGTAAAGCTCTGCTGCCACAGTGACAAGTGTCCTGGCTCATGACCAAGTCAAACTATACTACTGCAGTAAATAGTGTTTGAGCTAATGGCCCAGTAAAGCTCTGCTGCTACAGTGACAAGTGTCCCAGCTCATGACCAAGTCAAACTATGCTACTGCAGTGAAAAGTGTCCCAACTTGGAAGCAAATGTCAAACTCCAGTACCACAGTAAAAAATGTCCTTGCTCCTGGCCCAGTCATACTCTACTACCACAGTGAGAAGTGTCCTGGCCCATGGCCCAGTCAAAGTCCAGTACAACAGTGAAAAGTGTCCCAGTTCATGGTCCAGTAAAACTCTGCTGCCATAGAGAGATACATCCCAGCTCACAGTTCAGTCAAAGTCAGCTACCAAAGTGAGAAGTGTCCTGGCTAGCAGCCCAGTAATACTATGCTGCCATAGTGTCTTGGCTCATGACCCAGTCAAACTCTGCTACTTTATTGGCAAGTGTTTTGCCTTGTGACCCGAACTCCAGCACCACAGTGACAAGTGTCCCAGCTGGCAGCCCAGTCAAACTATAGTACCACAGTGAGAGGTGTCCCAGCTGGCAGCCCAGTCAAACTATAGTACCACAGTGAGAGGTGTCCCAGCTGGCAGCCCAGTCAAACCCCAGTACCACGGTGAGAAGTGACCCATCTCATAGCCTTGTTAAACTTTGCCACTGCAAAGCAAAGTCTCACCCAGTTCTCAATCGATTATGGAAATCTTCTATACCAGCAGGAAAAGTTTAAACATGTACAATTCACAAACATAACACAAACAACACTAACTAATACAGCAAAAACCTGGACATGCATGCTTTTATTCTATTTATATTGTGATGTCATTATAAATAACCAACACAAGATAGGATAGTATAAAACTTTACTATTCCAATCAGCAGAAAATCTAGTTTTAGCCCCTTTTGCCCCAAATGTAATCAATCAAATAAGAGATGTCTGGCATTTGTGGTTTGCTGCTAACACATAATACTTTTGTACACCTCTCTAATTAACATGCAAACTGAAAAATGCACACAACAATTCAGGCCTTGAGCTGGCCAGTACTATTTTTAGCTATGCACTGTATTTTGTCCATGTTTATAGGGGACAGCAGGTCATGCGGTGTCAGAATGTTTGTGATTCAGACATTCGGATGCAAACTGGTTGCTTGCAAATGATGTCACGTCAGTGCGTTGTGATGGTGTGAACTGCAGCTGGAGGGTAGGAAGTGATTTTCCACATAGGGAGCTCTATCACACTCTCTCACAATGCCTGTGGTTTACATCTTTCACAGTCACTCAAAGTCAGGAAACACAAGGAGCTTCTGTCAAGTCCCAAAAGTTGTTACTTATGAGGGAAAAGAATGCAAGGAATTGACCTAAAAATGGCAGTGAGTCTTCACCTGCTGTCGGGATGAGCTGTTGTTTGAAATCTATCACCAGTGAACAGTCACAGCACCTACGGACCAAATGCTCATTATACAAGAGTCACCATTTTTCCGGTTCCACCTTAAACGACGCCTCAGGTGCCACCATTGTGCCAATGCCTATTATTTACGAGCTGGAAAGGTGGAGAGTAAGTTGACTTCATCCTCGTGTGGTTTTTTAGAAACAACAACTGTATAGTGAACCGTTGACCTGTAGGTGAACACTGATGATAGATTCGAACCCGAATGCTACGTTAAGCGAACAGCCGTAACGTTAATGTTGAGAGGTGTCACTGAGTTGAACGTTTGTTGCTGGTTAATCAAGAGCACAGTAATAGAAAACCCACTGACAGACATCGTGGAGCTCCTTGGCACAGGATCACATCTAACATATGCTATTACTATCTTTCTCTCTCACAATATCATCTAAACTAGTGCAGCACAGACTCTGCACCTCCTTCTCCTCCATATCATATTATATATTTATATTAACTGTATGTTATATATACTGTACTGTTATGTACATGTTATGTATACTATACTGTTAACTATCTATAATAATGACTATACTGTTGTTATTATTACACTACACCTGTTATAATATACATCGTGGGTGTGTCTCAAAACCTAGTGAGGGTCTACATAGGCGGCATTTACATCATAGTATGCACTCCCGACATGTAGGCTGTCCCAATTCTTACATACCTAATTTTAAACTGATTTTAAGGAAGCATCGAGCGCTTCCTCAGCCGCTAAGACAATCCCATGATGCAACGCAGGCAAATCTACGAGCAGTGAAGTGGTTTTAAAATGTGAGTTATTTTGATTCTGTCTGGAGTTTTAATGTGTTTCTTTTCATATAATCACACAGAACAGTATTTTATTATCAACTCTGTAACAAGTCCTTCACCATTTAGCAGTTTTATACTCGAGCCATTAGCATTTATGCTAGCAGATTTTTAAGCCTCGGGCTATTGTTTTGGAGGCCGGCCGGTAGCTTAGCAACCAGCTAAACCACCGATGGCGTGCTGCAGTGGGCGGTAACAAGCCGTGGCGCAGTCTCTCTCTAACTAGAGCGTCTCAGTAATCTGTTTTATGAGGAGAGATGAGGAGAAAACACTGCTATTTAAACAGCTGCCTACCTAGACAGCCTACTTAGACACTCACTAGGTTTTGAGACACACCCCATGTTTACAGTCTATACATATAAATAGTACTGCCAAAGTGTACACTGTTAACACTGGCTAACTGCACTACTGTCATTACTCTCACATACACTCTGTATACACACTATGTGTGTGTTTCAAATCCTAGTAAGTGTCTAAGTAGGCTGTCTAGGTAGCAGCTGTTTAAGTAGCAGTGTTTTCTCCTCATCTCTCCTCATAAAACAGATTACTGAGACGCTCTAGTTAGAGAGAGACTGCGTCACGGCTTGTTCCCGCCCACTGCAGCAGCCACCTGTGGTTTAGCTGGTTGCTAAGTTACCAGCCGGCATCCAAAACAATAGCCCGAGGCTTAAAAATCTGCTAGCATAAATGCTAATGGCTCGAGTATAAAACTGCTAAATGGTGAAGGACTTGTTACAGAGTTGATAATAAAAGACTGTTTGTGTGATTATATGACCAGAAACACATTAAAACTCCAGAGAGAATCAAAATAACTCACATTTTAAAACCACTTCACTGCTCGTAGATTTGACTGCGTTGCATCATGGGATTGCCTAAGCGGCTGAGGAAGCGTTTAGTGCTTCCTTAAAATCAGGTCTAAATAAGGTGTCTGTCTGTCTATCTATCTATCTATCTATCTATCTATCTATCTATCTATCTATCTATCTATCTATCTATCTATCTATCTATCTATCGTATTTTACACTTACTGCCTCCGTCTGGACGTTGAACATCGCTGATGGTGGAATGACGTAAGTAAAAAACAACCTATTGGTGGAGTTATCGTTACCTGGTAGGTACATTAGACTAGTTAAGACTCCAGTACAAAGCTAAGGAAGACAGTTCAGATACCAAACAAGTCTTGACTGATTGTTTTGTTTTTCTGACCACACTATTTCTTTAATAGACTTTAATACCAGAGTGTGTCGTCTCAGCCTTCTCTCCTCTGCTTACCACCAATACTGCATAAAGGAGTCTCGGAGGAAGCCCACATCTCTCTCACTCTGTCTCTCCTGCTTCTTCCCTCTTCCATCTCTTCCTCCCATGCTCCTCTCTCCCTCTCTACTCCTTTTTCTTCCCCCTGTATCCCTCTCCATTTTCTCTTTCTCTCTCTCTCTCTCTCTCTCTCTCTCTTTCTCTCCTGTACCCCCCACCCCCCCACCCCTCTCTCCCAATCCTCTTGCTCGGTTGTGTATTGTAAACAGCTCACAAAACCGTGACAAGGTCTCAACTCGTGGTTCCCCCTCCGCTCACCACCCCCCAACTCCCCTCTCCCCCCACCCACCCCCTCTTGTTCTTCCCAGTTATTTGTTATTGTCTCAGAGCTATCGAGTGTTTGTCTCTTTATTCCCCCTTTTTTCCGGCAAAGAAAGGGAAAAGTTAATTAAATATGGAACGAAGCGGAGCAGCATCTCTTTAAACCATCATGTCATTAAAATGGCATCCCTGGGAGATGGGCTTAAAAGGAGCCAGAGAACAATGTCTTCTCAGTCAGATATTTATGGGACGCGTTATGTAAACACGCTCCTTTTATTCTCTATGTATATTTCATGTAATTATCACTTTTTGTAGTGCCACTCCCTGGGGACCCTCTGGGGGAATGTCATTAGAACAGACTATTATTACAGTGTAGCAATGATACCGAATACACAGCACACGGCGGATGGGACGGAGCTCTGGATTATACTGCAGAAAAAAGATGGGGGGGCGGGGGAGGATATATATCAATAGACACTATAGTAAACGTTAACAGATATATTGTCCCGGATGAATCCAAATGTGGATGTAGTGTAGCTATGTGCTGCTATTAATGTATCGAAAGGCTGAATCCAGGGCTATTAAAAACAGCCAGGTTACGTCAGTGCTTACATCCTCCGAAAATAGCTGTATTGCATTTTGGGATGCTGGATATAATGAAAACAGCTCCGGCTGCTTACTGGAATATATTGGCCCAGAGCAGTACGTCATTCGAGGGAAACTCATGTTGGTTACATGCTGTTTATTACTTCGGGCGCAATCAGTATGTGAGCAGTATGTAGTAGGCTATTTTGAACACAGTCATAACTGGAGATTAAAACAAGTCTAGCAAATTACTATTCAAAGAAAAGTAAAGTGTTGTAGCTAAATATATCTGAGGAGATGAGCTCATAGCTGTTTAATATTGAGGGGCAGTCTTGGGCTGGAGGTTAGGGAACCAGCCTAGTGACCGGAAGGTCGCCGGTTCGATCCTATGAACCAACAAGACACAACTGAAAAGCCCTTGAGCAAGACACCTAACCCCCCAAATGCTCAATGTGGATAAGGCTGCCCTCCACCATGGGCAAGTGTGCTTACTGCCCCCTAGTGTTTGTATATGTGGGTGTTTTACTGCACGGATGGGTTAAATGCCGAGGTCTAATTCTGCTGGGAGCAAACACAAGTAAAAAATAGTTATAAATGCTAATTAAATCACAAATAAACTGTACAACACAGTAATTCATCGTTTACCACATGAGCTGCTCTTATATAAGATCCATGACCTCAACATACCATTACAGTATATTTGGTTTGAAGGGGACCGATTATGCAAATGCTCAGTGTATAGACTTTTATTTGTGGGGTCAGTAGAATTTACACGCTTCAGTTTTCTAAAACACAATATTGTGCACATACTGTACATTTAAAGAAAACCTAAATGTCTCTTCAAGGATGAGCTCATAACTGTCTGATATTAAAGGGGCACGTGTCATGTAAAACTGAATTATTTAAATAAGCTTGATGTAGTATAGTATAACATTCACTTAAAACACCTTGTTCTAAAGCCACTTTTTTTGTGATGTCACATCCCTTGTTCAGCCTTTAGTAGTTTACTGTATATTACTATAAAGCATCTCAGCCTGAAATGCAGGATGCAGGTGCAACACCGAATGGGAGATTATTACGAAACACAAACCAAATTACCAAAATACCATTACAGTATATTTAGTTTGAAGAGGACTGATTATGCAAATGCTCATTGTATAGACTTTTATTTGTGGGGTCTCTAGAATTTACATGGTTCAGTTTCCCAAAACACAATATTGTGCTCATACTGTACATTTAAAGAAATTCTGTAAGTGTTGCAGCTAAATGTATCTTCAAAGATGAAAACATAGCTGTCTAATGTTAAGTATTTTGAAATAAACCTTGACTTTCCAAGCATACCATTCCCTGAAACCTATTTTGTGATGTCACATTCCTTATCCAGCCTGTAGTAGTTTGGCTCCGCCTATTCACTGTAAAGCACTTCTGCCCAGAATACATTTTGATTAAGTTATATGTGAATATAGTAACACTGTAATCCGCTGATTACCAGATGAGCTTCTCTTACTATAAGAGACCTGCATGACCTCAACATGCCATTACAGCATATTTGTATGACAACATGAAAAAGTGATCATCAGAAAAGTGTCCCCAAAGTTTGATTGCCAGCAATGGCAGAGGCAGACTTCAAACATTGAGGTCAAAGTGCTGCCAGCATATGAGAGAGACCAACAGTGGTAACAGGGTGGTTGCTAAAGTGGAAGAAAAAGAAAAACTGATTAAAAACAGATAAAAAATAGACCACCAGGTAAACATCCAAATGACCACCCACAAACTCCAGCCTGTTCAACTGTGGTATAAATGAACTTGTGCTTAAAATGAATACACTTCATACAGATTTTCACTTTAGATTAATTACATCATCCAGATAATCACCTGTAAGAAAGTTAACTATGAAACAATTATATAAATGAAGATAAATCACAAAATGTCCAGAGCCAGAAACAGCAATACCTTAATTAAAAGATCAAAAAGACAGTTAGTGTTATAGTGGAAGTTAGAATATTAGTGTCATAAGAAAGTAAATAAGAAAAGTGTAAAATGTCCCTTTTAAAGAAACAATGTCTGTGAATTGGTGCAAAATCTTTCTATTTTCTATTGTATTTTTTATTTAACATATCAGAAAGAACAAAACATTACATATAAAATATGCTATAAGTTTTGGACATAATTTAAATCCAGCAAGTAATCACTGAGTATTCAAATATGTAGAATTTGTGTTCTCTGTAGATATGTTTACTTATTTTCACCTACAAATAACAACCAAAATTATTTTACCAGTGGTGCTCAAACTATATGTGTATATAGAAACACTATAACACACTATTTACTAGATGAGATGCTCTTTCTATAACCTAAAGGTATGACCTTAACATACCATTACAGTATATTTTGTTTATGTTATGCTAATTTTCAGTTTGCAGAATTGTATTGGGGGGGGGGGGGGGGTCACTAGAATTTATAGCATGTTTTAATTTAATGTTTTCTTCTTAAAAAATAAATAGAAAATGTGGTCTAATAATCGCAATAAAAAAATAGCTCTCTTTTCTGTATTTACAACTTACAAACAAAACAAAATACATACTCTCCGTATAAAACTATGTTTATTTTACATTACTTCAAGGTCTTTCTTGTTTTTAAAAGACCACTTTTTTTCTACTTTCTTATGACACTAATATTTCAACTTCCGTGAAATGTTCTGTTAGAGCTGCTGCTCTTTAAGCTCCGCCTCCTAATGAGCCCAGTGTGCTGCGGTCAGCTTGCCCACTCTACCAAGTTCTGCAAGTTCTGCTCCCACATTGCTGTGGCTGTTCTTACCATGCCATTGTTTCTACTGTATCGTTTAGAGCCAGAGTCTGATCCTGAAAGTCAGGTAGAACAAATTCACCTTCGTGAGCCAGACTGGAGCAGGACAAGCTCCCCGGTAGGTGGGCATTAAGGATTGTGTTACAAGATAATGTCACCTTGTAACAGAGAAAAGGTCTTTTCAAAACAGTCAAACTGAGTGGCTGTTTTTGATTCTATACATTTGGGACTGAAACATGTAAATTATCACGGTTTTGATTGGCAGATTAGAAACTCCTTTTAATAACCTTTTATTGAAACACCTCTGTGTGTATGGATGGGGCTAAGCTGCTGTAGACTGAATGGGCAGAGCTATGCAAATGTCTTTTTTTGTGACATCACAAAAACAGCCACCTCTAACCAGGCTGTTTAACAATTTAGCTTCCGCTTATAGATTTAGCTACAACATCAAACGTTTAAGGTCCTGTACCTTGGGAAACATTTCTCATTTTGATTTAGTCTGTAAACTTTGACAAGGTTTCAAAGCATGCCAGTCACTCCCCAGTTTTACATGCATCCTTCTTAAAGGCACAACAGTAAAATATGCTTGTTTAATTTTATAGGAAAGCTGGAAACTTCATAAGGCCTTCAGATCAGCTCAAGAGCAGTGTGTGGAGAGCTTCACGGAATGGGTTTCCATGGCCGAGCAGCTGCATCCAGGCCTTACATCACCAAGTGCAATGCTTTGGATGCAGTGGTGTAAAGCATGCCACCACTAGGGCAGTGGAGACGTGTTCTCTGGACTGACCAATCATACTTCTCCGCCTAACAATCTGATGGATGAGTCTGGGTTTGGCGGTTGTCAGGAGAACGGTACTTGTCTGACTGCATTGTGACGAGTGTAAAGTTTGGTGGAGGGGGGATTATGGTGTGGGGTTGTTTATCAGGAGGTGGAAAGGAACTCTTAATGTTTCAGCAGACCAAGAGATTTTAGACAACTTCATGCTCCCAACTTTGTGGGAACAGTTTAGTTACAACCCCTTCCTATTCCAACATGACTGCCCACCAGTGCACAAAGCAGCTCCATAAAGACCTGGAGGAGCGAGTTTGGTGTGGAAGAACTTGACTGGACAGAGTCCTGACCTCGACCTGATAGGAACACCTTTAGGATGAATTAGAGCGGAGACTGCGAGCCAGTCCTTCTCGACCAACATCACTGTCTGACCTCACTAAAACATTCCCATAAACACACTCCTGTGTGGAAAGCCTTTATAGAAGAGTTGAAGCTGTTATAGCTGCAAAGGTTGGGCATTGTATTAAATCCTATGGATTAAAAATGGGATGTTACTCAAGTTAATATAATAATATTTTAATATAGTGTATAAGACACACAAACATTAAACCTCAAATGAAGATAAAAAAAAAAGGAATAGGATTTGCACCCTTTAAAAATGCCCTTTAATATCGTCCACCAATGATTGAGATGCTGAACTTTGCCTTGGTGAGCGTATTAGAGCTTTCCAATTGTCTTTCTATTGTCGCTCTCGCATCTCATTATTCTCGCTCACGAAGCAGCCCTTGTCCACTCCTCGCTCACCGCGGACTCTCAGGCTTCTGAAGCGGAGGCTGTGAAGCCACAGCTGAACTGGCTCTAATTGCTAAATGAAATGAGGGCGCCTCTCTGCACCGGCCCCCCGGCTGATGGAGCCTAATTGTTTAATTGCCAAGTGCTGCGACCCGTCCTGGGAGGATTCTACTGGAGGTATTTAAGTTTGGAAGAGCGCATGGTGGAAAGAGCGGAACAGTACAGAAAGACTTGAGAGAGGGTCTGATTTGCACGGTCTGGGAACAGTCTGAGGGATGCCAGCTTTCTACAATGTTTTTAACATGTTTCTGTGGTCATTTCACAATTATATACTAAACAGAAGCAAATGTGTCTTTAGGTGTATGAACCATATTTGATCCTGACAAGGTAAGATACAATACTGTGCCAATGTCTGAGGCACCTGAGCTGATTGTTTCAAAGCCTTTATCTGATCAATAAGTGTATCTTCACCAGTAAGCAGATATGATTAGAACAGATGTAAATAATCATACATACAATACAAAGTAACATGAATATGTTATTTTGAAAGAAGTAGATCATATCTTGAGCTCCAGTTTGAAGAACAAAGTGTAGTTCCAGATTTCTCCTGGACGCCCCAGACATTGTATGAATGTGTTCAGTTCCTTCAGCAGCAATCTTGATTTAGCTTAATGAAGTACTGAGCAGTCAAAGCAGGTATTAGATGAGAACTGTAAGTAATACTGGGTTGTTTCCACAAGGAGAAGCTTGGAAAGGGTTAAATAAACACACTGGCGTATGTAAAAGCACTACTTACTCTATTAATACTGTTTAAAAATTAAAACAATAAAGTGTTTTGCTTAGCAAATAGAAGTTTCTCTGCTTTTTAAATATAATAATGTCCCCAAATACCTTTTGCAGGGTACCGTATGTCCATCTAATAAAACAGCTGCACATCCTTTCAGACCCATAGTGTTGAGGTGTCTTCTCACAGTGGAAAGGTGGACAGAAACACCCGTGAATGTTCTCAGATATGAAGCAAGAGTGGAGCTTTAAGTGCTGTTTATCTGATTGGGTCAGTTCTGTTGGTCTACCAGGTCTTGCATGGTTGGTTATAGTCCAGCTTCTGTTTTAGAAGCTTCTGTTCCTGTTATGACATTTAAGTGGTTTTATGTACCAAAACAAGTTGCATTTTAGTTTAAAATGGCTTTTTCCAACTTCTGTTTGAAAAGGATGCTTTCGCTTATTTGTCTTTATCACCGACGTTCAAAGAAGAACGTCTCCATTTGTGACTATTTGTAGTTTTCTATATTATTTGAACACGGCAGCAGTTTTTGACTTGAATTTCATGGACCAATAGAAATGCTCCGAAATCACTTAAAACCTAAAAGTTGCTATTTTGGAGAGCGATGATATGTAAATGTTCTCTGTTGGCTGATTGGCTGCTCTGTTATGTTCCTTACTTAGAACAGCAGCGGTCCATATTGGAACACTCCTTATAGCATTCATCATGAATGCCTCCAAAGCTCAGCACCTTTATTAACCACCTTTAGACTCTGGGGTGGTCAGTCCATTGTTTGGCTTCTTTTTTTGATATGCAAACTCTCATTTTCTCTTCTCATTTTCTCACAACAGCAGGACGGAAACACCTTAAGATCTGAAACACGAGCTTTTTGCCACAGAATTACTACCTGAATTATTACATGAAAAAAAAAGATTTGTATTTAAATCTCTTTCAGCCTGGAAATTAAATAAATGGCCTTCGCGCAGTGCTGCTATTCCTGCTTCCCGACTGGAATCATCTGTAAATCCAAGTCAACATTAACCTCTTTCCTTCCTCCTTGTGAAATCCAATACGACATTACTCATCTCTGAACAGTAAACCAGATTAGGTCCGGTACGTTTTGGAGATGATTGTGTCAGAGTGTTGTCTGGGCGTTTCAGTGAAATCCCCACGTTTAAAAGATTCTCCTCAGCCTGTCAGATCTAAAAGCAAGGTGAAACTATGACTTTAACCCTCTGCTTGACATCGACAAAATACCATGAACTGAACATTTTTAATGCTAAACAGTAAAATATGTTTTTGTGAATGCAACAAAAAATAAGATATGCAATTTCAATCTACATCATTAGATTCACTGTGAAGAGAAAACTTCACCAGCTAGCTTAAACTTAGAACTGAAATGGAAAACTGTTGCGCTCATGCGTTCACTTAATATCTAGGTACCGTATGTAGCTTGGCTTACTTTTATAGCATGCTGCTTGATTGTGTGATGCTGGTTCGCCAGTAGGCTTGGCATCTTAAACTATGCTGCTTAGCTTAGTGGTTAAATCTTGTAATTTACATTTATATTTTCATTTTTCTTCTTCTCCATTTATCGTGTGTGCTCTCTGACACGAGTGCAGTATGTTCAGTTTGTGCAGGAGGCATTTGTCTTCAACAGAACTATCTCAATGGCTCTAAATCATTTTATTAGAAAATACTACCAGTATTAAATACAAATTGATTTTTAAAATGTGTTAAAGGTCATTATGCTAAATCTGTGTTAATAAATCTGAATTAATAATAAAAACACGATAGCAGGATCGAAACTACTGTACCAATGATATGTGCATGCACAATAGGACGGGTCAGTGGGTCAGACCGGTTGAAACTCTAGTCTAGAGTGTATTGAAAGTTATAGAACTGAGCAGAGGTGATATATTTTTATAGCTTAAATTACTCATTTTCAGAAAATACTGATAAATGTGATAAATCTTAATAAATCTCCTTATTGAATTAATTCTAAATTAATATTGTTGTTGTAATTTAATATTAAATTAACATTAAAACACAATAACAGCCTTGAAACATGAAGGTAATCTACTATACCAATGATATGCATTAGCACAGCAGGACCAGTCAGTGAGTCGGACAACTGGTTGGAGCACTGAGCAGAAGTGAAATTATTTTATAGCCTTAATCACTCTATCAGAAAATATTACCAGCATTTAAATGTGTTGGTACTATATATTGATAGCTGAAGTTTCCTTATCAACCAACATTACCAGCATTAAAAGAATAATTAGGATGTTTCAGGAGCCTAAATAACCTTTTTTGGTGGTGGTGGGGGTGGAGGGGGCAGCGATTATGCAAAATCTGTATTGAATTAATAATAAAAACACAATATCAGGTATGAACCATTAAGTTACTACACTATACCAATGATATGCGCATGCTCTGTAGGACCGGTCAGTGAGTTAGACAGCTGGTTGGAGCACCAGTCCAGAGTGTATTAGTCACTAAGCAGAGTGAGAAATTCAGATTTATAGGTATTCAGATTTATCCATAGCTTGTTTTGAGGAGACGCTAGTGTGACATGAGACAAGATCTAATTTACTGAGCCTCATAGCCAATGAGGGAGAGTCAGCAGCACTGCTACTTCAAAGTAGCTCTTTTTGTGGTCTGTCTACAATGTTCCTCAGTCTTTCACCTGTTTTTCCACATGTGTGGCCTCCAGCTGTAAGTCCAGGGGCCTAAATCACTCTATTTCTGCCAGCATTTAAATGTGTTGGTGCTATATATGGATAGCTGAAGTCTCTTTATTAACTAACATTACTGTCATTAAAAGAATAATTAGGATGTTCAGAAGCCTAAATACCTTTTTTTCTTTCTGGTGTGGGGTTGCGGGTAGTGATTACACTGAATCTGTATTGAATTAATAATCAAAACAGCAATATCAGGTTTGAAACATTAAGTTACTACACTATACCAATGATATGCGCATGCTCAGTAGGACCGGTCAGTGGGTTGGACAGCTGGTTGGAGCACCAGTCCAGAGTGTATTAGTCACTAAGCAGAGTGAGAAATTCAGATTTATAGGTATTCAGATTCATCCATAGGTTGTTTTGAGGAGACGCAAGTGTGACATGAGACAAGACCTAATTCGCTGAGTCTCATAGCCAATGCGAGAGAGTCGGCAGCACTGCTTCTTCAAAGAGTAGCTCTTTTTCTGGTCTGTCTGCAACGTTCTTCAGTCTTTCACCTGTTTGTCCACCTCTGTGGCCTCCAGCTGTAAGTCCAGGGGCTTAAATCACTCTTTCAGAAATTTCTACCAGCATTTAAATGTGTTGGTGCTATATATGGATAGCTGACGTCTCTTTATTAGCTAACATTACCGTCATTAAAAGAATAATTAGGATGTTTCAGAAGCCTAAATACCTTTTTTCTTTCTGGTGTGGGGTTGCGGGTAGTGATTACACTGAATCTGTATTGAATTAATAATCAAAACAGCAATAGCAGGTTTGAAACATTAAGTTACTACACTATACCAATGATATGCGCATGCTCAGTAGGACCGGTCAGTGGGTTGGACAGCTGGTTGGAGCACCAGTCTAGAGTGTATTAGTCACTAAGCAGAGTGAGAAATTCAGATTTATAAGTATTCAGATTCATCCATAGGTTGTTTTGAGGAGACGCTAGTGTGACATGAGACAAGACCTAATTCAGCCAATGGGGGCAGCACTGCTACTTCAAAGTAGCTCTTTTTCTGGTCTGTCTGCAATTTTCCTCAGTCTTTCACCTGTTTTTCCACCTGTGTGGCCTCCAGCTGTAAGTCCAGGGGCATTTTGCATGCAGTAATATCGCATTAAACAAGCAAATACCCACCTTATACCCCAAAGGCATTACAAATGATTTAGAGTGACCTTCATAAATCACCTAAGGGAATATTTAAAGGCTGATTTATAAAGATCCCAGCAAAATGACATGGATAAGCATTTCAGAGAAACTTTAATGACTCAGTAAGTTTAATCTGACTTTCTCGAGTCAGTCAGTTATTGAGTGGCTGAGCTGTGTAGAAATTTGGAGAAACCTGTGATATTCCCCGTCAGCGTACCTTGCTGCCTACGGTCCTCGACTCCGAGAGCTGTTAACTTCTGTAGCCTTTAGTTTGAAGTTTTGTAGTCTGTGCGCAACAAAGAGAGAAGGAAGGGAATAAAGCGGAGAAGTTGGGCTGTCGAGCGCGTTCGCTGACCCGCTTACATAAAGCGCGTGGGCTTTTGTACGGAACCTATTGATTTTGACTTCACCTTTCAGATGGGTGAGAGACGGAGTGGCCCAGGTGTTTTTGCGCATGCTACCCGTACCTTCAGTCAGTCAGCTTCCTTCCAGGAGGTCCATCTAGCCCTGGACTGGAGTTACCCTTATCTTGACAGAGCTTGACTTCTTGTGGAGAAGGAAAAAGAAAAGAGAATGAAACGGTCTGACTCTTGACTGCCGCACTTGAGGGGATATTTAGACCCAGTTTCTTCTTTCGTATCGCTGCGTTTGACTTCTCAGCTAATGGCTTCCATAAACTTTGGGGGCACAGGTGTGCACCATAAGGGGTCCACAGCTTTAGATGGCCCTCGGGGGGGAAGACAGAGACGTGAGATTCATGTGGCGGAGGTGCAGCAGCCTAGCAGGCCTGGCTAACTCCACGGAACAACAGATTAAGAGTGAGGCCTCGAACTCTGTAGGTGATATAATATCACCAGGGTTCGTGCAGCCACTGCTGTGGAATCATATCTTCTACTTTGGGGACGTGTGTCATTTTTGTTCTAGCAAATCAAAGCAACAACAAAAAAAAGAGGTGGGCTTCCAAACAGCCCACCTGGGAATCAATCTACAGGATTTTTCATGTAAGTCCTGTACAACTACAGGATTTTTTCTAATAAGAATCTTATAGTACATTCAAATAAGTAGGCTATCACAGATTCCTCTCCTAGAGTCTTTCCCAGTGCTCACAGAGTGGAATACCCTGAACAGACCACCAGCCAATCATAGGGCAGACACACAGACATACACAGTCACATACACATATGCCCTGGGTGGAAATGCTAGCGGAAACCCACGCGAACACAGAAGGCAAACTCCACACAGAGGGGACCCCGGATACCCCTGGTGGGACTTGAACCCAGACCCTTCTTGCGGTGAGGCTACCCCCTGCGGCCACCATGCCACCCCCCTATAGATCTTAAAGAGGAATTCCACTGATTTTTAAACACTTCTGTGTAAATACATGTGTAAGATGTCAACAATGTCATTGAGAGGGTTTTGGTGTGGAATGCTCTGTTCTAGTGAAACTTGAAGAGTTTGACGTGTTCACAGTGGTGTTGATGGGAACCAGACATCTGAAGAGTTTAATACCTCTAAAACTTCATCTCAGAAAGTTATAACATAACATAACATGGCTGTGAATATGCTGTCTGAAGTCTGAAGCATTGTTTTAGGAGAGTTTAGAGATAAAATTCTGCAATAAAACCATATATTTTAAAATATGTTCAGGATAGAGAAGTGCATGTTTCTGTATAAGGCAAACAGCAGCCAAAACATTTTTCAAATATGTTCAAATAAGTTCAAATAGACCACAAATTTCACATCAATGCACTGTTGTTGGCGTTGATGTTGTTTATATATCAACCACAGAAAGCAGACATAAATAAATAATTAAATTAAAAAAATAAAATAAAACCTGGTAAGCTAGCAAAGCAAAAATACTATCTATCCAAGCTATACCCCTTATCTAATGCTTATGCTGCTCTCTAAGGGGGCTTGTTTAAACCGGGGCAGATTTACTGATTCTGGGGCTTTAGGAAAAAGACAGCGATGGGGTCCCTGGAGTGAGAAGCTGGAGCTGTTCCCTGATTGGTCCGTGCTTATCATTTTGACTTTTTCCAGCGTGGACATCTTGAAGGCTTTACAAAACTACACCTGAAAGCCCCCTTGCTGTTGTGTTTTGTTTTATTTTCACATGATCGTGTCACATAACAACATGGAATAGTGTTTATAATTGTAAATGGGGTGAAGCTGCATTGAAAGTACTGAAAGAAACAGCTACAGAAATAACAGCTATTTTTTGTTTTAGATATACACACAGCGTACTTAGCTAGCGGAGGTTCTAGGCAGCTGCCTACCCTAGTCCAAAGACTGTCCTGTTTTAAAGGTGTTAACTTTCTGGGTGGTCTCTTCTTCAAAGAAGAATCAGATTGGATGTGATTTTGGCTCAAATTTCCATCAGCAGAACTGAAGGGTCCAAATTTTTAAATGCACGGTTTCTGTTTATTTGCCGAGTGCTGTAAGTTTTGCGCAGACCATATTTTATGTTTTTATTTCTGTTCAATTCAACAAATAAACAATAACTGTGTATTAAAATGTGTAGAACTGTGTTCACTGGAAAGGTTTGCTTATTTACACTTAAGTGACTGGTCATTTGAGCAGGGGTGCACAAACTTTTGCATTTTAATATATCTGTAGAATTTTTTTATACTTAATTATAAAAATATAATTAATTTGAAAATACAAACAGGCTAAAATGAATTGCACAGACTATTCTGCAGCTCAGTTCATCATTCAGGGGATTTTATTATCCTGTAAAGCACTAACATCATATTACCCTGGCATCTGCAACCTAATTGGTTAACTTTAAATAGTGATTTAGAAGTTTTGAGCACTAGTGCACACATACAGTACTTTTAGCCACTTTTAGCCAGTTATTTTAACTTTTAAAATTTATTTAAAAATTATTTTTTATGGTTCTCATCTAATACCTGCTTTGACTGCTCAGTACTTCATTAAGCTAAATCAAGATTGCTGCTGAAAGAACTGAACACATTCATACAATGTCTGGGGCGTCCAGGAGAAATCTGGAACTACACTTTGTTCTTCAAACTGGAGCTCAAGATCTGATCTACTTCTCTCACAATAACATATTCATGTTACTTTGCATTGTACGTATGATTATTTACATCTGTTCTAATCATATCTGGTGTTCTTCTAAGATAAAGGTTTTTAAACAATCAGCTTATATGCCTCAGACCTTTGCACACTAGCGCATATGCATAAAAGAAAGATGGGGAGAGAGAGAAAGAGAGAGATAGAGAGAGAAAGAAAAAGAGAAAAAGAGAGAAAAAAGGGAGAGAAAGAGAGAAAAATAGAGAGAGAAATAGAGAGAGTAAAAGAGAAAGAGAAAAAGAGAAAGAAAGAGAGAAAGAAAAAGAGAGAGTGTAAGGGAGAGAGAGGGGGAGAGAAAAAGACAGAGAGAAAGAGAAAAAGAGAGAGAAAGAGAGAAAAATAGAGAGAGAAATGGAGAGAGAAAGAGAGAGAAAGAAAAAAATGGAGAGAGATAAAGAGAAAAGGAGAGAGAAAAAGAAAAAGAGAGAGAGGAAGGGACAGAGAGGGGGAGAGAAAAAGACAGAGAGAGAGAGAAAGAGAAAAAGAGAGAGAAAGAGAGAAAAATAGAGAGAGAAATGGAGAGAAAAAGAGAGAGAAAGAAAAAAATGGAGAGAGATAAAGAGAAAAGGAGAGAGAAAAAGAAAAAGAGAGAGCGTAAGGGACAGAGAGGGGGAGAGAAAAAGACAGAGAGAAAGAGAGAGAGAAAAAGAGAGAGAAAGAGAGAAAAATAGAGAGAGAAATTGAGAGAGAAAGAGAGAGAAAGAAAAAGGGAGAGAGATAAAGAGAAAAGGAGAGAGAGAGAAAGAGAGAAAGAGGGAGAGAGAGAGAAAGACAGAGAGAGAGAAACAGAGAAAGAGAGAGTGAGAGTGAGAGAGAAAGAGGGAAAGAGGGAGAGAGAGAAAGAAAAAGGGGGAGAGAGAGAGAGAGAGAGAGAGAGAGAAATGCTATGCCTCAGCTGGTTCCACCTTCCTGACCTACAACATCAACTTAACATCAGTGTGGCTCCATTAAGGTGCAGCAGCATGCAGTGGTCAATTATGCAGCTGAATATATTTACAGGGTCATCGCTTTCCAAATATGAGACACTGTGGATGTCAGCTTCTTTATAAGTTCATTCTCAGAGCTGTACTGATTCCTCACTTATCATTAATTCTACGTTTATCATCAGCCTTGTATTCAATTATTACAGCTTCCTACATAGAGACTTCAGAACCAATACACAGGCACTGAATAACACACTGCAGAAAATAAAGAAATAAACAAATAAATAAAATAATTAAAACTCTAAAATAGTAATTTTACAGGACCTGAATTTTAGTGTAGTTAATACAAATACATTTTTATTTAGTCCACATTTTAGTCCAGTCATCATGAATTTCACACAGTTAGCTGAGTTTAAATGATGCTCGAACTCAAATATATATATATATATATATATATATATATATATATATATATATATATATATAGTATTTGAATGTTTATTCAATTACTATATACGTGTGTATTTGCGAGAAAACATAATACAGGAGTGTAACATTTCCAATGAATCCAGTATTCGTAATGCTTTATACAATATTAGGTATTATACTGCATCTACATCACCTTATAATATCCAGCATACGTGCATATAATTGCTCTTAGTAATAGTAGTAATGATTATATGCGCAACAATTACACTTTCAGATTCACACTGCATATAAAATATATTCTTTTTTCGGAAACTTTTCGGAAAGCTTACTGATACGGAGAGGACAAAGCAATACCACTGCAGACCTGCATAAGAACACGGAGAAGAACAAACTGCGGGAAGTTTATCGCCTACTTACCTACTACTCAGTAGTGAAATCAGTAGGCGAGCGTGGCTAGTATGTTTGAATACTCAGTAGTGAAATCAGTAGGCGAGCGTGGCTAGTATGTCTGAATACTCAGTAGTAAATCACTAGGCGAGCGTGGCTAGTATGTCCGAATACTCAGTAGTGAAATCAGTAGGCGAGCGTGGCTAGTATGTCTGAATACTCAGTAGTGAAATGAGTAGGTGAGCGCGGCTAGTATGTCTGAATACTCAGTAGTGAAATCAGTAGACGAGCGCGGCTAGTATGTCTGAATACTCAGTAGTGAAATGAGTAGGTGAGCGTGGCTAGTATGTCTGAATACTCAGTAGTGAAATCAGTAGACGAGCGCGGCTAGTATGTCTGAATACTCAGTAGTGAAATGAGTAGGTGAGCGTGGCTAGTATGTCTGAATACTCAGTAGTGAAATCAGTAGGCGAGCGCGGCTAGTATGTCTGAATACTCAGTAGTAAAATCAGTAGGCGAGTGCGGCTAGTATGTCTGAATACTCAGTAGTGAAATCAGTAGGCGAGCGTGGCTAGTATGTCTGAATACTCAGTAGTGAAATGAGTAGGTGAGCGCGGCTAGTATGTCTGAATACTCAGTAGTGAAATCAGTAGGTGAGCGCGGCTAGTATGTCTGAATACTCAGTAGTGAAATGAGTAGGTGAGCGTGGCTAGTATGTCTGAATACTCAGTAGTGAAATCAGTAGACGAGCGCGGCTAGTATGTCTGAATACTCAGTAGTGAAATGAGTAGGTGAGCGTGGCTAGTATGTCTGAATACTCAGTAGTGAAATCAGTAGGTGAGCGTGGCTAGTATGTCTGAATACTCAGTAGTGAAATCCATAGGTGAGCGCGGCTAGTATGTCTGAATACTCAGTAGTGAAATGAGTAGGTGAGCGTGGCTAGTATGTCTGAATACTCAGTAGTGAAATCAGTAGACGAGCGCGGCTAGTATGTCTGAATACTCAGTAGTGAAATGAGTAGGTGAGCGTGGCTAGTATGTCTGAATACTCAGTAGTGAAATCAGTAGGCGAGCGCGGCTAGTATGTCTGAATACTCAGTAGTGAAATCAGTAGGCGAGCACGGCTAGTATGTCTGAATACTCAGTAGTAAAATCAGTAGGCGAGTGCGGCTAGTATGTCTGAATACTCAGTAGTGAAATCAATAGGCGAGAGCGGCTAGTATGTCTGAATACTCAGTAGTAAAATCAGTAGGCGAGTGCGGCTAGTATGTCTGAATACTCAGTAGTGAAATCAATAGGCGAGCGCGGCTAGTATGTCTGAATACTCAGTAGTAAAATCAGTAGGCGAGTGCGGCTAGTATGTCTGAATACTCAGTAGTGAAATAAGTAGGCGAGCGCGGCTAGTATGTCTGAATACTCAGTAGGTATTGAGTAGTAGGTGAACGGTACCCGGATGATCTCCTGAATCAGCAGCCGTTTGTATGTAGGTGAACACAGCACACTGCGCTATCCCATGATTCACCTGGAGCCGCGGATGAAATCTAAGTGGAGTAAATAAACGGTGAAAAGCTGAACGTCGGCTGTGTGTACGTAGCTACGGCTAGTGAACTGCTGCTACAGAAGCTAGCGCTACTGCTGAGGTAAACAATGATTACATTCCACCCGTTTCATCTTCTGTGAGCTACAGCTCGACACTGTCTGATACATAATCAGATAAAAACACAGATCAGAGTCACAAAAAGTATCTAAATCTGTCAGTAAACGAGCTCTTAAATGAATAGCAGGACTTTTACGGTGGTGGTCTGATGTCTTGTGTCACAGGACGCTAGCAATATTGTGGACGTAGTACGTACGAGCTTGTGTGGCTACTAAAACTAAAACTACTAGTCTGCAGCTTGAGCAGTACGTACTGACTCTAATCTAGTACCTACTGACTAGTAGGAGATTTCAGACGCACCCAAACAGTCGTTTTTGAAGTAAATACAGAACTACGAGCTCATCCACCGTCACCATGTTTGATTTCCTCAGTACTGCCCTCTACTGGAGGTGTTGCTCAACAACCATGTAAACAGAGCTGACGTAGAGAAGTATGTTGCAGTGACGGTCATATTGTTTGAAACACATGCAGACATTTCCGCACGTAGAGAGAGAATAAATCAGACTTCACAGTGTTCTAATGAGAGGAATTTATAATGCATTATGAAACCTGACATTATGAAGTCATATACTCTTGCTTTATACGTTGTTATTTAATTATATGTACTTATAATCAATTATATATGCCTATGCCAACCATTATAAGCCATTATACATGCTAGACGCTGCCTTATAGATGCATTTATATAGATAGATAGATAGATAGATAGATAGATAGATAGATAGATAGATAGATAGATAGATAGATAGATAGATAGATAGATAGATAGATAGACACAAAGGACTTTTATGGTTTACAGGATTCACTGGAAGTGTTACAGTAAATGGCAGTGTTTTGATATTAAGCCTCTTAAACTAAAGTGATCACCATCAAGTATCTACATTTACACTGTGTTACAAATCTGATGATTGGACCAATAGGACCAATCTCTCTCCATTAACTCACATTGTAAGTACAGCATTTATTTTTTGCTTTGTCCTGTAAAGTTACCATTCTGGAGGTTTTACTTTGGACAGTCACGAAATGTAAGTAAGTATTTTTTTCCTTTTCCAGTGAAATGATAAAAAAGCCTCACAATACATATAATTTCATAAATAGCAACACAAGCTTTTCATAAACAACATGAAAATATGTAAAGTTTCTTATTGTATTTATTACCTAACAATAGATCTTATCTTATCTTATCTTATCTTATCTTATCTTATCTTATCTTATCTTATCTTATCTTATCTTATCTTATCTTATCTTATCTTAAATAATATAATATTCAAATGTGTTTTGAACTGCTTAAGTGGGTTTTATGAAGCCGTAACTTGGTTGCCTTACAATTCAAAATTCAAAGCATGTTAATAATGACAGCAGCTAGGATGACCTCTATCCCAACATTCCATCGAAGGAATTGAGGAAAAGTAGATTTCTTCTTAGCATTTCTTCACTGTGGTATGCTGTATACTAATGGAACGTCTTAATGACGCCCTGTCAGCCTTCTTATTGGTCCCCTGACGGAGATTTTGAACCATTATTGGATGTCACTATTTTTCAAAACACAGTGCTGGCTCGCTTTAATTGACACGTTTAAGGCATTCTGAGTGCGTATCAGAGCTGTGACGAACTCATCTGTTATCCATCACCGCCTGATTGGGAGTTGTCAGACCTAAAAACCAAGAGAAAAGGCATTTTAATAAACATATTTATATCTTTTCATCTATTTACAAGCGCTCATTCATTTCTCGTCAGAGTGTGGCGACGTGCCGTCGATGAGCAAAACCCATAAACCCTCTTCCTCCTTCTTTTACTGGAACTGATCACCCATTACTGCAGCACGATGAGAAGTGTAAGCCAGAAGTACAAAATAAGCTGCCAAAAATGTAATTTATTCCACTTGCATAAATGCATAAATTTTGAGGTCAACATTTCCAGCTTTGAGGTCACCGTTCCGTGACTGGCAACCCGATCAGTAGCCGCTTAAAACGTGGAACATCTTTGGTCTGATTTCGCAGCACCGGCCAGCATTCAGGTTAATGTGATACGGTTTTAGAATCAAACACATTAGAAGAACATCTAAAAAAAATAAAGATTTTATTGCACGTGCTGGGAAGTCATATGAATATTCAGTGTGTGGAGATGAAGCCGCCTGCATGTCCAAGTGTCTAGGCCCAAACACTGACCCTTACTGTGTCTGTTAAACAGGCCACGGTCATGTGGAATACAAAGCTCAGGCTGATCCAGACAAAAACAGTCACATCAACAGCTCACAGTGAGAGAAGGAGCCACAGCACACAGAGTGGGGCAGAAAGAGGAACAGTGACATCTAATGGTCAGCAGATGGTAGCACAACAAAACTAACAGATAAACTTACCAAGATTGAAGTAACTTCTTTTACATTCATAAGTAATATTTCAACATATTACAGTCAACATATCTCATTTTTATATTTATAAATAATATATATATATATATATATATATATATATATATATATATATATATAGATAGATAGATATATATATATATATATATATATATATATATATATATATATATATATATATATATATATATAGATAGATAGATAGATAGATATATATATAATTATTGAATGTATGGTGCAAGGAGATGTGAGGGTGGGATTCTTGGTATGCAAAAATCTGGGCATTACCTGTTTTCTTGATTTTCTAAGTTAAGACATCATCCTCAGCAGAGAACACACTTCAATCGTCGCTGTCACATGTATCTCTACAATGGGAACCAGGACTCAAAGTCAATGGAACCAGGACTTTTTCAAGAGCATTTCTATTGGTCTATTTATTATGGAATCTTTACACTACATCAAGGGCAGCGGTTGTGTTTAAGTGATATTGAAAAATGAAAATCGATGATACAAAAATGGAGATACATGTTTCTAGGCTGAATTAAAAAAATATCGGAAACAAAGCAGAACATATTGTCGCTGTCTAATGAAAAACAAGTATCTCAAAAACTGCAACTTTACAGGAGAGGACAAAAACCTACTTTACTTTCAATGCAAGGCAATGGAACCAGAGTATTTTGAAACACTTCTATTGGTCCATTCATCATAAAATTTTCACACAATGTAAACGACCATTGGCGTGTTCAAATGTATAAAACTAAAAATTGAAAAAAAATTAATTGGAAAGCAACAATATGCAAAATGTGTAAAAGTTAGCATTTTTTTATTTTATCTTCTATTTGTTGACCTGAGCTGTAATTCACCAAGCAGGGTTTCTCAGTGTAACCAGATAACAGATAAGTCCAAAGGCAAGACTGTCCAATAGGAGAAGAGTCTCCAAATGTGCCAAATGTGCAATTTTAATCACCATTAGATCATTTAATATTTACTGAAACGTTTACATGTGCGTTCACGTTTACAGCATTTAGCAGACGCTCTTATCCAGAGCGACTTACATGAGTGCTTTGTGTTCAGTCAGAGTATGTATCTCTATCTATCTATCTATCTATCTATCTATCTATCTATCTATCTATTCATCCATAGAAAGAAGACAACACATTTTTAAGACTGCATAGAGTATAAGTGCAATACTTAGCCAGTGTTCCTAGAAGATAAAGAATTATGCACAGCTACATAAGTGCAATTATGATTTATTCCAATACTTCAGTATATTAGTGCTTACCTTCTGTAGATTAGTGCTTAATGTTGATAGTCACACTTTGTTTTTTGCACACAACAATACAGAACGTGTTCAGAAGACTGAGACCTCCCTTCATTTACTAAATTTCCAGTTAAAACAGCCGACAAGCTATTCATTACTTTAGTTTCAGAAAAAATTATGTAGAAAAAAGAATAAACAGAAAATGACACACAAGCTTTAAAAAATTAAAATGCTATTTATAGTATTCAGCGTGTCATTGTTTTGCTGTTATTACAGTTTCCATTAGTACTGCTGCTCCTTTAAAGTTCAAGTTGGTTGCACTCTCTGGCTCTCACCATCCACGTGATTCCAGACACATTCAGCTGAGGTCTGGACTCTGTGGTGGTCAGTCTATTTTTCTGAGAACACCAGCAGCTTCTTTGCAGTACATAATGTTTTCTGTGTCCTTTTCTTTTCTGCAGATTGTTTCCGATCTGAAGCGAGAGTGGAGCTTGATGTTCTCTTCTCTATTGAAGATGAGAGCTTCACCCGAATGGGACAGTTTTATGAGTCTACTCAGTTTTGCAGGTGGTTGTTAGGAGTCCCATTTAGTCTGTAGTGTTTATTTCCCCCTGAAATATCACCTGAACACCAAATAATAGTATAAAAAATGAATACATGTAAGCAGGTCTCTGAAATATGTCCTGTCAGTAGAGACAGTATGAAATATCATTGCTGTCCAAAGAAAAACAAAGAACAAGAAGCATCTTCACTTTCAATGTAAGTCAATGGAACCAGAATGTTCTGGTTTCTCACACAATGAAAACGGCAGCTGTCGTGTTCAAATGATATAGAAAAATGGAGATGCATGTTTTTCCTTGGACAGTGACGATATACAGCACTGCAAACTGTGCAAGCTGAGCAGCTGATACTTGTTAGGCAGCTTCACAGTATTGTCAGTCATTTAATGCCTCTTCAAATGTATTATCCTGTACATTATAACTCAGTCATGATCTTTATAACAAATTATCATTACATAAGTGCCAAATTAGGCCTAATACATTGCAGTGACTTACTTGGGCTCTTACATCCAAGTAACCAAACTTCAGCTTTTCATTTCATTTGCACTGTGTGTGTCGTTCTCTCAAGTTCACTAAAACTGTATTAAACTGTCAACAGGAACGACGCTGGCACTGACGAGCATTAGCAGCTTACCAGGGACTCGAGTCATTCACTTTGAAATTGAAACAATAAGGCCCACACATACAGCCCCCACAGCCCATCACCATAAAACAGTCTACTGCTGATTTCCACTCTTATGAAAAGAAGGCAATAACTTTCATTTCTGTAACATTACCATGTGATGGATAGGGCTGTGTATTGGCAAGAACCTGATGATACAATACATATCATTATACAGTAGTCACGATTCAATATATCATGATATGCTGCGATACTGCAAGCAAAGTGATTTACTATGATTTTTCAAATCCTACTATTAAAACACACCACTATATGAACAGGTTTGTCAATGCTTACAATAGAATTGCACCCTTGTGCTTCGTGTTAATGTTGGAGTGGAGCTGAAAATGGATTACAACACTGCCATCTAGTGGTCAGAGGTTTAAACACAACACACAATGATTCCCTGTCTGCCAGGAATCTATGTATTGATACTGTGTTTTTGAGAATCGATACAGTATCACCAAAAACAATATCCTTATATTCAATATTTTGATATTTTTTTACACCCCTAGTGACGAAGCAGTGACAACGCTTATCAGGGGTGCTGCGTGATTTCAGAAGTTCAAAAATGCTCCAGTTACAGCATTTAAAATATCAGTCTTATTATTTTATAATTAATATTTTTATTTTATGTTCATATACAATTATATGGGGAAGTCTGAGCCCCCCAGTCAAATGACATATTTTGTTAATTCTCTATGGATAACCAACAAGGTGCCATAGTATGTATGTATTGAGTATTTTAAATAGTTCTCTGATGTTCTACATAGAACGTATGTGACTTTGGTTCAGGGCGAAAAAAGCCGGGATGCAGTTTTACACTCTCTCTGATTTGAACCTACCATGAAATGACCTGCTTCCCCTTTTTTGTTGAGCACATGAATAATTTAATGAGCTCTGCTCTGATTGGCTGGTTCACAATGAGACACTGAGATAAGCACATAGAAGCGCCATGTCGAAATAGACACAGACAGGAAAACACATTAAACCTCCATGTAATTAAGCCCAGTCCTCTGTTTAGTTAGCTGTGGTATGTAACGTTACCTATACTAACTACTCGCTTTCAATCTTAACATCAACACAAAGTTCTCAGAGTGAAACTCTCAGTTCAAGACGATCTGCTTCAACCAGCAAACACTGATAAGCTCACGCTGCATGGCTGCTACTTACAGGTTACCGTTGGGGCTGTGATGCTAATAAAGGTGGAACTGCTTGTCTTATCAGTGAATTTAGTGTTAAATGCTGAGAGAAGCTGCTCGTACAGGTGTTTGAGAAACTGTCTGGAGTGAAATGTGCAGAACAAAGAACAACCTGGAATTAAAGTTGTTTAGGATCTTGTTAAGGATGTAGAAGCTGAAGTCGGCTCTCTATTCCGCAGAGTGTCTTGCAAATTTTCCGTTCCACCTTAAGCGGTGCTGCAGGTACATTGTGGTGCTAGTACAAGCTGCAGTACTTAAGGTGGAATAAAATCTTCAGTTAAGAAGCTGGCAAGTAGTAAGACAACTTCAGTCTCGCTTAAAGATGCACATCAACTATGTACCATTGACAGTTCATTTCCTTGGAAAACGTCTGAAATAGGCTGAGGTGCTCTTCACAGCCTGGACCAGTAGGTTTCTGCACATAGTCCTGAACTCCTTATTCAGCTACGACAATGTACATACAGTCTTCATTCCACGGCACCTTTAAATGTAGAGTAATACAATTTAGATATCAGGTATATATTGACCTTATGTGTACATTCATTGGCCATTTTATCAGAAACACGCTATAAACCTGCTCTTTGTAGGTGCAATTCTCAGCTGTCAGTCTGTTTTCTACATTCTTCCACTTTCATCTCTGGAAAAGGGCCATTCTCACTAAAGCAGTGACACTGATGTGGTACCACCTGCCGCTGCAGATATAAACACTAGATGAACAAAAAGGCAATGAATTAAATAAAAGATTAAATAAATGAAACGTTTTATCCTTTTAGGCAATAAGTTTAGGAATAATAGGATTTTTCAGCCAGTGTGTGATAAAGGATGACATTGACCAGGGGCATCGCTTGACCGTAGCACCCCAATATATATTAAATTATTAACTGATATATATATATAACAACCAATCTAATTGGTTGTTAGGACACCTTTACTCAATTGTGATGCACAGCTGAAAAACATTCTACTAATAAGTGAGTATAAAAGGGAACAACATTCTAGGTTAGTTTAGTATCTGAAGCATCAGCAGTTGATGGCTTGCTGACCGACTCAAAATGACCAGAAAGAAACAACTTTCTTTAGAGGCCTGTCAGTCCATTGTTGAGATACTCCATTGAAAACAAGAACATTTCACTGTGATCCCAAACTTTTAAGCGGTAATGTGTATATATATATATATATATATATATATATATATATATATATATATATATATATATATATATATATATATATACACATTACCGCTTTATAACATTACAACATTTCACATTTCACATTGCTTAACTGTTTTCAGGTACTCTTTTGTCTATGTATGTACAGAATTTGCGCTCAGAGAAAATTCTATATAAAAAGCTGTTTGACTGAGCGGTAGGCATGTATTTGCTGAGAATACACTAAGATTCCAAAACAACCATTTCCAAACCTCTCCTCCAGAAAGCCCAGTGTTATTTGTGGTTATGTTCCAACATCTGGTTTGTGTGTTCTGGTGATGGAATTTAATAAACCAATGTGCGTCTCAGAGAAGATCATCAACTACTACTTAATTAAGTAATGAATTCTTTTACAAGCAAAGAACACACTTGCTGCCCAGAAACAAGGTTTCAAATCATGTGTTTCTGTGCCTAAGACTTTTGCACAGTACTGTTAAAGTCACCTGGTCAAATGAAATTCAAATTAAAAAAACTTGAAATGGGATAAAGTTATGAAATGTTTTTTCTATACTTTAGTTTGTTTACAGTATGTTAAATAAAATAAAATAAGCTCAAACTGTGAAACACTGTCTTTTAAAGTTTGTCTTCCAAGATGCTTGCGCCCAAGGGATCCTTCAGGACCACAAACATAATCTAGCCAACTGCGTACTGTGAGCACTGATGAAGGACTAGAGGAACAAAGACTGTGCAGCAGCAGATGAACCATCGTCTCTGAGCTTACATCTACAAGATGGACCAGCAAGGTAGGAGTGTCTAATAGAGTAGACAGTGACACAGTGTTTAAACACTCCAGCAGCACTGCTGTGTGTGATCCACTCACTGCACAACACACACTAACACACCACACCACGTCAGTGTCTCTGCAGAGCTTAGAATAATCCACCATCCACATAATACCTGCTCTGTGGTGGTCCTTTGGGTGTTGAAGAACAGGGTAAAAGGGGGAAAAGGAAGTATGCTTAGAAAGACACCCCTCTGTACTGGTACAAGTCCTACATTTAGCCACATCTATATATATATATATATATATATCTATATATATTCAGATTCTAATATATTGTTGCTGTCCAATAAAAAACGTATTGTCATTTTTGTCGATTTTAAGTTTTCTACATCATTTGAACACGCCAATGGTCGTTTACATTGGGTGAAAAATTCATGATGAATGGACCAAGAGAAGTGCTCCAAAATAGCTTGGAAAAAAATCTGGTTCCATTGACTTACATTGAAAGTAACGTATGTTTTTGGTCTCTCCTGTAAAGTTGCAATTTTCAAGATACTTGTTTTTCATTGAACAGTGACAATATGTAGTGATCTTGTTCTGAAACGCATCCTTCTCTTGAGATAATCTGGCCGTGCTTAGAACACCTCCCTGCGTTTCCTAAATCTGAGTGCTAACAGGACCACCCTCACCCATCAGCAAACCCGACAGGCTTGCTTTTAATCATATACGCATAAGCACGACCAAAATCTGCATCAACATGATTCAAGCTGTTATGGCTGATTTTTCTGCCACTCGCAGACACTTGATAACCGCAGCACTGGAGCAGACGAGTCTGCGGGCCTCTCGAATCAATGCGGACGATTTAGACTAAATGGCAAAAATCACCCAAACACAGGCTCCAAGTGGTTTCAAGATCCTACATGCTAAACCTAGAGCCTACGGTCGCCGGTCAGACCAGGGCAATGGTTAAATAAAGTCAAGTGGACTGAAGAACAAATCTACCCGGAACTGTTGGAATCTGTGAGACACCAGCTTTAATATTTGTCCTCTTCGTTTATGTACATTACTGAATGTGTCCTTATGCATGTAAAACACTCACATGCACTACATTCTCAGCTAGACAGGTTTTATAAGCAAGCACGTTACTACATTAATTACATAATTAATAATAATACTGTATACAAATTTACACAGTACAATACACAAGGCAGAAATGGGCTTCCTTTCTGTTCCAGGTTACATGGGGCAGCAGTTAGCCAAGCAGTCAAAAGTTTGGACACACCTAACAGAATATATATATATATATATTTATAAAGACATTTTGAACTTAAAGACAGGTTGAATAGTAAAGTGGGCATCCATAACAAATATTTTACATATAAACAGGATTTGATAATGCATATTTTACATGTACAACACCAACAAAACCCCCCAAAACTGTTTCTCAGAACAAGATCTCAGCACATATTCTTCAGTCCTGTTCGAAAAACAGCTCATGTGGCTCCCCATGAAGCTGCTGGTGAAAATGTTAATAGTATGTAAAGCTGCATCAAAGCACAGATGCTTTATTCTATTTAGTTTCAATATTTTCCCAATTACACACTAATATTATTATTATTATATTATAGTAATAAGCATTATCTCTCAATCATGTAATATTATTACTATTAATAACATGGGTGCGCCCAAACTTTTGACTGATCATGCCTGGGTGGTGAAGGAACCAACTTCAGCCTTGTGGGAGGACCTACATAGGATGGAAAGAACAGCCAACCTACAGCACACAAGTTCAGTACAGTATGTGAACATCACTCCACCACAAGGTGGCGATACAACCACAGACTACACTTGCACACTTAGAACACCGGACTAGGTCGACGCCCTCCAAGCGTGGTCTTCACAATCTGGATAAACATTAATCTGAACATCGTTTTATACTGAGTGTCCTTTGGTGACCATTACACACTTACTCAGCAGACCACAGTTTAATTTTTGATATGAGAAAAATAATTGAATGACACTTAAAATAATGTTGAATTGAGAGCCAATTAGGTTTCAGGTTCAAAAGGTACATCATCAGCATTGACGATTTACCCAGAACACATGAACTAGGGCATCAAAAATAGATCAATAAAGTGCATTTGCAGAACAAAGTGTGCAGCAGGACCCCTTCATTTAAAACACACACTGATAACAATGGAGAGCTGAACTCGGACAATCAGATGCGACACGAGGAGCAAACGATTGAGCGCAGTCTACAGATTAATCTCAGAATCTACGCCAACTATAAAAGCTAGATAATGCTAGTAGGTATTTGGTAACCCTGTTTTATAATACATACATACAACTGATCATTAGTTTGGTGAACAATCAGGCATACGTCATCCCTCATACCCCAAACAGAGTTGATCAGCCAAGACACGTTCAAGGTCTGCAGTCAGCTTCTTTAGTTTTGCACTGAAGTGACAGGACCAGTGTTAATAGTGTGTAAACAGCACGTCTAAATCATCACACACTTATTTCACACTTCATATAGATGGGCCACTTAGTCATCACATGACTGCCTTAAGATGCATCAAGATGTTAAAGGGGATTTCCAGTGATTTCTCAAAATCTTTATTATTTTTGACCGGTGTGTAATTGTAGAACTACTAGTCAAAGGTATGTGGACTTATGTGTTATTTTATATATATATATATATATATATATATATATATATATATATATATATATATATATATATATATATATATATATATATTTGTCCGAGATTACATATATATATATATATATATATATATATATATATATATATATATATATATATATACTAATATAAGCATCCAAGATACATACCCTATATGTAACACTGTTCTTGGCCAATAAAACTGATTCAGATTTTAATATATGTAGTGATCCTGTTCTGAACTAAATGGGTCTACATCCTCCTCTTGTGGTAATCAGAGTAGTTTGATATGAAGTTGTAGCAAAGGTTAGACTCAGATTGCTTTACAGTGGTGGTTAATGGAACCAGGGATTGCCATGTCTACAACACAAAAACAGCCATTTCATTCACTATCATAACCACCAGTGAACCAACATGCGTCTTCTTAGTTTATATATGTAAAGTCGATGGTACTAAAATAGAGGAAAATGTGAAAAATATCTTTCCTTTCGGGACACAATGTCCTGCATGTAACCCTACGCCATGAATGGATTAAAATAAATAGATTAACAAAAGTGTATTCATAAACATTCTGTGTACAAACTTTCTATGAGGGAGCTTTTAAAGGAGGATGTCTGGTTACATTCACCACAACTGTGAACGATTCAGACTCTCCTGAAGGAAGCATTTTACACCTAACTACTCTGAACGACTCCTAAGTATTAAATTCTACGAAATTCTGAAACACTGCTGGAGTTGCCCTTTATGTAATCTCGGACAAACTTGCTCATGTGGTTTCTGTCGCTGTATGACAAACTTGTAGCTATTTCTACTGCATTCAACTTTTCTAAGTTTGTCCATTTTTATAAATTAGTGGATGACATACAGTGTCAGACATCACACTAGTCGAGTGGTCAGTCATGGTATTTTGTGGTGTCCTGGTGGGTTGATACCACAGTGTAAATGGTTCTAATGGTTTAACTGGTGTTCTGGGACCAATCCCAGAATGGTTCTATTGGTGTTTATAATGGCTATAATGGTGCCAGAAGGAAAAAAACAGGCAGTTCATTTAAACCAATACCTTTAACAACATCCACCTATATCAGCCTAATGCAGTTGATCCGCAGCATTCAACTGTGAAGTTCCAGTTAGCTGCTTTCTGAACGAGGCACAATACAGAATGGCCAATTAGAGCAGAGCTTATTTACATAGATCAGCCTTAAAATCACAGTAACGGTCATGTTTTTGTTTCATAAACCACTAATGTTATAAGTGGACATCAGGGGAAAATATAAAATGTTTGAACAATGTAGGACACAGGCCATTTAACGGTTTTATGTTTGGGGATAATCTGGGCAAACAGTTTATACTCGGAATGGATATAATCGTAATTAGCCAACATGGGAATCAGTTGTTTTTTTACTCCAAACAGGCGACTGGCAAGCACTCAAATTATTATTTAGGGCTGATCTTTGTGTGAATTTCTGTGATATTTATGCGTCAAATAACACAAGTGAGGTACGTTTACCTACACTGTGTTTGAACACTGCTGCTACTGACTCGCTGTGCTAAATACATTAGGTGTTACACTTTGATTAATGATATTTAACCATTTGATGCACAAGCTAAGCAAACCCCTTCTAATGCACAGCATGGGTAAAACCTGACCCGTATTCATTTCCTATGTTATTGTATGTTTTGCATAGTATCTTGTTGGTATATCTATTGATATTAGTTTGTTTCATTATTAAATGTTCCAAGAGTTCATTAAAAATCTTGTTTTTGATCTTAAATCTTTATTTTAATTCTTATTCATTTACTTTTGTAAATATGTTACTGACTGCAAATGTTTACAAATATCAACAGTTCCTATAAAACTCCATTGTGAACACACAAGGGTTCATTTTGACCCCAAAAATGATTTTAATTAAAATGCTAAAATAAAACTGAAATCTGTGACGATCAAAAACAAGTAAATTGAGAAATTTATGGAGGGTTAAATGATGAAATGAATATTTATTGTAAAGATATAAAAACTAAAATCTCAGTCGGGTCACTTTTGGCCCAGTTTGTGCATCAAAGAGTTAAAAAAAAACAATCTTTTGTTTAAGAAATTAAAATATCAGTTTGCTCAAGAGAACAGCACTGTGGCAGGCAGGGTCAGAAGGCTTAGGTTTGATTCCCCAGCCAAGCACTCAGGGTCTTTTCTGTGTTTGCATGTTCTCCTCTGGGTGCTCTGGTTTCTTCCCACAGTCCAAAGACATGCAAACAGGTGAGGAAGTGATTGTGCATGTCTGTGTATTTGCCCTTTGATGGGGAGTTTCCAATAGTATTCAACACCAATAGTCTTCAAGAGTTGTCTTCTACTGGGTATTAGTGTAATGTGCACCATAAGAGACTCTTGTAGGACATGTTTAGATCAAACACTTCTGGGATTGGTCCCAGAACACCAGTTAACCCATTGGAACCATTAACACTCTAAGGGAGTTTCTGGTTTCTTCGCAATTAGATATTTTCCCCAAAATCGTTCACCCCTAGCTCTCACTACCCAGGAGGATGGACGAATGAGATTGAGTGGGTTTGTTAAAGAGCAAATATTGCTATTGCTTATGTTGCAACTCTGACTAAGTGCTGTTTATTTAGTAGAAAATGGTGGAAACGAATACTTAAGGTTATTAAAACTGGTTGCCTGAGTGCGCTCTACATCAAATAACAGGTAAACACAATGAAAAACACATGTAAATCAACTGTTACGGCAACCAGATTACTTATTTATTTGATTTGACGTTAAATCAGGTTAAACACTGAATCCTTTTTTTAAAAGTTTTTTTTAATTCTGAAATAAAAAGGGACCTAAAATTAAAAGTCATTGTAAATAAACTGGAATTGCCCATAAAATGTTATGATCAGTGCTCTGGTTTAAACACTGCTTAAGCTCTATTATATTTACATACATCAACGTGTGTTTATTTAACCCATTCCAAGCTTTTCCTTTTATAAACAACCCAGTATTATTTACAGTTCTCATCTAATACCTGCTTTGACTGCTCAGTACTTCATTAAGCTAAATCAAGATTGCTGCTGAAGGAACTGAACACATTCATACAATGTCTGGGGCGTCCAGGAGAAATCAGGAACTACACTTTGTTCTTCAAACTGGAGCTCAAGATATGATCTACTTCTCTCACAACAAGATATTCATGTTACTTTGTATTGGATTTATACTTATTTAGATCTGTTCTAATCAGATCTGGTGTTCTCACTGGTGAACATACACTAATTAATAAGATAAAGACTTTTAAACAATGAACTTAAGTGCCTAAGACTTTGGCACAGTAGTGAACATCAGCCTCGTAGCTCTAGTGTAAAACTAAAGAAGCAAACCTCAGACATCACACGCGCCTTGGCTGATTAGTTACACCTGAACATTTCATTTTTGGCCACACTTGCTTTAAACCTTGTAAGCATCACAAGATCTACGAGACCTGCAGATCCTTTTTCTGTCTGTAAGAAAAGGTAGTGGTTGTGTCCTCGGCCTGAAGCGCGTGTCCCGTGGCCGACTATCTCGGAGTGTTGGAATGATGATCGGACGGAGCCGGGGTGGACCTCTGCTTGGGGCAGAGGATCTTAGCGAAGGCTCTGCGGAAGCTGCTGTGGCACAGGGGGTAAAGGAACGGGTTGATGGCCGAGTTCAGCCAAAGCAACCAGAAGGTCACCTCGTACCAGTGGTGCGAAACGCACTGCCCCCTGCAGGCGGCGCGTATGATCATCAGCAGCGTGTACGGCGCCCAGCACACGGCGAACACGCAGACGATTATGGCCAGGGACTTGGCGATTTTCTTGTCCTGAGTTAAGCGCGAACACTGGCTGCTGCGCACGGACAGGCTGTCGTTGCGTCCCACCGTAGGAGAGGAGGAGCAGAGCTCCGAGCTCTTGTCTCCATCCTCGCCGGGCTTCTTCTTTTTGAGGACGAAAGAGCTGTGGCAGATGTAGGTGGCCAAGCGGAGTCTCTCTCGCTTCGTGGACGTCGCCGCTGCCTGGAACGGCGAAGAGCCCGTCTCCTGCCGGTGCCGCAGCCTCCTCTCTCGGATGCTGCGGTAGATGCTGAGGTTGAAGAAGGCCACCGAGAAGAAAGGGAAGAAGAACTCCAGCGTGGAGGCGCAGAGCAGGAAGTACCAGGTGTAGAAGAACTCGGCGAAGCACTCGTCCTCCGGCACGTGGCTCTCCCCAGTGACCTTCTCCCACAGCAGGATGGCGGGGCCGTAGAGGAGGAAGGCTAAAACCCACACCGCCGCCATCTTCCCCAGGGCGCAGCGCGTCATCCCCTGCCTGGCCCGGTACGACACCTCAAACCGGGAGCAGGAAGAGGGAAAAAGAGGAGAAGAAGAACAAAGCAATGTGAGTTTAGAAGAAACGGAAGAAACAAAGAAAGAAGAGTGACAGAACATCTGGATATGGATGTATGTATGTAGTAGACTGTACAGAGAAAAAAGAGTGAGAGAACATCTGGATATGCATGTATGTAGTAGACTGTACAGAGAAAGAAGAGTGAAAGAACATCTGGATATGGATGTATGTGGTAGACTGTACAGAGAAAGAAGAGTGAAAGAACATCTGGATATGGATGTATGTATGTAGTAGACTGTACAGAGAAAGAAGAGTGAGAGAACATCTGGATATGGATGTATGTGGTAGACTGTACAGAGAAAGAAGAGTGAAAGAACATCTGGATATGGATGTATGTATGTAGTAGACTGTACAGAGAAAGAAGAGTGAAAGAACATCTGGATATGGATGTATGTGGTAGACTGTACAGAGAAAGAAGAGTGAAAGAACATCTGGATATGGATGTATGTGGTAGACTGTACAGAGAAAGAAGAGTGAAAGAACATCTGGATATGGATGTATGTGGTAGACTGGACAGAGAAAGAAGAGTGAAAGAACATCTGGATATGGATGTATGTGGTAGACTGTACAGAGAAAGAAGAGTGAGAGAACATCTGGATATGGATGTATGTATGTAGTAGACTGTACAGAGAAAGAAGAGTGAGAGAACATCTGGATATGAATGGATGTATGTAGTAGACTGTATCCAGAATGCAAGGACGGATTAAGGATAGTCTGGGCCCCTGGGCAAACCTTTTACCCCCCAACCCGCGCCCCTCATGATCAAGGGCTCTCTAATGGTATGCCTTGCTCTTCTCTAGGGCCCCCTGGTAGAGGCTCTCATAACCAGGGCCCTCTAAAGTGTATGATGATTCATATAAACCTATCAACCACCTAATAATAATAATAATAATAATAATAATAATAATAATAATAATAATAATAATAATAATAATAATAATAGAAACATGGTGTAAACAAAAGAATAAAACAAAAAAAAACTATATATATAATATAAACATATGGTTGCAGTCTGAAGAAAAGCAGTTTAAAACAACAGCTGCTCTTTATATACTGTGAACATTTCATGATGAATGGATCAATAGAAATGCTCCAAAATCTATTGACCCAACCTCTTTACATTAACTTACATACAGTTAGGAAAAAGTTGTGTGTCCTCTCCTGTAACCTTTTTGGAGATACTTGTTTTCTTTGGACAGCTATAACAAAGAAATTCATCCCCAAGAAACAAGTGACAACTACATCAATAGCAATCTTCCATCAGTGTTCTAGCAACAGTCTGTAAAAGCTCTCGAGAACTTCCCTGATACAACACTGCAGCAACTAAACAACGTTATCAATATCCATCCATCTATTATCTCCCGCTTTATCCCGCTAGTCGGGGTCACGGGTGGGGGGGCTGGAGCCAATCTCAGCGCCATCGTCACGAGTCCATCGCATGGCCAACAGACACTCACACATACTGGTAATGTAGAGAGAGTGATCAACCTAACATGCATGTGTTTGGACTGTGGGAGGAAACTGGAGTACCTGGAGGAAACCCACTCAAGCACGGGGAGAACATCCACACTCGGATCATCTTGCTGTGAGGAGACAGTGCTAACACTACACCACCGTGCCACCCATTATCAATATCATTCATAATAAAAAAATTAATAATGTAATTGATTAGGTGGCTTGATGACTTCCCATACCCTTGCCATTTAAATCACCTGACTTGACAATCCAAAAATGAAACACTATAGGTGGGTCTCAAAACCTAGTGAGGGTCTACATAGACAGCATTTTACGTCATAGTATGCGGCTCCCCACATGTAGACTGTCCCAATTCTTACACACCTTAAACATGCTGTCTACTGAGAAACCTTATTGTGGCCTGATATTAAGGAGACATTGATACCGATATTGATGAGGAATCACCTATGTGAAAAAAAACAAAAACATTTAAACCCTACCTACATGTAATACATGCAGATATTAACAATGTTATGATAACAACTGTATTTATATTATTATTAATAATAGACACATTATATAATGAATAAAGAATAGAATTGTATTTGATATTAATATTTAACATAATAATAATAATAATAATAATAATTATTATTATTATTATTATAGTATGGTTTGTTCGTATTGTTGTTATTTTTGTAAAACAATATACAAGCTTATTAACAGAGTCAAATCTTTTAGCCTGCTGTCATTGTCGTCTCCTATTTCATAAATAATAGGACATGTCAATGAAAATCTGCAATCTGTCAGATAAATAGAAACTTAAGCATCTGTAAACTTATGAGTGGGACATTTATGAAGAGTCTAAGGAGAAATAATCGTTAAACTATAGCTGTTGCTAGCACAAGGCTGCTGAGTCAATGGGAAAATGCTAACCTCCTGTTGCCAAGCAGCACTCGCAGCTCCGCAAAGTCATGTTTGTTTATAAACTTTGAAGGGGTGGATAGCATTTCTTTCACAGTTAATACGGGTTATTATATTCAGTCACACCAGAAACATGTAGTAAAGTTACTTTAAACAATATATGAGCTACCTGGATACTCTGAGGCTCTCTCTGAGGGGCTTCCCTCCTCCTCCCTTCGTTTCTTTTGTAGCTTGGAGTTCTCTGGAACATTGTTTTATGTGTTTATACACATTTGTGGTGTTGCCACAACCCCTTACCGTTTTTCCACAAACATCACAAATCGCGTCTTGGCTGTTTGTGGAGCTGAAAGCTGAAACAGCTCCACACATGACTCTGTTTACGCTCTGCCACTGTTTATCCAGACTGAGTGACTGACTGAGCAGCATGTCGCTGTGCTTATGCATTACACACACAGGTGAAAGAAAAAGTAGTTCCCACTAGAGATCGACCAATATCTGTTTTTCTATTTACCCTATTTCGCCACACCCACTTTCAAGCGTGTTTCCTCCGCCTTTGTGTTAGAACGTCCGCTCAGCTAACCAAAATGAATACAGTTACATGGGAGGAGAGCAGAGAGACAATAAGAATTTCGAATGGGACAACACTGTCTCATCCGAGGTTAATAACACAGTGGGTGGATTATACGAAAGGGTGTTCAGAGGTTACCTACGACGACGTTTTTAATGACTCTGTACTCTCGGAAGGTGTAGACGGTTCAGTAATGAAAAACTGTAAAAGTACTGGAGCGTATCAGTACCTGCACAGTGAGAAGGTCGGCCGTGTACTCCTACACACAGACGGTGAGTTTATATTTCTGAAAGCCGGTTAAACCCAAGTCCAGCCAGCTGTCACTCTGCGTGGGTGTTAGTTACAGTCCAGATAGCCTAGCGCAGTGGACACTGATCAGAAAACAGTTACTTAACTCGCAAACACCCGATGCGTCTGCTGCCTCTGAGCTTCATAAGCGAGACATTTCTCTGGATAAGGAAGCTCTGGAGCTGGTTCTCCTCCACAGAATGGTAAGAACAGACATACGGAGGTTTTGGGTGGATGTTTTAAATTTAGAGCTTCAGTCATAGACGCAGGTCCTCTTCTTTGGAAGGCGGCTTTACAACACTCTGATCTTTATGTGCTGTGTTCGTAACTCTGTAGTTCAAGCCAAGTTTTCATTTTCTTCCAATTACTGACTCCCTCTAACTGAACATATTATGTTAGTCATTTTATATGTTTATTGTTGTTTTGCTTGTAATTAGTATCAATGTATTCACAGGCGCACCGGAAGTTCTAACACAAAGTAAACAAAGATGGTCCCCCCAGTGCTGTCATGGAAAATAGTGTAAATAGCTGATGCCTATGTTTAGAGGTCAGGGTCAGCCGATGGCCGAAATGTGCCACCAATTTGTAGGGCCAATATCTAGACGTTTCCTGCTTTATTTGCTGCTAAAATGTCACACTAGTAATAAAAAAGTGGATGCACAACATTTCTGAACTTTTACTGAACATTTATTGAAGGTGCGTCAGAAATCGTCTACTTGTCTACTACTCAGTAGTGAAATCAGTAGGTGAGCGCGGCTAGTATGTCTGAATACTCAGTAGTGAAATCAGTAGGCGAGCGTGGCTAGTATGTCTGAATACTCAGTAGTGAAATCAGTAGACGAGCGCGGCTAGTATGTCTGAATACTCAGTAGTGAAATCAGTAGGCGAGCGTGGCTAGTATGTCTGAATACTCAGTAGTGGAATCAGTAGGCAAGCATGGCTAGTATGTCTGAATACTCAGTAGTGGAATCAGTAGGCAGGCGCGGCTAGTATGTCTGAATACTCAGTAGTAAAATCAGTAGGCGAGCGCGGCTAGTATGTCTGAATACTCAGTAGTAAATCAGTAGGCAGGCGTGGCTAGTATGTCTGAATACTCAGTAGTGAAATCAGTAGGCGAGCGCGGCTAGTATGTCTGAATACTCAGTAGTGAAATCAGTAGGCGAGCGTGGCTAGTATGTCTGAATACTCAGTAGTAAATCAGTAGGCGAGCGCGGCTAGTATGTCTGAATACTCAGTAGTAAATCAGTAGGCAGGCGTGGCTAGTATGTCTGAATACTCAGTAGTGAAATCAGTAGGCGAGCGCGGCTAGTATGTCTGAATACTCAGTAGTGAAATCAGTAGGCGAGCGTGGCTAGTATGTCTGAATACTCAGTAGTAAATCAGTAGGCGAGCGCGGCTAGTATGTCTGAATACTCAGTAGTGGAATCAGTAGGCAGGCGTGGCTAGTATGTCTGAATACTCAGTAGTAAATCAGTTGGTGAGCGCGGCTAGTATGTCTGAATACTCAGTAGTAAATCAGTAGGCGAGCGCGGCTAGTATGTCTGAATACTCAATAGTGAAATCAGTAGGTGAGCGTGGCTAGTATGTCTGAGTACTCAGTAGTGAAATCAGTAGGTGAGCGTGGCTAGTATGTCTGAATACTCAGTAGTGAAATCAGTAGGTGAGCGTGGCTAGTATGTCTGAATACTCAGTAGTGAAATCAGTAGGCAAGCGTGGCTAGTATGTCTGAATACTCAGTAGTGGAATCAGTAGGCAGGCATGGCTAGTATGTCTGAATACTCAATAGTGAAATCAGTAGGCGAGCGCGACTAGTATGTCTGAATACTCAATAGTGAAATCAGTAGGTGAGCGTGGCTAGTATGTCTGAATACTCAGTAGTAAAATCAGTAGGCAAGCGTGGCTAGTATGTCTGAATACTCAGTAGTGGAATCAGTAGGCAGACGCGGCTAGTATGTCTGAATACTCAGTAGTGAAATCAGTAGGCGAGCGCGGCTAGTATGTCTGAATACTCAGTAGTGAAATCAGTAGGCGAGCGCGGCTAGTATGTCTGAATACTCAGTAGTGAAATCAGTAGGCGAGCGCGGCGAGTATGTCTGAATACTCAGTAGTGAAATCAGTAGGCGAGTGCGGCTAGTATGTCTGAATACTCAGTAGTGAAATCAGTAGGCGAGAGCGGCTAGTATGTCCGAATACTCAGTAGTGAAATCAGTAGGCGAGCGCGGCTAGTATGTCTGAATACTCAGTAGTGAAATCAGTAGGCGAGCGCGGCTAGTATGTCTGAATATTCAGTAGTTAAATCAGTAGGCAAGTGCGGCTAGTATGTCTGAATACTCAGTAGTGAAATCAGTAGGCGAGCGTGGCTAGTATGTCTGAATACTCAGTAGTGAAATCAGTAGGCGACCGCGGCTAGTATGTCTGAATACTCAGTAGTGAAATCAGTAGGCGAGCGCGGCTAGTATGTCTGAATACTCAGTAGTGAAATCAGTAGGCGAGCGTGGCTAGTATGTCTGAATATTCAGTAGTGAAATCAGTAGGCGAGTGCGGCTAGTATGTCTGAATACTCAGTAGTGAAATCAGTAGGCGAGCGTGGCTAGTATGTCTGAATACTCAGTAGTGAAATCAGTAGGCGAGTGCGGCTAGTATGTCTGAATACTCAGTAGTGAAATCAGTAGGCGAGTGCGGCTAGTATGTCTGAATACTCAGTAGTGAAATCAGTAGGCGAGCGCGGCTAGTATGTCTGAATACTCAGTAGTGAAATCAGTAGGCGAGAGCGGCTAGTATGTCTGAATACTCAGTAGGTATTAAGTAGTAGTGGACGGTACCCGGATGACCTCCTGAATCAGCAGCCATTTGTATGTAGGTGAACACAGCACACTGTGCTATCCCATGATTCACCTGGAGCCCTAGATGAATTCAGAGCGGAGGAAAAAATGATGTAAAGCTGAACGTCAGCTGTGTGTACGTAGCTACAGCTAGTGAACTGCTGCTACAGAAGTTAGCTCTACTGCTGAGGTAAACAATGATTACATTCCACCCGTTTCATCTTCTCTGATCTACAGCTCGACACTGTCTGATACATAATCAGACAAAAACACAGATCAGTGTCACAAAAAGTCTAAATCTGTCAGTAAACAAGTTTTTAAATGAATAGCAGGACTTTTACGATGGTGGTCTGACGTCTTGCGTCACAGGACGCTGGCAATATGGTGGACGTAGTAAGTCTGAGCTTGTGTGGCTACTAAAACTTACCTACTGAAATTACCTACTAGTCTACTGACTCTAATCTAGTACCTACTGACTAGTAGGAGATTTCAGACGCAGTGAGAGAAAAAACAGTGCGTGCAGCACGAGAGAGAGAGAGAGAGAGAGAGAGAGAGAGAGAGAGAGAGAGAGAGAGAGAGAGAGACGCTGATATGACGTAATGGCTGTTAACACAGCGGCTCTGTTCTGTTCTCTTTGCTCTTTCTTTAGTTACGTTAGTCTCGAGTGCTGGAAGCTGAGTAATATCTGGGAGACTCTTGCGACTCTCTGTGTAACAGTAACGTGTTAATGTGTGTATTACACTAGAGCAGTTAGCTTTAGCCCTGGAGCTAATGTGTGTATTACACTAGAGCAGTTAGCTTTAGCCCTGGAGCTAATGTGTGTATTACACTAGAGCAGTTAGCTTTAGCCCCGGAGCTAAGCAGTAAAACATCCGCTCTGGTTCACGTCTACAGCCGGAACTAGAAACACGTACCCGCCTCATTAAAAACATAACTGTTCATATAAATTATTCATTTTCACTTACTGGCCAAACAGTTCCAAAGGTTTCGGCCTGGGGTGGCCACGGTCCACTGCACCAATAACACGGGGCTGCCCGCAGACGTGCTTGAATTTAAATCGGCGCTGCGAAACGCTGATATCGGACAATGCCATATATAAAAATAAGGCAAATATTGGCCTAGTTCCCACCAAGCGCGTATCATCTAGACAAGATCTCAATAGTTTAGTTACTTTCCACTGTGTTCCTGTTAATGCTATACATTACCTCAAAAGATTGAAGTATCAAAAGTATCGATATTTTGATTTGAGAATCGATTTTAGACCATAAAGATCTGCAATCAGAGGTATCGATATTTCACTATCAATCCGCACATCACTATCAGATAGAACGCTACCTACCTAAACAGCTGCATACCTAGTCAGTGCACACATAGACAGCTCACTAGGTTTTGAGACAGCCCTACTATAAAACATTTAACTTCACCGTCATCGAAAGAAAGTTCCCCTATGATATATAAAAACAAGCTCAGTGGCCAACATCACTGTCAGGAACAAGTACGTGCGAGAGTAAACATCCACAGCATATCTTATTAAACCTAGTCACAAGTAAATGTGTGCTTTTCAGCCGACTGTGTTTTAGTTCAGTAGATAGATAAGCAGTGCTGGCTGAAGGGGTGAGCTACACTGTTGGTCTAAACTACTCTCCTGAACTAAACGGTTATCTGTTTTGCTAACACACACAGACCTGCTAAGGTTTTCTCTGCGGTTTGGCCTCTCGTCCACACAAACAGAGCCTTTGTATTTTGTTAAACTCTCTTAATAACACCAGCATTAATAACACCAGTGATTTGCATTGTGTCTCTGTGTCTGACCAGGCTGGGCTCTAGATTGCTAGAGACTGACCACACAGAAGCTTTCGAATGTATCTCTGATTTATCATTAGAAGAGAAATGCTGAAATCTGCCTTTATCTCAGACCACCAGGTGAGGTTTGCTTATGTCCCTCCTCTGTTTATTCACTGTTGGAGAAGAGAGTGTTCAGGAGCAACGTCACCGTTTCTGTGCCCTTTTTAGGAAACGTGAATAAGAAGACAAAGAAAGACTGAATGAAACATTATTGACAGACTAACATCTACAGGTTTTCATTTCCCAACTAATTCATTAATCCAGGTCATAGAGGACCAGCTCATTCTGAAAATATTGCAACTCTGGTTTCAACATTTCACACAGTAGCTTCTCCTGTCATGACAGCAAGTGGTCTTCTACTTAGGAACCCATTTAAACTCCTCAAAGCAGCCCCCTTTTTGCCTTGATGCAGTTTTCCACACTCTTGATGTTCTGCTCAGGCAGCTTTCCTGAGGAGCCACCTGGGACTGCAGAAGATACACACATGCTGCGACCTTGTTGCTTAGAACTACTTGTTGGAGAGTTTGCTTCTTAATTTTAGACAGGATGGGAGCTACAAGGCTAGTGCAGCGAACCGGTGAAGCAAGGTTATGCCCCAATGACTGTAGAGCAGAGCCGTCCAAAGTGTTTGATTTGGCCCACCAAGCATAACTTCTTCTGTATAACTTTGATGTGAAATCGTAGAAAAAGGAATAGACAGATTTCCAGTCGTGGGCTGGAGGTTAGAGTCCCTAACCCCTGACTGCTCCCTAGACACTGAGGACAGACATACATACATATATATATATATATATATATATATATATATATATATATATATATATATATATATATATCCTCCTGAGACCCAGAAAAATGTAAGTTTGAGGCTTCATCTGACCTCAGTTTTATTCCTGACCCCACTCTTCTTTACTTTCAATGGAAGTCAATGGAAACAGAATTATTTCAAAGTGATATTGGAGCATTTCTATTGGTCCACTCATCATAAACGTTTTACAGGATATAAAGGATGAAAAAAACTGAGATACACTATATTGCCAAAAGTATGCCTTGAATTCAGGTGTTCCATTTACTTCCATGGGCACAGGTGTATAATACCAAGCACCTAAACATGCAGACTGCTCGGTTCTTTATTCTTTATTTGAATTCCCATTAGCTTCCACAATGTGGTGGCTAGTCCTCCAGGGGTTTACACAAAAGCAAAATCAATCAAAATAAACAAACAATCAAGCATCAACACAAATCAAACAAATGCATACAGTTTTTTTTCAGTAGCTTTAAAGTAAAAGTAAAAAGTAAGTCTATTTATTATCTGCTTGTTGTCTATAGGGAGCATATTCAAAGCCAAGAAAGACCTATAAAGAATTGTTCTCTTCATAAAATTTGATTTTGGACTTGGCACCACCAGCTGACCTGTGCTCACCTGACATGGTTTATATATCACAATAAAAGCCTGAAAAAACTAATTTTTCATGAAAGAAATGCAAATAAATATTTTTTCAAATAGCATTATGCATAAATAACAAAAAAAAACAACTGATCTAATTTGGCTCCCAATAAGATGGTCTTAATGACTTGCTCAACTAACAACCCACCTATAGACAAATTAAGTTCATTAGATTTAGCAAGTGTGTGTCTACTACCAAAAACAATGCATTTGGTTTTAGCTATGTTTAATACTAAGTTATTCAGTCTCACCCATTTAACAATGCTTTGTAGCTTAACATTTAAATTATCTTTCAACTCCACCAAAGTTGGTGACGCACAGAACAAAGTTACATCAACAGCTTACATGACAACATCAGAGTTATTGGCAGTCTATAGAAAATACAAGTGGACCCAGGCAGCTCCCCTGAGGAACACCACAAATTACTTTTTTACTATCTGAAAAAAAAAAAACATAAAAAAATACACGCTGTGTTCTCTCAGAAAGATAACTCTGCATCCACTTCAAAGCTAAAGATGAAAAGCCAAAACATTTAAGCTTAGCAACAAGGATATTATGATCGATGACATCAAAAGCCGCAGTAAAATCCAAGAGCACGGCTCCAACTAGCTTCCTATCATCAGTGTGTGTTAACCATTGATCAGTCAAATGTGCTAATGCAGTGCTGGTAGAGTGCCCTGGTCTATATGCACGCTGTGTAAGTGAACATCTGATTAAACATCTGACTAATCTTCTCCATGAACTTACTGAGCACAGGGTGTATACTAAAAGATCTGTAACTAGAACCAATAAATCTTTCTTTCCCATTTTTTGGAAGTGGTATAATTTTTGACTCCTCCCATATTTTCGGAAAGGCCCGACCAAGTAAGCATCTATTAAAAGTAGAGATGGAAGGATCGATCGGCCATGTATCGGTATCAGCCGATTTTTAATCAAAATATGTGATCGCCGATCGGCCGATCTCGAGAGCCGATTGATGGCGGTAAACAAATGAGCCTAATTTCTGTATTTCCAGCTAGTGTTTCATCCAGGAAGAGGAGCCCTGCGTGAAACCCCCTTCGGCCAGCTCCCTGCAATTCCTATCTGAACCACTAGGTGGAAATACATACCGTTTCTTTTTCGTCAGACTGACTAAAGCAGCGGCTTCACCAGAACAGTTTAAGCGTTCATCGCACGTACGGAAAGAAAACATTTTCCGTCTGGCAGTTTGTTACAGTGTGTGACTCAGACTCATCCAGAGCAGTTTATAACATCTGTACAATTAGTAACATCAGTGTCTCTCACGGAGAACCAAGACATTTAACACTACTAATCTGATACGGCACGTACACCACGCAGCTGAATACAGTGAGTATCAGCAAACAGTGGAGCTAGCACGCGCAGCCCAGAGAACCGTACAGACCAGATCTGACCGGTATGAACAGAACAGCAGCAGAAACAGTGAGCTAAAGAACCACAGTCAGAGTGATTGAGTTTATAGTTCTAGATAAGCAGCTCTTCTCGGCTGTAAAAGACGTTCATTCTGCTGCTTAATGTTCCACCTGGATCCACGCTCTGCTGATCCTAGTAATATTATATTATAAATATTATACTGTTTCACATGAGCTCGTTAAAAATGATAATAAACCAGTTTCCACCTTGTTTCATGATTTGCTTGTGTTAATAATATGTAGCCCTGCCTTGTCTAATAGCCCCGCCCTCTATCGATATCGGCTATCGGCCGATCGCGCTGAAAGGTGATCGGCAATCGGAATCGGCCTCAAAAACGCTGATCGGTCCATCTCTAATTAAAAGCGTGACATATCGGTTCAGAAAGTAACCTAGCAACAAATATTAAAAACATCCATCTTATCTGTGCCAGCAACTTTGCCTTCAGAAACTGAGACCAACAACTATTCAACTGAATTTTGAGAAACTTGATCAAACGCAAAACAACTCGTTTTCTCTCTCATAATGCTGTTAACAATATTATGTGAGAGATTGGCTTCATCAAATTACATACAAGCTCTTAGGCTATAAACCTTGTTAATAAAAAATGGTTAAAATAATTGGCTGTTATGAGGCCTGGTAATGAACTGACCTGAACATTCAACATAACACTTCTTACACATAATCTTATTTAAAACTTCCCATAATGTTTTACTGTCGGTTACAAAGCTGATACTTTTCTGTTTGAAATATTCCTTCTTTTTCATAGAATTTATCTTAGTAACTCTGTTTCTTCACCTACAGTAATAATTCCTCTATCTAAACAGCTTCCTGATTTACAAGCAGCTGTCTTAGCTTTATTCCTTTGAAGCATTTGTAATCTTAATTCGTTGTCAATCCATGGTGCATTTCTTCCTTTCACTGACCTCACAGCATAAAATCTTTTAGATAGATAGAAAGATAGATAGATAGATAGAAACATATTAATGCATCCAGTAGCTTTTCCACAAGTGCAAAAGGCAAAACAGGACAGTTATATATATATATATATATATATATATATATATATATATATAAATATAAAACTGTCCTGTTTTGCCTTTAAATATATATACACATATACATATATATATATATATATATATATATATATATATATATATATATATATATATATATATATATATATATATTTAAAGGCAAAACAGGACAGTTTTAAAAAACAAAAACAAAAAAAGTCAGTTTCAAAATAGAATAGAATACAAAAAAAGTTTTTCCACAACTGCAACTTTACAGGAGAGACCAAAAATATACTTTATTTTCAATGTAAGTCAATGGAACCAGAATTTTTGCCAAGCTGTTTTAAAGTATTTCTATTTCTATTTCTATTCATTCATCATGAAATTGTCACACTATGTAAACAGCCATTGGCATGTTCAAATGATGTAGAATACTTAAAATCGACAAAAATGTATATATATATAAAATATAAATAATAACGTAAATTTATAATGTTCCTTTCTCAAACCCAAAGCACTACATAGAAACACAAGAACCACTCAATTAAAAAAATGATGTATAAATGAAAGAAAACAAGAAACAATCAAGAAAAATCAATTATGTTTGAAGGTTAATCTAAACAGGTGTGTCTTAAGTAACTTTTTAAAAGATTCTACTGTACGAACATTTCTAAGAGTGTCTGGTAAGGCATTCCACAGCCAAGGTGCTCTATAAGAAAATGCTCGCTCCCCCACAGACCTATGTTTTCAGACAGGCTGCTATAAAGTAACAGTATCAACAGAGCGTAAAGAGCAAGCGTGAGTATAGAACTTTTATATAATCTACGATAAATAATCCTAGCTCCCGACGTTTTAGTCTTTTAGGCAATTTAGTCTTCCTGGTTAAAGCAATCCAATTATGGTCACTGCAGCCAACAGCCACTGATCAGACCTGTGAACACGACTGTTGTGCATTAGTAAAAATATGATCAGTACAGGTTGAGATATAAACACCACCACTGTTGGAAAAATTCTTGTAGGTTGAATCACGACCCAAACAAGATACAGACATTAGCCATAGAACTCGACTTCTTACGTAAAGGACTATTTTTAGAAAACCAATCAATGTTTAAATCACCAAGAAGAAAAATATCCTTACTTTCGTCTGACACTATATCCAGACTGTCACATATTCTATCCAAATACGACACACTGGATTATATAGGCCGGTAACAACAACCAACTAATATAGGCTTACACTATGGAAGACTGTATGCATATATACTATATGCAGACTGCTTCTACACACATTAGTGAAAGAATGGGTCTCTCTCAGGAGCTCAGTGAACTCCAGTGCGGTACCGTGATAGGACGCCACCTGTGCAACAAGTCCAGTCGTGAAGTTTCCTCACTACTAAATATTCCACAGTCGACAGTGAGTGGTGTTCTGACAAAGTGTAAGTGAATGGGAACGACTGCAACTCAGCCACCAAGTGGTAGCCACGTAAAATGACAGAGCAGGGTCAGCGGATGCTGAGGAGCATAGTGCACAGAGGTCACCAACTTTCTGCAGAGTCAATCACTACAGACCTCCAAACATTACTGGTGGCCTCAGAGCAGCTCAGGAACAGAGCATTGAGAGCTTCATGGAATGGGTTTTGATGGCCGAGCAGCTGCATCCAACCCTAACATTACTAAGTGCAATGCAGAGCGTTGGATGCAGGGGTGTAAAGCACCCCACCACTGGACTCTAGAGCAGTGGAGACGTGTTCTCTGGAGTGACCAATTCACGCTTCTCCATCTGGCAATCCAATGGGTGAGTCTGGGTTTGGCGGTTGCCAGAAGAAAGGTACTTGTCTGACTGCATTGTGACAAGTGTAGAGTTTGGTGAGGGAGGGATTATGGTGTGGGGTTGTTTTTCAAGAGCAGGGCTCAAAAGGAACTTAACATCAGTATCTGACCTTCTACACCTCCTAGACCTCATAAACACACTCTTAAACCGTGTGGAAAGCCCTCCCAGAAGAGTTGAAGCTGTTATAGCTGCAAAGGTTGGGCCGACATCATATGAATCCCTATGGATTAAGAGTGAGATGTCACTCAAGTTTATATGCGGACCAAGGCAGACGAGCAAATACTTTTGGCAATGTAGTGTACATGTTTTTCTTTGGACAGCGACAATATAATATCTAGCCTAATGCTAACAGTCATTCACACTGACTGTTTCAAAGACGTGCTGGAAGACAGGGACCAGGAAAAAACAGGACAGCAGCTCTAATCACTGCCGAGGCTGCAAGATGAAGCGCTAATCCATTTACGCCACCACCTCTCTCTTAAGGAAAGACCTCAATATGCAGCAGCGCCCTCCAAGTCTCTGTGCAAACTGTGACAAAAACAGGCCAAACAAAGCGTCTGATCTGGAACCCAATAATAGAAATGATTTGCGTGGTGCTGGAGCGCACGGAGGCGAGCGTAAAGCGAGCTGAGAGACGAGGGACACACACACAGAGAAAGTAGAAATCTCAGGCTGTTGATTGAAGAGCTCTTGAGCTGAAGCACTTGCTCAAAGCAGCCCCCTCCTAATGAACATATTAAAGAGCGGCAGCTGCTGGGCGCTGAATTAGTGCGTTACCTGATGATCCCCGCAGATCTGTCGGCCGTTTCAAATTCTTATTCATGCGGCCGACCTGACCCCTTACGGAGCCAGGGGAACCGGCATGGCATTTGATTTTTAATATGTTGTGCCCACATATTACAGCTTTTACAATATAGCACACACAATGTATGTCTTTTGAAGTAGTGGTCTCAAATTATCAACATACTTTTGCAAACAGTGACTACGTTGCAGGCGTTGCACAATATTGGGAGCACATCATCTGTCAGTCAGTTCTCATGATATTGGCTTTTGGAATACTAGCTTAGAAGGTGGCAATATGCAAATAAGGTAGCAATATGCAAATCACCCGTCATGTTTTCATTTTTGTGGACATATTAACAGATTCAGGACGAACCAAGTTACTCAAGTAGTTGACCAAAGTAAATTGTTTTATCAAAAAAATATATATATATTTTTAGAATTATGTCTTGTTATTGATTTGCTAGTGTGTAGACTGCATGTGTCATGACTAGAAATCGACCGATATGGGTTTTTCATCAGATCAGCTCAAGAACAGAGCGTAGAGAGCTTCTTGGAATGGGTTTCCAGGGCCGAGCAGCTGCATCCAACCCTAACATCACCAAGCACAATGTATTACTGGACTTTAGAGCAGTGGAGACATGTTCTCTGGAGTGACCAATAATGCTTCTCCATCTGGCAATCCGATGGGTAGGTCTGGGTTTGGCGGTACTTGTCTGACTGCATTGTGAGTGTAAAGTTTGGTGGAGGGGGGATTATAGTGTGGGGTGGTTTTTCAAGAGCAGGGCTTGAAAGGAACTCAACGTCAGTGTCTGACCTCCTAATTCGACCGAAATGGGCTTTTCTATAGCCAATGCTAATGTTGAGGTCAGGGTCAGCAGATAGTCGATATGTGCTGCCGATTTTTAGGGCCGAGATCTAGAAGTTTTCTGCTTTATTTGCTGCTAAAATGTCATATAGTAAAAATAAGTGGATGCACAACATTTCTGAACTTAACATCATTGATTGAACACTGACTGAAAAAAACTAAATATTTGTATGTGCCCCCCAAATAAATACAGTATGACCATATTACTACTAAAAGAGTGTAACAAAGAGTATAACAAACAAAACTGCAGTTCTGTATAGAGGATGAAACACTGGCAGCAGCATGTTCCACCGCACCAATAACACGGGGCTGCCCGCATACGTTCCTGACTTGAAATTGGCGCTACCAAACACAGGGTGCGCCCGAAATCTCCTACTAGTCAGTAGGTACTAGATTAGAGTCAGTACGTACTGCTTGAGCTGCAGACTAGTAGGTAATTTCAGTAGGTTAGTTTTAGTACCACACAATCTCAGACGTACTACGTCCACCATATTACCAGCGTCCTGTGACGCAAGACGTCAGACCACCACCATAAAAGTCCTGCTGTTCATTTAAAAGCTCGTTTACTGACAGATTTAGATCATTTAGTGACACTGATCCGCGTTTTTATCTGATTATGTATCAGACGGTGTGGAGCTGTAGATCAGAGAAGATGAAATGGGAGGAATGTAATCATTGTTTATTTCAGCAGTAGAGCTAACTTCTGTAGCAGCAGTTCACTAGCCATAGCTACGTACACACATAAAAATGTCTGCCGATTCAGGAGGTCATCTGGGTACTGTTCGCCTACTACTCTATGCCTACTAGGTATTCGGACATACTAGCCGTACTCGCCTACTGATTTCACTACTGAGTAGTAGACAAGAAGGCCATTTCGGACGCACCCACAGATATCCGCTGATGCGGAGATATTAAAAATGGCAAATATCGGCCCGATATATCGGTAGACCTCTAATCATGACTACAATGCTTTAGCGGTATAATTGCAATATAATGGGTTTTTTTTACCACAATGATGAAACACTTCCTAATATAAACGCCACAAATCCACATCACAAGTTTTATTTCCAACACTGCCGCTAATTCAGTGGCGTTCAGAGCGAGCAACTACTCACAGACGTCTATTCGTCTACTTAAACTAGAGCACTAGAGCTGGCAGTGTGAACAGCCAGCTATACATACATATATGATTTGATCTTTGTTCCCTGCTTTGAGACCCTCTTACTAGATTACATTAGGGGTGTAAAAAAACTGAAAATATCGCTGTATTTTGTTTTGTGGCACTTGTTGCACATACTTCAGTTGAATTACACCATGTCTTCTAGGCTACATCTGATGATTTGGGTCTGTTAAAAAAAAGTGGTCAGCCTTATGACAGTCTTTTAGGAACTTGGGAGATGTTCATGGCTGGCCTATGTTGTACGGCAGCTCAAGTTGTTCTAGTAGATAATGGTCAACTCAGGTGTTAGGCCATATAAAGGAGTATATAGGTGTGTGTTCCTCAGTATCATGCTAGAACAGAGCGCCCAATACAATAACATCACATACTGGTCTCCTCTTTTCTTTTGACACCAAGAAAATAAATGACAACAAACTGTATCGATTCTCAAAAACAGAGTCATGATTTTTGATCAAGGCATTACAATCAAAGATCGGTGGTTCATTTTATGCTGCGTTTAAACCTTGGATGGCTTGTGTTCTTCACCTTTAGACTCTTCCACTCCTACAAAGACATAAGGGTACGCACCCAACATTGGCATGTGCAAACCTATGCATGTGTTTTTTGATGGGTTTCTAAAATGTATCGGAATACATCTTGCATAATATATCGTAACGTAACTCCTGTGTAATTATACATATCATATGGTCAGGTTTTTGCCCATACACAGCCCTACATTGTGATATATCCCTTAATTTCGGTCGATATCGATATAAATAATTTGAAGGCCTCAGAAAAACTGCCAGGAATCCTTATGATGGAAGTCTGTATCTACTTTATCAATATAAATAACTTTGACTTTAACATAAAAAGTCCTCATATACATGAAAGGAACACAACACCCCTGTCAAATAAGCTGTATTCAAAATATGAAAAAAACATAAATGTATATTATATATGATGATAATGATAATAACTTACTAATTAATTTACTTTTACTGTCTGAGTTGATATGCTGCTCACTAGATAATGTTATGAAACTCAGTCAAACATCTGTAGACTAAAGTGTAAATGCTTACAAGAAATATAGCTCATATAAAACCACAAGCGTTAATCAATTTGCCCCGTAACCCCTGGAAACGCAAGCACGTGATATAAATGGAGGACGCAAGGAGTTGTGTTCATGTCGGTTGACACAGCGGAGCAGTGTAAATGCAGCTTTAGCGTTTTTTAACGTAGCCATCACTGCATGCAGTTCTGTACATTCAGGAGTTCAGTCAGAAAGATAACAGCTTAAAGGCTCATTTATACATAGACTTAAAAACTTACTGATGAATGAGCCTTAATTTAATTTAACTTCGCTTTGCTAACACAGCGGTGAATTTTATATACGTTATGTACTGTTGCCTACGTCAGGTGAAAGGAACAATTGAAAGTACCGGCGGGCCATAAGGATGATTCAGCGGGCCAATAAAAGTCTGGCTGCACCCGTGCCGTAAATAATACATATCGAAATCACCGTTATTAAGATATATCTTATTGCGGTAAATACAGATATCGAATTATTATCCAGGCCTACACAGCCCTGTACATCATGGTAACACAATGGTCTGTGGTTGGCTGTTTCCAGAGGACACTCAGAGAGAATGAAGCCATTCAAACTGTTACATATCAGACAGCCAATAAGCCAGCCAAGTTAACCATGAAATTACTGGAATGCAAGTCTTTGAGGTTTTAGCAACAAATTTTCCATCACAGGTAAAAGAGAGAGAGAGAGAGAGACAGAGAGAGAGAGAGAGAGAGAGAGAGAGAGAGAGAGTCTCTTAAGTCTCACTTCTGTTATGCTGTGGCTCACTTCATTGTGTTTTGATTGGCTTTGCAGCTGCTCTGAAGTTGAACGTGTTTTTAGTATTTGCAGTGTGTTTGTAAAACGCAGTTCAACTGCAGACATGTTGATTACAACCTGTTCTGATGCACAATGATTAGAGATTGACCGATATGGGTTTTTCTATAGCCGATGACGATGTTTAGAGGTCAGGGTCAGCCGATAGCTGGGGCTGCCGATTTTTAGGGCCGATATCTAGAAGTTTTCTGCTTTATTTGCTGCTAAATTTTCACACTAGTAATAAAAAGTGGATGCACAACATTTCTGGACTTAATATCATTTATTAAACACTGACTTAACAAGAAAAAAAACTAATATTTTTATCTGCCCACCAATAAATACAGTATGACCATATCACTGCTGTTACACTGAGTGAAACATACATCTCTTCATACCCAAAACTAACAAGATATTAAGAAGTGCATTGAAAGATACGTCCACACAGCTGACATGTCCGCTGTAGTTAGAGAGAGAGCCTCACTTCATGCTCAGGATTTTTTTTATCACGTTGTAGTAAAATTGCTGTTCTTTAAGGTGGATGAGGCGCTCGGAGAGAGAGAGACGCTGATATGCTGTAATAACTGTTCTCTTTACTCTTTCTTTAGTTCCATTTGTCTCGAGTGCTGGAAGCTGAGTAATATCTGGGAAGCTCTGGCTGCTCCGGAGAGACTCTCTGTGTAACAGTAACGTGTTAATGTGTGTATTACACTACAGCAGTTAGCTTTAGCCCCGGAGCTAATGTGTGTATTACACTACAGCAGTTAGCTTTAGCCCCGGAGCTAATGTGTGTATTACACTAGAGCAGTTAGCTTTAGCCCCGGAGCTAATGTGTGTATTACACTACAGCAGTTAGCTTTAGCCCCGGAGCTAAGCAGTAAAGCATCCGCTCTGGTTCACGTCTACGGCCTAAACTAGAAACACGTAACCGCCTCATTAAAAATGTTGTTGTTCACTATAAATTATTCATTTTCACTTGTTTGGCCAAAACACCGATATCGGCCAATGCCGATATATAAAAAGTACCAAATATTGGCCCGATATATCGACCAACCAATATATCGGCCGATCTCTAACAATGATATCAGAACGATATTAATATAGGCCAACATTGCTTTTTTAAAAATCAGCATCGGACCCTCCATTTAAACCAATATATGCTCACACAATTAGCAAGCAAGACTATCCGGGTTGGATTCCCGGTCCGGGACACTCTGTGTGGAGTGTGTATGTTCTCCCCGTGCTTGAGTGGGTTTCCACCTGGTACTCCGGTTTCCTCCCACAGTCCAAACACATGCATGTTAGATTGATCGCTCACTCTCTGCCTGTAGGTATGAGTGTGTGTGTGTTGGCCATGCAATGGACTGGCGACCTGTTGCCCAATGACGCTGGGATTGGCTCCAGCCCCCGCCCTCAGTGTTCCCGATGGATGGATGGATAGAATATACTCACACATTTATTGCAGGCAGTAAGAGCACTGCTAATGTTCAGGCAACACTGGCTGTGCAACAGCAGAGCCACTAAAATTCCTGTCATATCACACAAACAAGACCTGCAGCTGCTTGGCCGGTCAATCATTTCCAGAAATCCCCCGAAAATGAAGCAAAATAGCCCAAAAGCTACGACTATTACAGCCCAGGAGATGGAGAGTATCGCTGTGTATGGTCAGTCATTTCTTAGGATGTGGGTTTTCTGACGGTTGCTGAAACATCTTGAGCCCCTGACTTATATTCACAAGCTCAATGACCATAATGTATCATCCATTAGCCTTACCGCAGATATCTGGACTTCCGATGTGAGGCCTGGAAGTGTTCTCAGTTTAACCGCACAGCAGATAATCAATCATTTAAAATGGAGGCGCCGCAACATGAGGTGAGAAAGGTGATTACTAGGAGACCTGATGAAAGAGATTAGTTAATTTTTACACTCTACTCATCTAAACTGAATGAAGTAAGATGTTCACAATGTGTGGTGGCCTTTACAGAGGGCAGTTTTCACGCCTGAGAACATGTGAAATACTGGTTTTTGAGTTCTAACTGTGCCTCCAACGTGTGGTGGTAGTAGTACGAGGGAAGACTAATGCACTGGGGGAGGGGATTCCAGGAACTTACTATGGAGTTCAGCTGTAGCTGTGGTGGTGGGGAGCTTTTGTAGGAACAAAGATGAAGGGTGAGTGTGTGTGTATATATATACATATATATATATATATATATATATATATATATATATATATATATATATATATATATATATATATATATATTCCAGCACATCTTTTAAACAGTCAGCGTTACGCTAGATAGTACATTGTCACTGTCTAAAGAAAAACATATTACATATTTTTTTCAACATATTTTTGCTGACTTATTTTTCTTTATCATCTAAAGGCAGAAGCTGCTGTTTACATTGTGTAATGAATTCATGATGAATGTACCAATAGAAATGCTCCAAAATAGCTTGGAAAAAATTCTGTTTCATTGACTTACATTATAAGTAAAGAAGATTTTTGTTTTTTGTCCTCTACTGTAATGTTGCCATTTTGGAGATACTTGTTTTTTATTGGAAAGCGAGGATATATATACAGTTAGGCCCAGAAATAATTGGACAGTGACACTTTCCTTATGATTTGGGCTCTCCGTGCCACCATATTGGATTTGAAATGAAACAACTGTACTCAAAACAACTCAAAAGTAATCTGACAAAATAACATTACTGTAAATAAAATGTTCATTATTAATACTTTGTTGAGAATCCTGTGCAGGCGATGACTGCCTGATATCTGTAATGCATGGACATCACCAAACGCTGCGTTTTCTCTTTTGTGATGCTTTGATAAGCCTTAACTGCAGATGTCTTCATTCATTGCTTGTTTGAGGGTTTTCTGCCTTAAGTTTTGTGTTAAGCAGTGAAATGCACGCTCAATCGGGTTGGGATCTGGTGATTGACAAAGCTATTGCAGAATGTTCTACTTCTTTGCTTTAAAAAAACTCCTGGGCTGGTTTCACAGTATGTTTTGGGTCACTGTCCATGTATACTGTGCGCCATCCAATTAACCTCACTGCATTTGGTTGAATCTGAGCAGAAGGTTTATCCCTGTACACTTCAAAAATTATCCAGCTGCTTCTGTCTTCTGTCACAACATCCATAAACACCAGTGACCCAGTGCCATTGGAAGCCATGCATGCTCATGCCATCGCATTGCCTCCACCATGTTTTACAGAGGACATGGTGTGCTTTGGATCATGAGCCATTCCAAGCCTTCTCCATACTTTTTTCCTCATATGATTCTGATACAGGTTGATCTTAGTTTGATCTGTCCAGAGAATGCTGTTCCAGAACTGGGCTGGCTTCTTTAGATGTTTTTTAAGTCTAATCTGGGGTTTCTGTTTTTGAGGCTGATCAATGGTTTGCACCTTGTGGTGAACCCTCTGTGTTTACTCTTATGAAGTCTTCTCTTTATGGTAGACTTCATAGTAGATCCTGATACACCTACTTTCTGGAGTGTTCTTCACTTGGGTGGATGTTGTGAAGGGATTTTTTTTCACCATGGAAAGGATTCTGCGTTCATCCACCACCAATGTCTCCCGAGGACATCCAGGCCTTTTTGAGTTTCGCTTGAGTTTCCGCTATCTCACTGATGGATTTCTTCTTTGTTTCAGTCAAATGATGGCCGTTTCAATTCCATGGAGAGCTCCTTTGACCACAAGGTTGTGGGTTCACAGCAACAGCCTCCAAATGCCACACCTGGTTTAAACTCCAGGACCTTTTACCTGCCACCTATCCAATTATTATTGGTCCCTTGAAAAAGGGACACCTACATATTAAAGAGCTGTCATTCCTAAACCCTTCCTCCAATTAGGATGTGAATACGCTTAAAGCTGCACTTTGAGCCCACATTAATTATATAACAGTATCTTGAATATGGTTTAGTAAATAGTTAAAATGCCAAAACAATTATTTCTGGGCCTAACTGTATATATATGGGCCTCTAGATTGGAAAATCTAGTGGCTCATAGATGTACACTTATAACAGCACCAACTGATATGTACACGTAAAACATCAGATTTCAGCATCAGGCTAGAATTCCCATATCAGCCCTTCCTTAGTACTGAGCATAGGGTCTTATCGGCCAGCGCGGTTAAGGTATGCCAAGCAGAAATCTGGGTTGCAAGACAAATGAGAGCAGAAGTAATACAAATTCTGAACACATCCTATGCATCAGACAATCTAAGTTCCTCTGGGCAGAGCTTCTGAGGCTAAAGCTAAAGAGTGCATACTAAAACAGATTAATGAGTCCAATTTATCCTGTGAAAGTCTGTTTTTAAATTAAGTCTTTTTTTAGACTGAAAGTCTGTTTTTAGATTGAAAGTCTGTTTTTAGACTGAAAGTCTGGTTTTAAATTGAAATTGAAAGTCTGTTTTTAAATTGAAATTGAAAGTCTGTTTTTAGACTGAAAGTCTGGTTTTAGATTAAAAGTCTGTTTTTAGACTGAAAGTCTGGTTTTAAATTGAAATTGAAAGTCTGTTTTTAGATTGAAAGTCTGTTTTTAAATTGAAATTGAAAGTCTGTTTTTAGACTGAAAGTCTGGTTTTAGATTAAAAGTCTGTTTTTAGACTGAAAGTCTGTTTTTAGACTGAAAGTCTGTTTTTAAATAGAAATTGAAAGTCTGTTTTTAAATTGAAATTGAAAGTCTGTTTTTAGACTGAAAGTCTGTTTTTAGATTAAAAGTCTGTTTTTAGATTGAAAGTCTGTTTTTAAATTGAAATTGAAAGTCTGTTTTTAGATTGAAAGTCTGTTTTTAAATTGAAATTGAAAGTCTGTTTTTAGACTGAAAGTCTGGTTTTAGATTAAAAGTCTGTTTTTAGACTGAAAGTCTGTTTTTAAATTGAAAGTCTGTTTTAGACTGAAAGTCTGGTTTTAGATTAAAAGTCTGTTTTTAGATTGAAAGTCTGTTTTTAGACTGAAAGTCTGTTTTTAAATTGAAAAAAATTTTAAAATTGACTTGGCTTCTAGAAAAGTAGCCTATCAGGTGTCAGTCACCTTTTTGAACTTGTCCTCACAACATGCTAATGGCTACGTCATGGCTGTGAAACACTGAGCCTTGAGTTCTAGACATTATTAACTGTTCTACCACAATGAAAAGCATCAAGATGTATTTGCAGAACTCAACAAGACTGGAAATCCTGCCTATTGCATATTGTTACGTCCTCAGGACGTATGCATTTGTTCCCTGTTTCGTTTTCTTCTTGTGGTGTTTTTTCTTTTCTCTCCCTGTCCCTTATTAGGACCCACCTACCCACAACGCGGATTGGCTGGAGTCTTCATAGCGATGCAAAAATTGATTGGCTGCCTGCCAGCGCGTGGGGTATTTCTGCAGCGAGCCTCCGGGTGTTGATTGAGGTCTACCTCCATGGCGGTGTTGGGGCGAACGTTTAGCGTGCCACCATTTCTTTTAAATCATTTGTTTAAATCAAATATGTATAGTTACATATTTGTGTACAGTATGGGCCAACTGGCTCTGTTAGATTTTGTTCCAACATCTCAAGACCAACATATATTGGGGTCTCATGTAGAAGTGGGTGCCTTTTCTGTTTATCATACGTTTTTTCCTATTTTTGGTTAGTTAGGAAGCAAGGTAAGCTTTTTTTTCTTTTGTTGTTCAGGTTAGTTAGCTCCCTGGATTTTTACTTAGCTTGATCTTTTGTTTGTTATTTTGGCATGGCCCACTCCTACGTTTTGAGACTTATGAGGTGTAAGTGAAAATTGTAAACATGGACTAAATAGCGAAAAATACAGCTTTAATTGTTTAAATGTTGTCTTGGGTTGATTTTGTTTGATTTCTTTATGTTTTGGTCTTAGCAAACGCCTAGATGGGTCATAACAATGTAAAATACATCATTAGTACATACATTAGTTAGCACTGTTTCCATATCTTAAATAGCTCGTTTGACTGAATCAGCAGTTTCACCCCCTGCGGCCATTTCCTTAAAAGCAGGGTTATAAGATGTTGGCTTAGTAACCTATTATGTCTGGAAATGTGACGCCATTGTACAGGGTGAGTTTGCAAGTTTCAGGATATACTGTGTCCACTCTATCTTTTTATAGCTACCGACTAACTTTCAGCTTCTCAAAGACCCACACCTCCAAAGCTTTAGAGATTGGGATAGAATTTTGTTATTACCACCAACCAAATATTCCCAAACACATTCAGTTATGTTGAGGCCTGGACTGGACAGTTTACTGTTCTGAGAACATCAGTGGCTTTGCTGTTAGATTTGCAAATGATTTTTATGGAAAGATTTTTGTGAAAAACGGGATTTAAATTAAAATAGTATAAATCAGAATTTATATATAAAGGTTTGATGTTGAATTAGATATAGCTTAACTCATATTGCATAATTGGAATGTGTATCTATGACTTTCAGTTTAAATAAAGTTACTTTAAGTCCATTTCCAAGTACCGTAACAAAAACAATTCAAATAAAAACTTCACACTATCAAAGCGTAGCACAAGCACAGATTCAAACAACACTGTTTCAGCCTATCAGCTGACTAGAAATGAGAAGTGTCCAGCTGCGGACTTTTCTTTTGACAGCTAGTTGCCAGATTTGAGATCACTGGTCTCCTGGGTGGAGCTCTGGAGCTCTACAGTGGGACACTTCTCATTTGCTTTTCCTAAGTACCCGGACATAAAGTTTCTGAGACTTGAATTTAAATGTAATGAGCTGAATTTGAAATGTGTTGTCCAGCAAGTTTTTACATTTGTTAGATTATTTCAAATGAATTTAAATAAAACTAAAAGTCTTAAACACACATTTAAATTCTACAACAGTTCAGACAGTTCTAGTTCAACGTCAAACCTTCATATTCAAATTCAAATCGTTCCACAGATGTTTTCCTCTCTGTCAAGAATGAAAGATTTAGATGCTGTTTATCTGATGGGGGCAGTTTTGGTGACCCACCAGGTCCTTCATGGTTGGTAAGCATCCTATTTTCTCTGGATGGGTTAATCATTTTTTGGACTTCTTATTTTGACTGGACATTTATCAAACAATGGCTGGTGCCGGACCTCAAGTGGGAAAACTCCACAAGTTTCTGGACTGTAGGGCAGGTTAGGATTAGTGAAGAAATTTCTTCTTCTTTTAGCCATTTATGCAGTGTTCACAAAGATACTGATGCCCACCAGTGCTTTCTGATTTGGAATCCCTATAAAACATGACCAGAATCTACGGACGCTCATGATCATGCTACAGATTTATTTCTATGATATAAATTTTAGAAAAGATTTCCAAAAATAAGATGAACCTAAAAATAGTTTGGCTTGATTGGATCCTTATTGGACAACAAGCTGTGTGAGTTTATCACTGTTTGCTGGTTGAAGCAGATCATCTTAAACTGAAAGTTTCACAGTGAGTCACAACTTTAATTTACTTTGTGTTGAAGTAGGGATCCAAAGAAAGGAGCTAATATACGTAATGTTAGATAGCAGAAAGTTACATGTAGCTAGCATAGTTAACTAAATAGGCTGACAATCTAGATCATCCACCACCCTGTTTTAGCACCTTGTTTGGGAGCTGCAACCTTTTGAGAGCTTTCACCTACAGCTCAGACGTCCGTAACCCATCATTAGTTGGCAAAAATAGAAGTTTTTTTTTAGGCTTGTGAAAAAGTTCTAGTTGCTGGACTCATCTTGGTTGTCACCATGCCAACAACAGAAACTGGTATAGTGAGTTAAAGTCACTTGTGAAAATTAGCACAAATATAATAATATTCAATTTTCACCAATTTAAAGACCATGTTTCAGTTTTAGTGGTCAACCAGGACATGAACAGATGGAAAGCATCCTATTTTCTCTGGATCTGTTAATCATTTTTTTTGGACTCCTTGTCTTGACTGGACATTCATCAAGCAAAGGGTAGCGTTGGACCACCAAGTTGGTGAACTCTGGATTTAGTCCACAAGTTTCTGGTATGTAGGACAGGTTAGGATTAGTGTCCTCATTCACTAACCGTCGTTACGGGAAACGTCCTTATCTTTTAGCCATTTATGCAGTGTTCACAAAGATACTGACGCCCACCAGTGCTTACTGGTTTGGGAATCATTCTTAAACATGAACAGAATCTATGAACGCTCAAGATCACAACAGTGTTCTGCTGTTTGACAATATGCCATAGATTTATTTCTGAGACATATTAATAATAATAATAATAATAATAAAAAAAAAACTTTCTAAAAATAGGATTAACCTAAAAATAGGTTGGCTTTGATTGGAACCTTAACCTTCTTTGAGGCTTAATTTACTTCCAATACGCCTCATTGACTCGCTCTGATCTAATTCCAGCTATTCTGGAAGTTTTCAAGGTTATAAAAAGTTGCCGAGCAAGAACCTTCTTCTGGTACTGGTCATTACTATAAAAAACAAACAAACAAAAAAAACAACAGAGAAAGAGAACAAAAGCTCCATCCTCGGGCAGTAACTAAACTCCAAAGGAATGCGTTGCTGTCTTGGAGCTAAAGTTTTGGCTAAAGAAATCAAACAAAACTAAGACATTTAGTTCTCCTGCCTTGGAAGCTGATACACTTGGCTCCCTGGGCTCAGGTTTCATATATAACCTGAAGGGAGGATGATCTACTTCACTAACTTTCCCAGAAAAACAACAGCTCACAGCAGAAAGAAAAGGAAAAAAAAGTGTTTGCATGAGAACCAACCATGAGGTGTCATGCATCGCTCTATAATAATCAACTTTTGGACCTTGGACCTTTTCCACTCGCAGCCATGAATCCATGATGTCCCACACTCCTTCCTCATTTGCACTCAGGTCTTGTGTCTCACGGTAACCTCAATATCGCGTGGCGCAGTATTCTGTTCTTCTTTCTTTATTTCTTTTTTTGTTTTCCCGCTTGCACTCGGCCTCCTTCCCCGCCTTTGATTGAAGCTACAATCTAAAGTAGAGTGGATCGGACAAAGGCAGAGTTTGTGAGATCAAATAGCACAGAGTGCCAGATTAAAGGCTGAGATTACGCCTGTGCGCTTCGGATTCTCCGCTCTGATGTTAAGTGTTTGTGTGCATGTGCTGGAGTGTGGGGGGGGTGTTGGGGGGGGGGACCAAACAAAAGCGGGCGTTGTCAGGGCGGCCGGGGCCGTCTGCTCAGGCTGAGCTCCTCCGAAGAGCTTTGATGCTTTTGTAACACTTCAGCAGCAACGTAGTTCATTTATATTCCTGCAGTCCATTAGACTAGTGGGCGGACCACTTAGATGATACATTAACACAATGCAGGTCAGAGTTGTGGCGGAGAGAACGTTCACCTCGGGACGCAGCGTTAGCACGGTGGTCGGGTTCGGTAATTCGTTTTTATCCGATTTCTTTTAACAGGAACTTATTAAAATACGTTTACCTTGAATTTACATACATTTTCTCTGGGGTCTACAAACAGTGACCTCGAGACTGAAGAGAGTTACCCAGCACTGCTCACTTGTTTGGCCTTTAACTCTTTGATGCACAAGCTAAGCCAACCCCTTCTAATGCACAGGAAGGGTCAAACTTGACCCGTGTTCATTTCCTATGTTATTGTATGTATGGCTCGTGTTTTTGATTACCTTAACCCTTTAATGCCAACTGTTTCTGTTACATCAAAGTAAGTTTTTGAGGCCTGTAAATCATCACTCTTATGATTGTTTTCCTGAAAAAACTGACGTTTACCTGAACTTTGTTCAAACCCACACTTTGTTATACATTTTAGTGGAGAACCAAAGACCGAGGTAGATACAGAATATGTAAAACACTGTAAAATATGGAGAAATGTTCTTTTTAAAGTTAGAAATTACTAAACATTTAAAATAATCTCAGAGTATAAAGGGTTAAAAGGCTTTCATTTGAAGGCTAACCCAGTGTCATCGGGCAAAGTCAGGTATATCATGGACAGGTTGCCAGTCCATTGCATGGCCTACACGCACACACACACACCTATGAGCAATGTAGAGTAAGCGATCAACCCAACATGCATGTGTTTGGACTGTGGGAGGAAACTGGAGTACCAGGAGGAAACCCACTCAAGCACGGAGAGAACATACACACTCCACACAGAACCACCCGGACCGGGAAACGAACCCAGATCATCTTACTGTGAGGAGACAGTGCTGACCAATACACCACCATGCCGTCATTATTATTATTACTATTTATAAAATAATGCATTATTATCATTATAGTATTATTACTATCATTATTATTATTTCTTTTATTGTTATTATTTATGGAAGGTCTAACAAGCACTCCATTTTTAAAGAATGTGGGGGCAATTTTTTCATGGTTTAGGCTTCCTCGATTTAATTCTTATGTATTTACTTCATGAACAAAATCAGTGTTTGTAAATGTGTTCTTGACTGCAAATGTTTACAAATATCAACAGTTCCTATCAAACTCCATTGTGTGTTAGAAGGCAGTGATACAAAAATTATTTTTAAATCAGGGTTTGTGATGATCAAAAACAAGTAAATTGAGGAATTCATGGAAGCTTGAATGATGAAATGCATTTATTGAAAAGACATAGAGAATAAAATTACTTTCGAACCAGGTTGTGCATCAAAGGGTTAAACGACTGATGGCTTGATTAATAATTAAAATATTCTGTACTCATATTATAACCTGATCTATGATGCCTGCTTTAAATATTGTAAACGTTTTTGACACTATTTGACACTACACATGTTATAAATGTTATAAATGACTGAGAATTAATCTTTTATGCCACTTCACCCGATCACAGTGTCTCAGGGTGCTCTCATGTCTGTGTTTTCTTCTGGTTCTCTTCTTTTAGTTTATGCTGTTATAGTTAGATCTGCTGTAATTTATTTATTTATTCTTTTTTCGTCTTAATCATTTTCTCTCTTTACTCTTCCTGACGTAATGACTGTCCTCCAGTCCTGTTGAATGCTGTTGGAAGACTGACCATCAGGACCTCCTCCCCACCCATCACCAGCCAGCTCTCCTGTCCATCTGTGTCAACTGCAACACCCTCAATAACATCACTGTGTCATCCAGATGCACCAGCATTGAGATAGGATGGGACTGTTTCAGTTCAACTCCCACCTTTCATAAAGACTCAGTCCGAGACTGCCTCAGTCAGAGACTGCCTCAGTCAGAGACTGCCTCTACCTGTGCAGCTTCTAAAGCTTTGCCATCCACACTTCAAACAGATATTCTCTTAGCTTTTCTTTGGTGTTTAGTTTATTAAACTGTAAATACTGTTCGACCAGAGGAGGATGGGTTTACTCTTGAGAGTCTTGGTTCCTCCCAAGGTTTCTTCCTCCAGCCTGAGGGAGTTTTTCCTTGCCACAGTTTTGCTCACTGGAGGATATATATGTTGTAACTGTATGTTTTCAAACTTCTGTAAAGATGCTCTGTGAGAACATTGTTGTGAAAAAAGCTAAAGAAAAAAAACATTACATTACATTATATTTACACTAGGACTATAAAAGGTGCCACAGAATAGAAAACTGTATTTACATTGTTACACAGTTGAGAGTTCAGTACAGTGAAAGAGGTTCAGTACATAGAACTGAAACACCGTGAACCTCAAACACTGCTGTTTCTCCTTCAAATACGAGTCCTGTATTTACGAAAGAGGGGCAACAAAACAGGCCGAGTCCAAAATTCTAAACTCTTATGTAACAGACTCATTAATATTTACACCCCCAACATTTACATAAACAGGCTCACGTTCCAGCCCAGTGAAACAACAACATGGAGCAACGTCTATGAAAACAGTGGACTATGTGGAGAAATCTACTGTTCAGGCTGTGAAGTGGGGCTCTTCTAGGGAACCGAACTGTCAGCAGTACATAGTTGATCATGGTGCATCTTTAAATGAGGCTGAAGTTGCTTCCTATTCAGCAGCTTTTTAGTTGAATGTTCAGTTCCACCTTAAATGCTGCAGCTTGTACAGATGCCAGAACGTACCTATGGCACCATTTAAGGTGGAAAGGAAAATTCGCAAAACAAGCTGGTCAATAGGAAGTTCAGCTCCTTAAGGATCTTAATAAGATCCTGTTTAACAACTTGAACTCAAAGTGGTTACTTTGCTCTCTATAGGTAATGTTAAATACTAGCCAGTTACAAGTAACTAGCATAGCTAACTAAATAGTCTGATCATTCACCACAATGTTTCACCACCTTGTTTGGGAGCTGGAACCTTTTGAGAGCGCTCACCTACATCTCAGACATCCAAAATCCATTATATGTTGGCAAAAATAGAAGATTTTTTATTTTATCTTTGTTGAAAGGTTGTAGTTGTTGGACACAGGCTCATCTTGGTTGTCGCCATGCCAACACCAGAGATAACAGGTACTGGTATAGTAAGTTCATATAAAAAAATACATAATAATATTGTATATTTACCAATTTATCGATAAATCACCAATTTAATGGGGGGCAGTTTTGGTGGTGCACCAAGTCAAGCATCCTATTTTTTCTGGATCTGTTAAACATTGATTTTTTTTTTATTTCTTGTGTTGACTGGACATTCATCAAACAAAGTGTGGTTTTGGACCCCAAGTGGTTTAGCGTGCAAGATACTGAGTACAGGCCTTGAATAGGGTGCCCTTCAAACCTGTCACCTTTCGCTCCAGCAACAGCTCCACAAAAACCAGACATCCAATTAAGAGGTTTGAGCAGGAAATCACTTGACATGCTTTAGCAGCCCTTCTTCTTCTACTTCTCAGAAAAAAAGAAAAAAAGAAGTCCTGGAGATGTAGGGCACTTGCTTTGATTCAACTCTGTCTAATTCATCCCATACAAAATTGATGGGATTGAGGCCTGGAGACTGGGCCAGAACCGTCATTAGCCCAAACTGACCTCGGCTTTGAAGTACGCAAACGTAGCCATACCAGCTGATACCACAATGCATTTCGTTAAGGTCTCCGAACAAGGTAATTAACAAAGTAACTCAAAACCTCCTCCATGTATCATAGCAGGAACCGAACATGCCGAACCCATTCATTCGTCCACTTGAAGGCTTTCAAAGGTAAAACACAGATGCACTTGAACATCTCAAAGTTGAATCATCAGTTGCCAAGGCCGACGTCCGCATCTTGGCGGGCCGGTTTGTGAGAAGTCACTTTTAGAAGGTCTGACCTTTTCAATCCTCAAATGTCACAGTTTTCAAATGGGTGGTCTTAAACACCAGAGCTACAGGCACTTTCACAGTCCTTACAAATACACCATCCAAAAAAAAAAAAAAGAGAGACTGCTTAGGTACATGCTTGTCCCTCAGGTTACTAACAATGAAATGTTAATGAGTTTTAAAGGTACGTTCTAATAATAAAGGTGTTGCTAATAACTGTGTAGTTACACATGAACAACACATGCAACAACAATGTAACGAGTCACTGTTTCAAATCCTCACTGGGACTCTAACCCTAGACACCGGATCATTCAACTGACTGAAATGACTTGTCAGACAAAGGGGGACCACAGACGAACAGCAGGGCTTCTCTTCTCTGGCTGAAAGGGCAAAAGAATGAGATTTAAAGGTGCACTCTAATAATAATAATAAAGGTGTCTCTAATAACTGTGTAATTACACATGAACAACACATGCAACAACAATGTAACTACTAGTGATGTAGACACTGTTACAGATTAATTACAGCAGTAGTGCTGTAGCTATAACCGTAATATTGTAATACCACGCTATTGACCTGCCAACCGCAGGGAATTGCAAGCAACACCGCGATGTTCGTGTTTTCATTTTTTCGCAAGGTTCTTCTTGTTTTACACGTAAGCCACTTGAATTTTGAATTTTGAACTAGAATTAGCCACATGTGTTTGCACACAGCGGAATTTGACCTCCGCATTTAACCCATCCGTGCAGTGAAACACCCACATATACACACTAGGTGGCAGTGAGCACACGTGCCGGGAGCGGTGGGCAGCCCTATCCACGGCGCCTGGGGAGCAGTTGGGGGTTAGGTGCCTTGCTCAAGGGCACCTCAGTCGTGTGCAGTGGATGTTAATTATTATTTAAAAGCACGGACTGTTCGCGTCCGTCGCTGCTGACTGCTGAGTGTTGGCCTTTTTATGAAACAATGGCAGCTACTCTGGTGGCAAAACCAAATACTACTTTGCCAGTTTGGGAGCATTTTGGCTTTCAACCGAATGAAAAGGGAGAGCCAGCCAATGTAGAAGATGTAGAATCTGTGCCTGAAAGGTTTCTGTGAAATGGGCGAACACATCAAATTTGAGATCCCAATTTGAGATCATCCAGCTATCAAAGCGCAACTGCCCCCACCAGCACCAAGATGTGGAGCAGCCTCAAAAGGAACAGCTCAGGTTGGTTCCAGCCGACAACTAGGAGTGGCTGAATGCTTCACGCGAGGTTCCAAAACAGTCCTGAAAGTCACACGTACCGTGGTATCTCGTTGAGGAGCTGGTTTCATTTAGCACAGTCGAGAAACCGGCATTCAAGTCTATGCTGGAGAAATTCGACAAGCAATACGAGTTGCCTGGCATAGACTCTAACGCAGATCCCTTCACCTAGTGGCACAACAACCAGGCTAGATTTCCTCTGCTTTCTAAAGTGGCCCGCAGGTAGGTGTATCTGTGTAACGAGCACACCATCCGAGAGAGTTTTTAGTGCTGGAAACATTGTTACCCCACTTAGATCCTCTCTGAAACCACATGAGGTGAGCACGTAACAAGGACATGATTACGCTGGACTAAACCTAGACGTTATTACTAAAGATAGGGTTTCGTTTTCCTTCTATTTTTTTTAAACAAACTCTGATCTCTTGTGCTTTCAAGTTTTTTTGCCTTCTTTGCACAGCGTATATCAAGACTATCAATAGCTAGACTTTGTTTACATGCAAGAGTAAAGGAAAGTTCTTATTGCCCATCGTTAGCCTTACGTGCTCTGCTTTAACGATGAAGGTCTGTTTAATTTGTCCTACAGCTGTGTCATCTTTGTTATAAAAATATAATATTCCTAATAATAACAATTACAATACATTACAATTTATATGGCACTAAAATCAGGATACGTATGTGAAAACAACGAAAATGGAGATAATACCGTATATCGCGATGTGGAGCCCCGTTAATTAACCACAGTGGAAATTCTTTCACCGCGACAGCCCTATACAGCAGCACAGCTTATGTGATTACACGTGTGTAGCAATTACTTTTTTGCACTCATGTAATTATTTAAGAGTACCTTGATTGTTATAACAGCCGGTTTTCTCGTGTTATTACACATTGGTAATAACATGAATGTAATTGCATTTGTGATGAGCATTTTTTTTAGCATTACAGGTATGGAAGACGTTTCCAGTATAAATACTCTCTTAATATAAGTTATTAGGGCTGAAACGATTCCTTGAGGAACTCGAGTAACTTGATAACAAAAAATCATCGAAGCAAATTCTTTGCCTGGAAGATTCGTTTAATCCATATAACCATATTCAGTGCACTGTTTCACACGGGGGACTTTTACTGTTGCACAGTGCGTGCTTACGGTGTTGCCAGGTGACACAAAGAAGACGTGATTTGATGGCGCGGAATGCAAAATAGAGAAAGAGAGAGAGAATAAGGAGAGACGAACAGAAGAGACGAACTTCTTACGTAAATTCTGCCTTTCCACCTTAAATGATGCAGCAGTTAGAGGCGGCGAAATGTAACTTCTATACCATTTAAGGTGGAACGAGGAATTCAAATAAGAAGCTAACTTCAGAAAGCAAGCCACTGAGTTTTCCCAGCAAACTGGTAGCGAGGCCAACGGTAACACATAGCCGAGCACGACTTCAGTGTCTTAATGTTTCAGCACTTCCAGTCCACAGAGCGGAGCGACACACAGTAACCATAACGTTTAGCCTAAATCGGTGTGATGGTGAGCTGAGATGAAGGCTAGTAAAGCGAGTATGTTATGGTTATATGAAATGGCTCGTTAAGAAAAGTCTGATGGCGAGTTATGTCCGTAAATTATCTAAACTTTGCTTCAGAACATAACCACAAATAATAAAAGCCTAAACTTTCACATTACAGTTTTGATTCTAGTTACAAACAAACACACCCTCACACACACTTTTCCCTCACAGTGATGCATAAAATACACAGTAAACTAAATATCAGGTGGTGTTTGTAGCAATTTGGAGCCTAAAATGCACCAAATCCAATACAGAGAGAATATTCAGTTTAGTTTGTTTGCAGTAAGTGTAGAACAAGCTTTAGCACAGTAACTGAGTGTACAGTAACCAGTCTTGTGAACTTAAAGTATTATATGTAGGTCTAGTAGTAAATTTCAATAATAGTAATTATTAAAATTTCTTTTAAACTGTATTATATGCAATTTAAGCAATAAATGTTAAGAAATCTGTCTTATTTTATCTTATATATTTACTATTGCTTTTCAAAAAAAAATTAGATATATATATATATATATATATA